>SWDT01000054.1:0-219936 GCA_009193035.1 Halicephalobus mephisto
AATAGTGATACCTGTGTTCTTCATTTGGAAGACTTGAAATTGACACCTTAATATTGTCAACTGGAAAACATATATTTATAAGAAATTCTTGTCTTTAGTGTACTCGTTGTATGGAAGAACTCGACTTTTCTACATCACAACATGAGAGTAGTTATATACTCTCTAAGACACTCATCCCTATACACCCGATCTCTAAAGACCACGTCTTTTTCTTATTTTATACCTATTTTACTCAAAACATCTAAAGATGAAGCCATAAACGAGAAACTGTCCAGAAATCTGATTTCATAACTTAATTTTAATTCCTCATTTCTCTTTTCCGCATAGCTGAAACTGATAGTTTTGAGAATTGTTTGGTATCGCTTTTATGTCTGAATACTTAATTATTTCTTAATTTAATGAACTCAAAGTTAGATGTGAGCCATAACTTTCTAGATTATGGAAAAACACTAGAATAAATCTGTTTTTGCTTTTTTAGTGTGCAATTGTTACATAAAGGCTCTCGTATTCTCCACTGAGGTGATCGTGATCTCTTTAGGACTTTTAATTGAGTATACTTGATGACATTCTGGACAGTTTTTACTTTCATCAAATAATTTCCATTCTGTCTGTTAAATTTCCCATCTTAGAGTTGGATCTTCTCAAGGACTGACTCTGACACTCTGGTCTCACCTCTCAGATGTTATCTGACTGGGCGGAGTATTAGACTTTCTTTCTAAGCATTGAGGGCATAATTTATAATGCAACTAGTGGTTTATTGGAATTATTGTTAAGAAAGTCACCCAATTTCACCTTGATTTCAGTGATAAGTAATTTTATAAACAAATTTTAGACAACACAAATGCAATTTACCGAGGTTTTGATTCGATAAAAAACGACTGAATTCTGATTCGAGTGACAAGTCGACATTTATTAAAAGTGATCTTTTAAATTAAGATTCAAGTTCAGTAAAAAATCAGTAGTTCAATTAGTCAAAATATGCAAATATTGCCTTCAAATTCGAATTCACTGTTAGAAATGCTTCAATCATCAATAATGTCTTATCAAGTCGGGAATGAAAACAAATACAATAAAGTCAATTATTAGTCAAAAATATTAGTGATATAATTGAATCGATTAAAGTTCATAATACTAATGTAACAGCTGATAATTCGGAAAACTATGACTTGAGTAGTACAAATAAAAATGAAAATAAAGTCTCATCAAAAAGTCATAGAAAAAAATTATCAAAGAAAAATAAAGAATTTGTCGATTATTTAGTAGGAAAAAATGATAAATATATACAGGTTCTGGATTTAAGACAATTCCTCTCATTCAAAAATAATATTAATAATGAATAATGAAATTTCTTTAAACGTTTCCTTATGACATCTCTTTCAAATCCAATTCAATAAAAATATTAATGTTCTTAAAATCAATCAAATCATTGCTAATTTCTATTAATTTTAAATTCATTTTATTTGGCCTATTAGTCACTTCATAATAAATAGAATTTTTGGTTCTATTTCTATTTCATCAGTAAATCTAAATCTATAAATTGAATTTAACTTCTTTTTGTTAACAACAATTTTCAACTCAATTACATATTATAAAAATATTATCAAGTTTATCTTTGTTCTTCTCATTATTATTATTTTGTTCATTTATTTTACTCTTAATCTCTAAATAACCATCCAATTTTATGACCCTTATTTTGTACTTCTTATGCAAAAACTCTTGTGGAAATGAATATTCAAACGTTGAATCGCTGATGTTAGTTGTAAAGCTAAAATCAAAACTGTTATTTATTAAATAAGAAAAATTTTTAATTAATACTCCTCTAAAGTAAAATATATGAGGTACTTTTTGCGATTATCAATGATTTTTTTTTCATTTCAATGAAATTATATTCCTTGGCAAAGACGATATTATCAAGCACAAATGAGGCACACCTAAAAAAATGACATATTGCTGATCAAACTAATATAACAAGGTTTATTAACATCTCAAAATTGTTATTTATGGCTCACTAACAATCTGCATTGAGTACCCAGGACACAGTCGGATGTAGTGAATGTGTCGGATTCAAGTGATCCGAAATAGCAGAGATAATTATATTTTCATTAAATGTATATTATTTAATTTTGAAATATCTTTGACCCCAAAGGGATGGGGTGGAGAGTAGTCCAGAAATGGCTTATATTATTATTCGTATGGTATAGTAAATAAGTAGTTGTTTTTAATCGTGAAGGCTAGAGAAAATGGAAAGAGTTCAGCCACAATTATTTCTCAGATTTAAGATGATCGAATATTACTATTTTCTATTATATTAGTTTCTTGAATTTTTAAAAATAAGAAAAATTGTTACAGGCACAAAATGATGAATTAGGAATCAAGAGTCGAGTGGAAACCAATTCAAAAAATGCTTTAATTGTAAAATATTTACGTAATCCTCTAGAACTGATAAATTTTAAAGATGAAATTGAATTATTGATTTAACGATTTAAAAAATCAGTGGGTCTCTTTCTCTTTCCGGCAAAACTTGTGGAACCGTAGACCGAATTTCTCTTTGATCAACTAGGAAGAATTTTGATCATGTAATCGATTCTTTGCGTCCAAGACTGTTTTTTTTCCAATTTTCTGCATCTCCTTTTATCGATTTATAGATTGAGTTTTCAGGATGGAAAATACTAATATTAAATTTTAGAAGAGTTCAAATCATGCCGGTTCTCCACATTGGTATTGAGAACAACATTAATGAGACAATATACATGAGTCATTTTACGACGGATGACAATGATCCCTCTCACGTGAATCATAGCAACTACAGCGACAAACATTACATCGATCCTATGGATCGTGAAGCAGATGTCTTCAGAATTGGAAACTTTTTTGGGTTTACAGGTTAGTTCATTTTTCTCAGGACTTACTGGAAAATGAATCCAGGAAGCGCGTCATTGTTTTGTGGTGATATTGAGCTTGGAAAAGTTGAGTTTGTGATGCCCTTTTCTGGTTCCAATCGCTTCAATGTTCACAGCTTCAACAGAACCGTTAATGGACGTGAATTCAACTTGACTCAGAAGAGCTATACTGTACATATTTTCCATACGTACGTTGAGGACAGGTACATTGTCGTCAATTCTACTGCTAACAGAAAATAGCCATGGATTAAATGACTTTTGTAAATGACCTCAAGTTTGTAACTACTCTGGGTAAAAATAAAAACATTTGATAATTGTTCATCAAGGCACTGAAATAACTAGTGGAGGGAGTGGGATTTGCTAGGAAATGATGAAATGGGGCTAATGACTGCGCCGGATGCAAGTGATCAGAAATAGCGGAGATAATTATATTTTTCTCCTTAAATATATAGTGACGGACCACATAAATACCACAGGCCCTCCGGAGGGTGAGTGGAGTGAGGCAGTGGTATCTTGAATTAGAACGAATGTTTTGGGGCAGATATTGATGATATTGCATCCGATTGGCTACATATTGGCCTTAAATTTGTCGGTAAAATTCACAAAATTAGGGTGTTATGGTAATTGTGGAATGGTACGGAGATAGGAATGAGCTATAATGAGTATCTATATACTACTACTAAAAACGATAATTTTGATTATGATACTATCAACAACAGATTAGCTTTGGAAGCCATCTTCATTTAACAGTCGACGAATTTTGAAGTCTTCCATGATCTTCCAGATTTTCGATGATAGGAAATATTGGAAGCTTCAGTGTAAGATTTTTAGGCAAAAGGATTCGTGCGATAGACATCGAGAATATTCATCCAATTGCAATTATTATGTCAAAAAAATTGACTACGGTATTGAGCTGTGGGCAATTTTTCCAAAAATGGGGTTTCCTGGATACTATGAGTTGGTATTATTCGATAATATGAAGGATAGATAATCATACAATGATTGTAGATAGATGAATTATTCAAGAAACGAACTTTTGGTGAGATTCAAAAGTAAATCAAATGCGGAGTTTTTATTAACTACAATGAACTCAGAGAAATGACTGTAGGGGAATTTCTGGAATTTATCGAAAAAATTGAAGACAGAAAATACCGTGTTTTAGACGTTCCTATTGATTTTTGTTGTAATAAATCAAACGAAAACTACCAAGGAACAAAGGAGTTTCAAAAATTAAAGACGTTAGAAAACCGACAATTTATTAAAAAGTAGTTCATCTTCTACTTTTCTCACACCAGTCTGAAATCTCAATATATGGAAATTTCTAGAAATTCGCTTTAGAGCAAGTTCATAGAAACAATAATGTAAAATTTTGATATTTACAAAATTAATATTTAATAAAAATTTCTCAAAATTTTAAGAGTTTAATAGAACTTTCTAAATTCTTAAAAATCAAAATTTAAAACATCAAATTTTGTAATTTTTAAAACCTTCGAAAATCCGTTGCAACGGTTTTAGGATTATCGGAAATTATAAAAATTCCGGAAAATTTCCAACAAAAATAAAAAATATTATGTGAACACCTACGTTAAATTTTGCATTTACATTTCAATGTATATTTTTTCTGACTCAATAATCCAGTTCAGAATCATGAGGTTTTATTCAGCAGAAATAATTTCTAAACTCAATCCACGTTTTATCTTTATGAATAATTTATTAACCGTAATTCCCTCGGTGAAGACTATATAAAGGGGTTCATGATCGTGGAAGATACTACAACTTTGACTCCGATGATCTTCCGAATTGTGATTCTGATTTCTCTGGCTTGTTTCGTCCGAGCTTGGACGAACAAGGAAGTGGAAGACTTCAAGGGCTTCATGAAGAAGTATGATTTCCGTTTCAATAGTGAAACAGAGGAATTCGATCGTCGGATGAAAATCTTCGAGGACAACCTCAAAGCCATAGATGACATAAAAGGAAAGGGTTATGGAGGTCAGTACGGCATCAACAAGTTCTCGGCTATGGCTCCCGAGGAATTCCAGCGGATGTTGATACCGATAACCTTTGACCCAAAGGAACACGAAGATAAGATTCCCAAAGTCAAGCCCGATCGTCGTCCCCGACAGAAAAGACAGAATATTCCAGATTCTTTCGACTACAGAGATTACGGATGGGTCTCTCCAGTCAAAAATCAGGGAGTTTGTTTTATTTTTATCATTTTTTGGAGAAAATCAGAATTCTATGGAGACTTTCTAGACACTTTTGGAAACACAAACATAAACCAATAATTCTAGAATTCCCCGAAAACTTAAATCGAGACTATAGTATACTAAAATCCTTTGAGATTGTGTAAATTCCTAGATTTCAGTCTTGTGGCAGCTGCTGGGCCTTTACTGCCGCTGCCTTGTTTGAATCTAACTACCTGATCTACGGAGGTTACGATATGGACTTCTCCGAACAGTGTCTCGTCGACTGCAATACGAAAAACTTCGGTTGCAACGGTGGATGGCTCAATTACGCGATCGATTACATCCAGGACTACGGATTAGTGTTAGAAGCTAATTATCCCTATGTTGGAACCCAATCCAACGGAACTTGTTTGACTGGTTGTCAAGCTACCTTTAAGAACATGGACTACTGGTTGATTGAGTCTGAAGCCGATATTCCATACTACATCTACCACTTCGGACCCGTTGGATTCTACTTCGCCGTTCCCAGTGCCTTCCAGTACTACACCGGAGGGGTCTTCGATGTCGACTATTGTAATAATACAGTCGGTCTTCATGAAGTCACCATTGTTGGGTACACCCCCGATTACTGGATCGTAAAAAACAGTTGGGGGACGTACTGGGGTGATCAAGGATACGTCTACTACAAGAGAGACAAGAACCTCTGCAGAATCGAAACGCAATTGATTGCCACATCTATTGCCTAGTCGTCGAACTGTGGTTTTGAATGGGAAATACGTGATTTAAAATAACAAATTATCTTAATAAACAGCAATTACAAAAAATATAATTCTAATTAACGACGATTGATTTTTATACAAACTTTGTATAATTGTCCGAGAGATTTGATTCAGGTTAAGGTAGATTTGTTTAAAAAACTCGAACTAATCTAGATTTCCCGAAATTCTCGATCTAATCTAATAAGAATTAAATTTACGTTACATGTATATCTGAAAATTGTCGAGTAATTTGGAATTTGTTCATTTTAAAAACTCTCCAGCACTTCCTAACAGTTACGAATTTTTCAAAAGTAATGAATATTTGTATCAAGAAAATTTCACAATGTTTATTTAACTTTTATAATAGGATGATATCCAAATGCATTGTCTTCAGTAAATAACTCGATTTAACGCATAAAGTTTGGATATAAAAGATTTAGAAAAAGCTTTTTCATCGTCAGTGGTTCTGAATGTATTAATAATAACACTTTCGCCGGATAAAATTACACAAAGAACTGTCTTAACATAAATGCCAGTGTCACATTATCTTTGTTCTTAATCACCAGCCTTCAAGTATCTTCATGACGTTAAATTTTGTTGAGATTTTAATTGGGGTTAAATACTTCAAACACTGCTAGAACTTATTATGAACTATTTTCTAAATTAAACAAGGAATAGAAGAATATTATTTTTAAAATATATCCCCAAAATACATTCTTGGTACCTCTTTTTCCTGTGATACAATTGAATCCTTAAATTAATAAATGAAATTTTAAATCTGTTACAGTGAATTCTTTCCCTCATTAACTGTCAACTGACGAAAGAAACACAAAATCTGACTTGTTAGAGAATTCCAATTAACAGGTCTCCTGGTACTTTTATTCCTTCCCAATAAAAATGTTGCATATTTCAGTTGGGAAAAAGCTAGGAGCACTGGATATTCCCAGGACGTCTCCGATCCAAGTACTAATCGAGCCCTAGGGCGTTTCACTGGCCAGATCGGACGGGATGGCGTCCTTTCACCCTGGTTTGACCCCTAACGAGAGACAGTATACAAAACAAGATTACTTTCTTTTTCTAAATACTAATTAAATGATATAATAAAAACTCAAAAAATTTTCATAGAGTAATTAATATTTTTATTATCTATATTTCTGAAGAAAATTATACTTTGAATTTGACTTTAAAAAAGTATATTTTTTTCAAAAAAAATTTAATCCAGATTTATCATACGATTGTTAATTCTTGTGCCCTTAGGGACAAATTGGAAATTTTTTTGAAAGGAACCTGAAGGAGATGGAAGATGTAACAAGTTGAAAACTTTGAAACTTTTCTATTTTTATTATTCTTCACATATCTTTCACACAGTAGATATTGGAAATGAGTTTTATTGTAGAAAATTTGAACATGAATTTCAAAGACTTTCTGAAAACTACTAGAGAACTCAGTTACAGATATCAATTCCAAACAGTCTCGTTTAATTCTAAAATTCTACAAACTTTCATAAAATTTCGAAAGTTTTCATTTAACTTTGTAACTGTAGAAGTTTGTTGGGAACTTGATTTCATTTCCTAGTTCTCCACAAAATTAAGTACTTCACAGTAGAAGAAAATCTAACATAAATTAATTTCATCTTTTTTTAAATTTTTTTGGCATCTCCATCAATTGTCTCTAAATGAATCGAATATTGCATTTTATTGAAAAATATGAAATTGACTATTATTACGAAATGTTCAATAATATTGAAATTGATCTACTCCCATGACGAAAGGAATTAATATTTGTTGGATCGGCTACCCCATCCTTAGTGGGAAGTGCGACCAACAGAGTGTTTGGTCCCGACAAGATTCCTTCAGCCCTAACAAGGGAACATACAGTTTCTTTTGACAGGAATCGAACATTAGTTGTGTGTTGAGTTCTGACACAGATTTTTCACTGTATCTGAGGTATTTGTTAAATAGACTTCTCTACAGTATCCATCTTCTCATCGTTACGCGGGTCATTTGGAGAGGCAAATACAACGCTATCAGAGGAGTAAAACTCAAAAAGAGGAATACATGTATCCTAAAAGTGCACATTGATCGTTTCCTCGTCATTCCCAGCACTATTAAAAATATATTAACTATAAAAATTTGTCGACCAGATGAGGTCGAATTTGTTTCTTTCTAATTACAAAAATGATTATTTTAATTTTTTATAGAAAAATTCTTTTTAAAATTCATTAGTTTCCAACTAATTTTTATATTTTGATTTATACAAATCCATCATTATTATTGATAATATAAACAACCCAAAAATCTGATCACCGAGTTTCCGCTGTTTTGAACTTGTACATTTTTGAGAGTTGTTTTGTTTGAAATTCCTGATTTCGCATATTTACAAAAGTTGATTAAACATATTTTACAATAAACGCTCTGCCTCAGGGCGACTATTGGACAACTGAAAATAAACGTCTGTACTTTTAACTTTAAACGAGCAAAATTACCCCAAGTACACTGTGAGGAGCACTTTGCATTCCGGTAGAATTAGATTCTTCTCTGGCATTCCTCAAGGAGTGCATCACGCCCCAGAATGTATGAATTAGAATTTCTTTAAAGGACGGATTTAACCAGGCATACAAGATTGGATTAAACACATTATTCGTCATGGCAATGCTGAAATTCATTATTTATCAAGTACACTATAATACAAAACGAAAAATTGATTTCTTTAAAAAATTTTCTTGAAATGAATTCTCAGAATTTCAAGCTCAGGTGTTTACACTAATTTTTCACTGTATTTCAAAATATTCTAGAAATTCATGTGAAATCTGAGAATATTTTCGAATTCTGGAAGATCCCACGAGATTCTAGAAATTTCTATGGAATTTTCAAAGCTTCAGAAGCTTCTACACAAAAAGGGCACATTGTATATTATGTATAGTATATATTGAAATAGTTCTAATGTGTCAGACACATTGCATATTATATATCAGTATACTAAATACAATATCACTACATTGTATTCAATGTATAGATATATTGAAATAGCTCTAATGTATTAACTACATTGCATATTATATATTTATACATTAGAGGTATTTTAATATTCCTTTTTGTGTAGACAGAATCCTGGAATGTTTCAAAAATTTCCAAAGTTAGAGAAAGTTCCAGAAGTTTCTTGAGATTTCCAAAGATCCTAAGAATTCTCATTAGATTTCTGGAAAGTTCTAGATTTCACAAAATTCTATTTTTTATAAAAGTATAATTAAAAATTAGTGTTGCTGTTGAGTTACTTCAACAAGGCTTTCTATAATTTTCTAGAATTTTTAAGCTTTTTTGCTTCAGATGTCGGTCCTAAGTTTCTCATGACTCTAGAATATTCTAGAAAATTTAATTATTCTTTGATTTCCTAATTTCTGACGTACCAATGAGCAATACTGGAAGCAATGTAGGTGTAATTCGTGTTCGTCGAGTGAAGTATGCTGTCATCATACTCGATAATTAGAGTAATTACGTTCTGAGGCAACCACGAAAGACCAAAGATAAGGACCATAGAAGCCAGAATTGTCGTCACTCTTCTCTGATTTGAAAGTAATTGTGCTTTTTGTTTGTCTTCAGCAGAAACTTCTTTAAAATTAGAATGTACTGGTGTCTAAAATAAATTAAAATCAAAAGTTATTAGAAATAATTAAAATACCCCATTTTTTTCAAACTCATTATTTCCAATTCTGGTGGATTCAAGCAATTGTGATCTTTCATCTAATTTTTTTATTTTAGAATTAGCACGTTCTTTGAGACGAGAAAATATGGCGGAATAACAGCAACTCATGATTGCAAAAGGAATCAGAAATTGACAACACAGAAGAACCAGGGCATATCCTCGACGGGCGACCTGGTTCGGCCAGTGTTCTGTGCAAAATTGACCACAGTATCCAGGATAATACTCCAACCTCATGAAGTAGCAGTACGGTAGCGAGACTAAAGCAGATAAAGTCCAGAGAATCGCGGCTACGAAGATGGCCCCTCGGGGTCGGAGGAGATTAGCATGTGGACGGACGACCAAGTTATAGCGGTCAATAGCGATAGCAGAAAGACTGAAAGTAGAAACAAACACTGATACAGCTTGAACAAATGGTAGAAGATGACAAATCCCTTGGCCAAAAAACCAATTTTTAAAAATATTCGTTATTGGAGTTATTGGCACGGACAGAAGACACATAAGGACATCACTCATCGCCAGATTCAGGATGAAAATATTTTGAACAGTTTGGAGATGACGATGTCTAAGTGTCAAGAACATCATCGAGATATTCCCAACAAGTCCCAAGAAAAAAATCTGTCCATAAATAATAGCGAATAAAACCATCGCAGTCGTCGTGTTTGTTGGATCTTTGTAGACTTCGTTGAAATCCACGCATTCTCCTTCATCTCTATTCGACACCAATGTTGTCGAATTGGCAGAAGTCATCTGAAAATAATATATCTAAAATCATACAATTGTTAAAATCAGAAATACAATAACTACAAAATTATTTCGACACAAATTTTCTAATTTTCAAAATTCTTAATTTCAGATAGATTTAGGATTTTTCACTAAATCCTAAAATATCCTGTTGGGGCAGAAACTACACAGACATCCTGAAATCACGACTAACCGAATGGAATCAATACCTAAGAACTCCTGATTACAATTTTCACATTATTTGATTCTAACTGAATGTAATCAATGGCAGGATTATAATCTAATACAAGATTGATTGTAACTGTATATAATAAATGTATTTGAATCATATTTGTTCTAGTTAACAAAGTATTGATATATTAATTACACTCAGGTATGATCAATCTTGTATTGGAATACAATCCTATCATTGATTACATTCAGTTAGAATCAAATAATGTGAAAATTATAGTCAGGGGTTCTTAGGTATTGGTTATATTCAGTTACCCGTGATTTCAGAATATCTGTGTATACTAAAAAGAAAAGAACCAAAGAAATAGTCTGAATATCAGGAAACGGAGTACTGTAGGGCGTGGGTGAAGTTCTAGGTTGTAGTTGTGTGGGAGATATATAGCATTTATTATCTCTATTTTATTGTATTAATAAAGATTATTAAAATATTTTTGTTTTTTCTTAAAAGATCCTAAAAAGTTCCACGAAATTCGAGAAAACTAGAAATTTCTAAAAAAATTAAAGTTTTATAGAATTTTGAAATTTCCAATCTTCCGAAAATTAATAATTTTAAAATTCTAAAAAATTTCGAAAATGTTTTCAGTATTTTAAAAACTTTTATGAAAATTCAACGTCTTTAAAAAATATTAAAAATTTGTAATTTTCATTTTTAAAATTAAAAATAAAAAAATAAGAAAAATTTTTATTATTTAAAATTCGAAATAATCATAGTGAATTTTAAAAAATTAATAACATTATTTTTCAAAAATGAGCAAAATTAAAGGAAAATTAAATCATTAAAAGTAAAACATGACTTTTTTGAGCAGTCCATGAAGACCACTAAACATGGAAATAAGGAATACGTAATTAATCCATCTGGACGAAATTTTCGAAAACGAAAAATGGCCGGTTTTCGTTTAGTGACACAAAACCGAAAATTGCTCTTCATATCAGTTTTGGTCAAAATACGAAATGCTTTTTTGAAGCAAGTAATAATGACATGGCCGAGATTTAATAAACAGTGGTCTTTAAAATTTTCTTCGAATTCGACGAAAATTCAATAAAATATCTGTGAGAATATTTGGAAATGTTTGAAAGAAAAAATCCACAAAAAGTTGAAGAATATTTTTCAAATCTTAATGTCATATTTCTCAACCCGAAAAAAGCAAAGAAATCTTAAAAGATAATCCGGATAAAATGGTTTTTTGTGTAACACTAACATTCAAAAATTACTTTTTATTAATGAATAACTTTTAAAAACAATTTTCTTTATAATAATAACTTCAGAAAATTATTTTTTATATAATAAACAATTGTTTTAAAAATTTTTATATAATGAATAACTTCAAAAAATTATTTTTCATATAATGAATAATTTTCAAAAACTACTTTTTATATAATAAATAACTTTTAAAAATCATTTTTCATATAATGAATAATTTCAAAAAATTATTTTTCATATAACGAATAACTTTTAAAAACTACTTTTTATATAATAAATAACTTTTAAAAATTATTTTTCATATAATGAAAAACTTCAAAAAATTATTTTTCATATAACGAATAACTTTTAAAAACTACTTTTTATATAATAAATAACTTTTAAAAATCGTTTTTCATATAACTTCAAAAAACCATTTTTTATGTAACAAATAACTTCGAAAATTGCTTCTTATTAATGAAAAATTTTTTTAAAAAATTTTCACATAGTGAATAACTTCAAAAAACAGTTTTTCATATAATAAACAACTTTAAAAAATTATTTCAATGAGTTTTTTATTTGGACATTTTCCAGATAACTTGACATGCTTACTATTTAGTGTGTTTACAATTATTTTTGCTTTTAATAACGCAAATTCTGGAACCGTTTTTCTGAATAATTAATGAAGTCCCGACATCCTCGTTATTGGCACTTGAATATTCGAAAATTAATTTTCAACGTTTTTCAAATTGTCGCAAATATTAATTTTTTTTGAGATAATATAATTGCAACCAAAAAAATTAAATTATAAAAAAATAAATATAATTATCTCGAGAAAAAAGATTAAAAAACATCTACAGTATAGTAGAAATAATAAAATATTTTAAAATTTTTCAACAATAATGTTAAAAATCCAAAAAATTTTAAAAAGTTAAATTTCGAAGATTTTTTAAAAAATAAAAAACTTAAATTTCGAAGATTTTTAAAAAGTTGAATTTCAAAAAAATCTTTACAAATTTAAATTTCAAAAAAATTTTAAAAATTAAATAATTTAATTTCCAAATATGAAAAATGAAAAACAAACCTGTTGAATTTTGTTAAATTCCCCAATTAATTCAGGATGTTTTTTAATAAAATTACGAAAAATCGTCGAATTGTTCAGAATAATGCTGAGTAAAACATTTCCATCCAGGGTCTGATTCATCGGATAAGTGTCTTTTGAATTTTGTGAAATAAAATTTAAACTTTCCGAAGTGCCGGATGTAGTCGGAATCATCGTGATTCTATAGTTGAAGAAAGCTATTCCATTATTTATCAATGTCAAATTACACAAAAAAATGGAAAAATTCTCGAATAAAAAATTTAATAAAAATTTTCCTAGTCAAATGCAAAATAATAAATAAACTTCATCTTATTTACGAAAAATATTTTTTTAATGAAAAAATTATTTTTAATAAAAACTTGTTTTTTTGCAGAAAAACTTTTTAAAAACAAATATTTATTTTTCTTAATAAAAATTATTTTTTTAATAAAAATTATTTTTTTATAATTATTAATATTAAGATTTTTTAGGAGAAATTTTAGAGATAATTTTATAAAATTTTCTTTATTTTCTACAACAATATGATTTCAAAAATTTTAAAATTTTCGTTTAATAAATTTCGTAACATTTGTTTTGAATTTTTACAGTATGATTCAAAAACATCTAAAATTTCAAATTTTTAAGGGTTTTTAAAAATTCCAAAAATTCAAATTTAAAATACTTTAATTTTTGATTTTTAAAATAGTATAATTTTCGAAATTCAATATTTTTGGAATAAAACTATAAATAAAATTTTTAAAATAAAAAATATCTGAGAAATTTTTAAAGACACATATCCGGTCTCTTGTGTTCAATTTTATAAATTTACAGACTGATTCAAAAAATTTAATATTCAAGTAATTAATTTTTCACGTAACACGCCAACCTTGTTTTTTTACACAACAAAAATAAAAAACTAGATTTAATTAAAAAATTTCAAAAAAATGATAATTTAAAATTAATAAATTTTTCCAAAATTGAAAAATGTAAAAACTTAAATAAAAAAGGTCAATTATGTTTGAAAAGTTCATGTGGTACTAAAACGTTCTTTTTCATCATATTTAGTCAGGACCGATGACAACTGGAAGACACGGAAACGCACTTGCTCACAGCACCATATAAAATGTGATTCTGGAAACTACGGACGAAAGGGATAGAGGAAGTCCGGATTTGGTTTGTCGAACTGACATCAAGATTGGGGAACATGGAGTAACATAAATGTTTCCTTAGAATATTATTAACTCGCATATCTTACTGTCGTAACTATTACGGCCAAAATTGTCTCAATATGGATTTATGCAATTTTCTAAAATTTCTAAAAACAAATCGATGCCAGAGGGGATTATTAGTGTCACTATTTTTTGTATTTTTCCAAGTTCTGCTTAGCGTGTGAACTTGGGAGTTACAAAAAATACCGTTATAATAATTAAAACTAAACTTTTCTAAAATCTCCAGATTTTAATCCTTAGAAATTTCGACAAAATCCAACTTTGATGAAAAAAATTAAATTAAAGCAACTTTGGCACTGAGTTGCCAGATGTACTGTTTTTTAATTTTCAAAAAATTCGTTCTAGGTAGGAATTAAAAAGCATAGAAAATATATATCGTTTTTTAAATTATAATCTTTTTTAAAAACATCGCAACTCATTTCCGAAGACTACCTTATAAAGGTCGAGAAATTTTCAGAAAATGCTTGAATAATTCATAGTCATGCAAAACCCTTGGAGCAATAATGCTTGTTGAATACATCATGATTGGATTTTCAATTTATTCCTGGAAGCAAAAAAAATCCTGAGCAGATTAAAAAGGCGAAATGTAAAGACTACAAAAATATGACCAGAGCAATATCTTTCAGGAATGGATCAAAAAGTCCAAGATACCCACACATCTACCCGTTGTAGAGTTATCAGTTTCAGAAAACAACTTCTAATAGATACCAGACTCCATGGCTGCTTCGTCGGTGTCCAATGGTCGGTAACGGACTCCCCCGACAGTGCGGCGTCCTCGACGACCGTTACGTCCCTCAACAATCATGCCTAAAATTAATTATTAACTTTATTTCAAAAAAGAACAAACCGAGAATTTTGTTCCGATTATGGAAGCAAAGATAGCAACCCACGATTAACATAAAAAGAATGAATAAAGTCCGGAATGAATGGGATGTAGATTTCGTCGTGGTCTGTAAAACTCTGTAATTATAAAAAAGTAAAGTAAATTAACCTGGTTAATTTTCTGTTCATTCTTCGGAGATTCATCAGGTAATTTCTTAATTTCTGGTTCTTTTTTTTCAACTTCTTCAACATCGGGTTTCTGAATAACGTCCTCATTACTCGCGTTGACTGGCTGCTCCGGCTCAGATGTAGTTATTGGTTTTTTTATTTCCTTATTCTTTTCGGTATTGGGCTTGTTTATTTCTTTCTCTTTCGTGATATTTGGCTTCAGTATCTCCACTTCAGTTCCGATTGTAGTGACATCAGAATGAACAATACTGTTCTGCTTGTCTTGAACTGTTCCAGTTGAAGGTTTTACTTCAGTTTTCAATTTAGAATTACCAACAGGAGTTTCAATTTTCTTCTCGGAAGTTTTTATTTTATTTTTTACTCCGCCATTACCAGCAGGAGGTGGAGCTTTATCAGTATCTAAAAAAATTCACTTTTCATATATTAAAAAAATAAAACGTCATATAAAATTCAAAATATTCCCTACATACACTTAGTATAGAAAACGGAAATTAACGATATAATCTTCTCCAATTAAAATATCATTCTATATCTAATCTGATCATCCAAATTTTTAAATTACAAAAAAAACAAACTCACCACCATTTGCTGTACAGCTAAATAACAAAAATATCAAAACCATCACATATTTGTCAACTTTCATCTTCATAATGTAATTTAATAAGCAAAACCTCGTATAAAATAAAATTAGTAATAAAACAAACAGTGAAGAAATCTCGTGGAATTTAAACAACAAAAAATTCTCTCGACACGAATGTCCACGTCTAATCCCTTCCCGAACTCGACTTCATTCACAACTGACTTGTTCCCTTTTCATCTGTAGTGAAAAACAATTTATCCACCTAATAGATCTATCAACAAGAAAACATAACAATCTAAGCATTCGCTGCAGCCAATTGTTCTTGTTCATGGTATTGCTCGACTTTCTTGACGAATTCAGGGTTGAAGTACTTTGCAAAAGCATCTAGATGTTCCCGTTTCTTTTTTATCGTCATGTAAGGATTTTTGGAAAGTCCAACACAGATCAATTCCATAAAATGAGCCACAGGACCTGTTTGTGGGAGATTATGCTTCTTCAAGTAAGAGTCAAGGAATATATGGTCCATGAAACTGACATTTTCCTCTTCGCCCAAAAGATATTCATTATCGACTGGATATGGCCACATTCTACCTTGTTCTGTCCACAGAATTTGTTCTTCGATAGCATTCCGAGGCCCCATCGATAAGTTCGTGATCCTAAAAAAGTCAATAATAATGATTCATATATCGAAACTATACCTAGCGTGATCATCCTCCCATTTCCTCCAGAACGAAAGACTGTTTTCCATCAACTTGTTAGTAAAAACATTCAATCGAATGGAAGAGTCATTGAAGACACTAGGGGCATCTTTTTCCGGATTAACCGCAGGACGTACTTCAGTCGAGGATTCCAAAAGCTCCTCATCGCTGTAGAACACGTTGCTAAAACTCCGATTTAAGCAAAGAAACAAAAAATTTCCTACTCTCTCTTCGTAAGAATCTGATTTAGAAGTTCTTTATCAAGAACTGTTAATTGGTTATCTTCTTTGTCAAATTTCTCAATTTCTGCTTCAATAGTTTTAATTTTCTCTTGTCTTCTATTTGCAATCACTTGTTCGACTACAGGTAAAATTTTTTCCGCCGAATTTTTCGCTTCTTCTGCACTTAATCCCTTCTTCACTGCTTCATGAAAGATTTCACGACGAAGAGCGACTCTCACTTGACTAGCTTCACGTAAATCCTTAGAATACGAAGGCACAGTAGGACGACGAATCTGAAGTCCTTGCAAATTTGTCAAAACAGAATCCGTCACAATATCAGAAGTTTGAGCAGAAGTAGCATTTTTAAAAGAATCCAATTCTATTTCTGTCAATTTTTTCAACGCAGCATCAGCCAATTTGGTTCTTGCTTGCTTATCATCAGGATACATCGTAGTTGTGGCCTTATCAAGTGCTTCCTTCAGTTTTTCATCGACGACATGTTTTGGATGGATATCCGTGGGGTCTGGACTGTCTTTATTACTGCAAAATAAACGAACCCAGCGAACTGTTGATCTGGTGAATCTCGATGCAAGCATTCTGAGGAAAATTCGAGTCAAAAAAGTAAAATCATAAAAAGTAACAAGAGAATACAAACTCTAACAGAGAAACACCGTAGGAAACCCTACTTTATCTTCGTAAAAATTGCTATGTATTACAACGAATAATTCCTACATTACTGCAAGACGAAACACCGAGATGGGATTTAACCCTTGATGAACTTGACGCCCTTGGCAATATTCTTCTGAAGCTCGGGAATGGCGGCTTGAACGAGGGCTTCTTCATAAGTACTAAGCTTGCCGTATCCGAGAATCTTTTCAACGCCATTAGGGCCGAGTTCGACGGGAGTAGAGAAGAAGTCAACGCCCTTGACAACGTCAGATTGCACGAAGGTGCATTGGACATTCTTCTTTCCTTGAAGTCCATCAATCAATCCTTGAACGAAACGAGCTCCAGCGAAAGCCATGGAGAGAGTAGCGGATCCAGCTCCAGCTTTAGCTTTGACAACTTCAGTACCAGCATCCTGAATGCGAGCAGTGAGCTTTTCAGTCTCATCTTGACTGAATTTGGTACTTGGCTGAACTTGGGACAAGAGTGGGATGATTGTAACACCAGAATGACCACCAATCACCGGAACGACGGTCTTGTTGACGTCAAGACCCTACAAATGCCAAATTAGTACGTGTAATGTTTGTCAAAAAACCTTGAGTTCGGCAACGAAGGCTTGGGCACGAACAACGTCCAGAGTAGTGACACCGAAGATGCGTTTGGGATCATACACACCGTTGTTTTTGTAAACTTCAGCGGCGATGGGAACAGTAGAGTTGACGGGGTTGGTAATAATAGCGACAAAAGCCTTCGGACAGATCTTAGCGGCAGCTTCAGAGAGATCACGGACGATGCCGGCGTTGACGTTGAAAAGATCATCACGAGTCATTCCAGGCTTACGTGGGACACCTGCAGGAATAACAATCACATCAGCTCCTTCCAAAGCCGCATGGAGTTCATTTGGACCGGTGTGAGCGGTCACACGAGCAGCAGAATCGATGTGGGACAAGTCGGCTCCAACACCAGCGGTATTAGCAACATCATAGAGTGCCAAAGAAGCAACTTTGGGGTTAATCTTGAGCAAAAGTCCGAGAGGTTGTCCAATCCCACCACTTGCACCCAAGAGAGCAACCTAAAACCCATATCAGATGCATTCGACACATATATGAAAACCCTCACCTTTGGAGCGCTACTTGAGTTACGAACAGCTAAGCGGCTGACACCGTGAAAAGTTTTCAAAACCGTCTTTGGGCAGAAGGCCATTGCTGAAAATGAGAGAATCAAATAAAATCATCCAATGACTTTGAACGTGTATTAACAAAAATCACGTAGACAAGTTCCCGGTCCAAATTCACTGATTATCGAAACTAGTCTCACTATTCACCGCACCTCCAGTCAACGGACGACTTCGTAAGGCATAAAAAACAGGATATTAAGAGATAACAATTTTTAAGGATCTGTTGCAGAGGTATCATCATTCGATTCATATTTTCGTTTAAAAAACAAATAGGTTGCAATAGGGTTCTTCATTGTTTGAAAAGTGCCGAAAATGATAAAAACCGTAATGGGATTTACCAGTGTAAATGAGCCGAGGTCGCGTGACGTTACTTAGAAAATAAATAAGCGGAAAAGTGATAGATAAAACATCGAGAACGACTACGAACTCGAGAAGGCAGCCAAAAGAGCGACAATGTCGTGGACTCAGTCCCGACACGAATGTTCCTGCACTTTGGCGTTTCGATTTTCAATAGCCAGCTCAATCATTTCGCATTACTAATTCGTCATGTCTTGTGTTTTTTCATGAATCATCCAATTTCGGTTTTGATGTATTGATTTCAGCTTCCATCGCTCAAATACTCACAAGACCACAGCTGTAAATAATGACAGCAATACATCGAAGCGAGGAGGTCTCCTTGGCTCAGATTTATCTGCACAATGAAGCAGCTTACAACTGTGTCGCTGAACTTGGTGAACTCGGTTTAGTCCAGTTTCGCGACGTAAGATTCGTTAACATGAACTATCGATATATGCTTTTTAGCTTAACGAAGGTATCAGTCCTTTCCAACGGAAGTATGTCGCTGAAATCCGGCGATGCGATGAGATGGAGAGGAAGCTGCGTTACCTCGAGAACGAAATCAAACGTGACTCTATTCCCATCCTCGACACTGGAGAGAACCCTGAAGCCCCACAACCTAGGGAAATGTCCGACATGGAGGTTGTTTACATCTAATTGTGAAATAGTTGATTATCGATTACAGGCTACTTTCGAGAAACTCGAACATGAACTGCGTGAAGTGAACCAGAACGAGGAAATGTTGAAGAAGAACTTTGCCGAGCTCACTGAACTGAAGCACATTCTACGTAAAACTCAGCAGTTCTTCGAAGAGGTTTGCCATTTTTTACTTTCGTGTGCTTGCCAATTAACCCTTTGTTATGTTCGTTATCTAACACTGATTGTTTTTCAAGTGTCATTCGTCAAGTCTGTCGTCGCTGGAGATTTCAAGCCACCTGGACTTTATTGATACATCTACATCTGCTACGAAGGCTTTTAACTCCCTTCGGTAATGATTTTGTTTGTGTTCGTAATATTGGGTGCTTGCTTTGCTTTTTATAACCCCATGTTCGATTTTGCGCCAAAATTACTCTTGCAGACAGAAACTGAGCGCCATGCTCTTGATTCTTTGAATGCAGACGAATCATCTCCTGGTCATGATGGCGCTCGTTTAATCCAAGAACGCGGAGATTTGTCTGCTGCAAAAGCCCATCTAAAGTACGTCGGGGTTATAAATCTCTAGATATCCCGTGGAACTTCCCTAATAATTCGCTATTTCAGGTTTGTTGCTGGTATTATTCAGCGTGAACATGTCCCAGGGTTTGAACGTTTCCTATGGAGAGCTTGTCGTGGTAATGTCTATCTGCACCGAGCCGAGATCACGGAATCACTCAATGACCCAGTTAGTGGATTGCCTGTCAACAAAGTTGTGTTCGTTGTTTTTTTCCAAGGAGATCAGCTCAAATCTCGTGTGAAGAAGATCTGCGAAGGTTTTCATGCTTCCTTGTACCCATGTCCGGACACTCCTCAAGAACGACGTGAGATGTCTATTGGTGTGATGACACGTATTGAGGATCTAAAAACAGTCCTGGGACAAACCCAAGACCATCGTCATCGAGTTCTTGTTGCCGCTGCTAAGAATGTACGTATGTGGATGACCAAAGTACAGAAAATCAAAGCTATTTACTTCACGCTCAACATGTGTAACGTCGATGTGACCCAGAAATGCTTGATTGCTGAAGTTTGGTTTCCACTTTTGGAACATGATCGTATCCAATTGGCTCTTAAGAGAGGTAGTGAAGAAAGCGGTAGCTCGTTGCCCTCTATTCTACATGTGATGCAAAATGTGAAAGAGATGAGACCCACGTACAATAAGACGAACAAGTTCACTCGAGCCTTCCAGAACATGGTTGATGCTTATGGTGTGGCATCTTACTTGGAGATCAATCCAGCTCCTTATACAATGGTTACCTTCCCTTTCCTCTTTGCATTGATGTTTGGTGACATGGGACACGGCCTCATTATGATGCTTGCTGGTCTGTACCTCATTCTGCGTGAGAAGCACTTTGAAACTGCTCTTCGAGATGAAGTGAGTCTCTGAAGTTGAACTCTTAACATATTAAGCTTTTAGATTATGCTGATGTTCTTCAATGGTCGGTATTTGATCTTCTTGATGGGAGCATTTTCCATATATACCGGATTCATCTATAACGACGCGTTTAGTAAGTCTTTGAACATTTTTGGTTCTGCATGGAGTAATCCATATCGATCGTTGGAAATGTGGGAAGCGAAGAATCCTGAGATGATGTTGACATTAGCTCCTAATGAGTCTTATGATGGTGAGCCGTACCCCATTGGAGTCGATCCTGTCTGGAATCTTGCTGAGACCAACAAGTTGAACTTTTTGAACTCAATGAAGATGAAGATGTCTGTTATTATTGGTATTTGCCAAATGCTTTTCGGTCTTGTTCTTAGCTATCACAATCACAAGTTCTTCCAATCTCGTCTCGATATTATTTATGTATTTATTCCTCAGATGGTGTTCCTATGCTCTATTTTCGTCTATTTGTGTTTCCAAATCATCTTGAAGTGGATCAGTTATGATTATGCTGGAGGATACACGGTTCTGGGTTACGAATATCCTGGTGCTGGATGTGCTCCTGCATTGTTGGTCGGATTAATCAACATGTTCATGTTCAAGAGTCGTCCTAGTGGATTCAAAGAGGGAACTTGCTATCTCAACACATGGTATCCTGGACAGGTTTGCGAAATTTGTTCTTTTTCAGTGTTATACGATATTTCAGTCGTTCTTTGAAACAATTTTCTTGTTGGCGGCAATATGTAGTATCCCTGTGATGCTCTTTGCCAAGCCGTATTATCTCTACAAAGAACAACAGACGCGTCGTGCCAATGGCCATACTCAATTGGTAATTAATTTATATTCATTTTAGGCACGGGCGGAAATAGTTTTGGTTGTGATTGCCATGATTACAATACCTATCATGCTTTTTGTGAAGCCACTTTTGTTACGAAGAAGGTACTTGAAGGCACAAGCTCTTCGTACTCCTTCTAGGCAATATGTTGTTGATGAATCGGCGGCTCAACTGCCAACGGTAAAAGTTGTTAATTCCATTCAAATTTCGGGGTTTCATATAAAAACAGAAATCAGAGTTACGAAAGTATCAGGCCTACTTTTTCCGCCCGTCAGGAAGTTTTATATCGTGTTGTAAACCTTTAATATCACTTTACCCGCAGGGGATACCCTACTTGCCTGATTTACACTTTTTCTGATTTAAGTTCAGTGGTTGGTGGTGGTGTAATTGTTTGATACTTTAACATTTCTAATTTTTCTTCTTCTTTAGAGTGTACGTGCTGATATGAGTGAAGATGATGCCCAGGTTTACCATCATGATGAGAGTGACAAACCCAGTGGAGGTCATGGTCACGGTGATGGCGAGGTTCGTTACTCTGATAGGTATCAAGTACTAATCTTGCTTTTTCAGTTCAATTTCGGAGACATAATGGTCTACCAAGCAATTCATACGATTGAATTTGCTCTTGGATGTGTTTCACATACTGCGTCCTACCTTCGTCTTTGGGCTTTATCCCTTGCTCATGCTCAGCTTTCTGATGTTCTTTGGACAATGCTGTTCCGCAAAGCCTTCATCTTGGATGGATACGCTGGTGCTGTTGCTACCTACGTCCTCTTCGGCCTCTTCTTTGGACTGACACTGGGAATTCTAGTTTTGATGGAAGGTCTCTCTGCCTTCCTCCATGCCCTTCGTCTCCACTGGGTCGAGTTCCAGAGTAAATTCTACTCAGGGGATGGCTACCTGTTCAATCCATTTTCCTTTGAGAAGATTCTTGACGACATTCGTAAATCCGAAGAATCTCAGTAAATTATTCCTTTATTTATCTCGATATATGGCCATTACTTTTACATTCCAAGAATGAATGTGTAATGTCTCCCAAGACTGATACCTTTCGATTATCTTCATTGTCTGTCTCTAGTTTCCTAAGTGTAGATGCGTGTTTTACTAACCATCCGGTTTCCAATTGTGACATAGCTCCTTTTTTTGCTTTCAGTGCAATCTTGGGCTTTAGTTGGTCCAAATAGAGCTTTGCATTTAGGGAAGTTCATCTGGCCCCATATTGTTTATAAACATGTATTAATTATTCTATCGCTCTAATTATAGTTTGGTAATGATTTATAAAGAATACTGATTTTTAATGTTGGTAATTATGATTTTTTAGAAAATTGGAGTTTTTTTATTTTTATTTTACAAATACTGGAGATGAGCTTTTAGGTTATTTTACTTTTGGAATTTTTTACAAAAAATATTTTGAGTAAAATTGAAAACAATGGATTTTAGAAAATTTTTTGTTAAAGATAATAAAAAAAATTAATGATTATTATAAAAAAGATGTTGATTAAAAAATAATATTTGAGAAATTAGAAAAATTATTTTTTTAAAAATAAATTCAAAATTATATTTAAAATAAAATTTTTGCAATAATTATTTAATAAAAACATTTTTATTTTTATTTTTTTTTTTGGAATTTTCGAAAATGCAAAAAATGTTTGACTTTATCGGTTTTCTTTTCAGAGATAATTATGTGATGAATTCAGAGCTTCTTTTCGTCGTTTACATCCGATGAATCAATATGTTGTTTTTCAACCTTGGAAATTTTAAATATATTATTGCAAATATTGTTTTGGAATTTTTTAAAAATAAATTAAAAATTTTTGATAATTTTAGAAACATTAATTTTTTAAATTTAATAAAAATTAAATTTTTAAAAATATTATATTTTTATCAAATTTAAAAAAATTGGAAATTTTCAAAATTAAAGATTTCCGAAATTATGAAAATTAAGAAAATTTGGAATTCTAAGATTTGAGGAACTTTCACTGAATTTCATTATTCTAGAAATTTCGATTATTATTTTTTTTTACAATGTAATCTGGTTTTTTTTCTTTGAATAGGTATTCTTTGATCTGTCAAATTTCGAACATTAGCTTTGTTTTCTGATGGTTTCAACTCATAAATCGTGTTCCACTGGTGGCCGGAGGCGGAGTTGAAGTACATAATCGAAAGCAATATGACCTGATTTCAATCTACTTTTAATCATTGCTATAGTCACACCGATTGCGCTTCATTTGGAACTGCCGGAGGGGGAGAACAAACTTGGTTCAAATTTGATAACTTTAAATTTTTTCAGGTTACGTGATGGAGTTTAAAATAAATTTTTTTCTGTTATTTTTGTTTCTCGAAGTTTCATCTGGAGTGAAGGTGATCAACAACGGTCTGGCGCCACCTGACATCGTCCACACTCCGATTTCGACGAAACGTAAGTTTTTGTTTTTTAATTTTAAACATGTTCAAAATTCGTAAATATTATCGAAAAAAATTATTTTCGAAAACAAGGAAATTTAAGGATCAAAGTACATACAGTATACTTTACAGCTAAATGTACGGTCAAAGCCGCTCCTTTGGATTTGATATTCATCCTCGACTCGTCCGGATCTCTGAGAAACAAATTCCAGGATGAAATTGATATTATCCGAAGAATCGTCAAACACGTCACGATTGGACCTACTGCCACCAGAGTTATGCTGGTTCAATTTAGGTTTGGAAATTTCGTGGAAACTAGATATCTATGAAAGCCCAAAGATTCTTTTCGAATCCTTTGGACGATTCTGGGATTTTTAAAAATCCTAGAAAATGTTTTAGAGATTTTAAAATTAAAAAAATTTAAAATTGCGAAATTTATGGAAATTTTTAGAATGCAATGGGAGATTGTGGGATTTTCCAAAAGTTCTTGAAGATTTTTAACATTTTTCGAAATTCAGAAGAAATTGCTGAAACTATTTTGAAAATTTTAAACATTTCCTAAAAATTCAAAAATTCCAAAGTTTTCCAGAATAAAACAAGAGATTTCGGAGCTTTTCAGAATCCTTTGAAGTTTCTGAAGTTGAACATAAGATTCTGAAGCCTTCTGACTGTTTGGGGAATTCAATACAAATATTTAAAATAATTGAAAACTTCGAATTTCTAAATTCAAACAAAACAAAATAGTAATTTTATTTTTTATTTTCATAATAATTTTCTTCAGTGGAGTACAGCATCTGGAGTTCGATTTTAACAAGTTCAAAGATCGAGAGGATATCTTGAGCGCTCTGGCTGTCCTTCGTCATGTGTCTGGAATCACCAGAATCGGCGGAGCTTTCGAATTCACGATGTCGAAGATGACTCTCGAAAACGTATGGGATTAATTCACTGTCATTGACGTCATTTGGTTATCTTTTCAGGGTATGCGTGATTCATCAGTTCCCAAGATTGTTTATCTGCTTTCTGATGGAAGGACGCACGATTATCCGAAAGATGCTGAAATGAGCGAAGCAATGAGACGAAAATTCCCAAATCTGGATATCTGGGCTTACGGAACTGGGGAATACGTAGCAATATCAGAATTGTTGAACATCACAAAAGATGCAAAAAAAATCATCACAAACAAGAATCTGGATGATCTCGAGCCGTTGTTTGACCAATGGAAGGGGATCGAAGTTTGTGAAAAACAGCCAGCTTGTGTCCGTGGAACAGACAAACCTTTGGATTTGTTCCTCGTTATTGACAGTTCTGAATCCATCGAAGAAGTCTTCGACGACCAAATTCACTTTGCGATCGAAAGAGTCGTCCAAAACACCAATATTCATCCTGATGCTGTCAGAATCTGTCTCATAACTTTTTCCGGTCAGCCCTTCATCCATTTCAAGTTCAATGATCGAAAATTCGGGAACAATTCTGCCGTTATTCGTTATTTGAACGATCTTCGACCAATCAAAGGAACAACTTCAACACATCTTGCACTTCATACTGTTTACGAGTTGCTGAATGATCCAGAAAGCCAAGCTCGACCGAATGTGACGAAACTCGCCGTCGTCATCACCGACGGTCGTTCAGCGAGACCCCCTAACGAGATAGCCAAGAGACTTCGTAATGCCGGAGTCCACATTGTCGCTGTATCTATGAGTTATCCTCCCAAAGTCGATGAAAAGGAACTAGTTCTCCTGGCAGATTCAGAAGATCATGCTTTCACACCGAAAAATATCCAACAATTTGAATCAATTTTCCTCAATTACGTCGGATTCGGGTGTCCAGGACTGAAACTCGGACCAGATGCTGTTCCTCGAGTCCGTGGAGCCACTGATGTCACATGTGGACCTAATTCAGTTACATTTACCGTAAGAACTCAGAAACCCATGAGTGGATTAATGTACGCTCAACTCTTCCATGATGACCCCAAATGTGTTCATGTTGCTGATGGTAACTCCAGAGAACTCACGATAACCTTCGTCGAAGGAACTTGTGGATTGTCCAAAACTCCTTCTCCCGTAAGTTAAATTTAAAAATATAACCCCCTTTGGCGAAATTTCAATAATTATTAGTTCAAATTTCGCCAAAAATAATTTTAAAATTCTCAATTGACAATTTTTATTTTTTATTTTTTATTTTTGATGACTTATTAGAAATTAAATACAACATTTAAACAAAAATACCCAGGGGATATCAATAAAGTTAAAGTTGGATCTGTTGCACTTGGGTTATGTTTTTAACCCTAGTTTGTAGTTTGTGTTTACATTCATAGGCTTAGGCTTATTTCTGAATTTAACTTTATGGCTTAGGCTTATTTTTTGAACCCAACTCTAGACTTAGGCTTATTTTTGATCTTAACTCTATCTATCCCTTGTCTAGGTCTGTGTGAAATTTTCTTTTTGAGAAAATTAATTTTTTGCTAGAATGAACTAAAAAGTACAGTTATTAACGAGATAATTAAAAATGACCAAACTCGTTGAAAACTACTATAATGTCAGAAAATAAATAATAAAAACGATCTTATAGAATTATTAAGTTTGACATTTTTGGATTAATTTGAAAAAATTATAATAGATGTTTGTTCATTTTCGACCAAAGTAAATTCATACTGAAATTTGAATTTTTTTAAATTTTTAGACTTTGACTGGATTTAACTACAACATCACAGTCATTCTTCAATTCCATCCTTTGATTATCACCAGAGCGGATCAAGGATTGGATGTTTCTTGTTTCCACAAACAACCGATATCCCTTCGAGACGTCGGAAAAGTGTCGATGAAGAGATTGGTGGACACTTTATGTACTTACAGACTTCACAGATTTGGTCCGAATAATTGCGCAGCTCTTGATGCAAAAGTCGGGGAATCCCTTTTCCACAGATGGGAATGTGATAGTCGTAAGTCTCGATGAAAGCTTAAGATGTAATTAACTTTGACCTTAGCTCCCAATTATCAATATCTCGTTCACGACTGTTTCGTCGCTTCTGACAGAAAAAGAGCTCAAATTCTGGATTCAAATGGGTAAATTTTATTTTATTTTTCACAAGTATTTTTTAATTTTCAGTTGTGAAATCGATGGACATTTCCTAGAAACCCCTGATTACTCCCGTTTCCAGAAGCCTCGTCGAGGAGAACCTTATGTCTTCCAAGAAATGAGTGTTTTCAAATTTCCCGGAGACGACAACGTGGTTTTCCAATGCAAAGTTTCCCTCTGTGACATGGACAGCAACGACTCCTGTAAGCAGATGATTCCTCCTCGATGTGTCTCCAGAAGTTCAACAACAGAGGATCGAGAAGGACCTAAGAGAATCAAACGAGGAATTTCCGAAACAAAACCAGGATTTGCCATCACCTTCGATCTGGAGTCCAGAACCCTGAATGTTTTAGAAAACGAGGCTATCCGACCACCCACACCTATTCGCTACTGTGATTTGCGTTACTGATCAGGAAATTTGGTTTACTGTAGACTGATTACTGGTTGATTGTAGTCAAATTTGTATATACCGAAAGTCATTGCTTTCGTAGTTTTTTTAAAATAAAGCTAAAATTGATTTAACCTCCGTGAGAAAAACCAGAAACCACATCCTTGTTCCAATCCGGTCATTTTTCGAGAGCTTTCAAGTGGTTCAAAAAAAACAACTATATCGACTTCTGCAGCCAGATAATTCTCGATTTACAAAACTACTTATGATCGAACACCGCGATTGCATAGACTTGATTTAGCACTATTTTTAACCCGGCTAATGCAATTCTGGAAATGAGCTCGATCTTGTTTTTCCTTCCAGCTGCTTTCAGAAATCACTCTAGAGATCAAAGAAAGAACATGATCGAGACTGGAAAAACACTGAATCCGATGACAGCGATCTGTCACTCTCGTGGAATGGGCGTCGTCTATCTTGTGGCAATATATAAGCTTGCAAAACTCAATTCGACAGTCACCAATAGAGCTTTCTTTGATCCAGCAATATTTGAGCTTATTGAAATCCTTCGAAAACAAGTCCGCGATTCTTTTTTCATTTGTTTATTTAGTGTCACTTGTTTCAATTTTTTATAATTTTAGATGGGTTATTCTAAGAAAACATCGTTATTCTTAATTCTCTTGCCCCTTGGAGTTCTCTGTGCTACGACGACTTCTGGGAAGGATGAAGTCATTCCACAGACTATCGCTAAAGATTCCCCCCAGAAAGCCAAGGATCCTGGATTCAGAAGAGGCAGTGGATTAAGTTTGTTTTTTGTATTGATGCACTTTATGGGATTAATTTTAGGGTTCGGAATGCGGAGACCAAGTGATATGGGAGGTTACGGTAGCTCCTTCGGGAGAGGCATGGGTGGAGGACCAGACTTCGGGGGCTATGGTGGCTACGGAGGCGGTCCTGACGGAGATTATGGTGGATACGGCATGGGAGGAGGTCCCTATGGAATGGGAGGAGGACCTTATGGAGGAATGGGAGGTCCCGGTGGATTCGGACCTGACTTCGGAGGACCTTATGGAGGAATGGGTGGCGGATTTGGTGGTCCTGGAGGCGGATACGGAGGACCCGACTTTGGAGGTCCTGGTGGCTACGGAGGAATGGGAGGCTACGGTGGTGGATACGGAGGACCAGATTTCGGAGGTCCTGGTGGCTACGGAGGAATGGGAGGCATGGGAGGCTACGGTGGTGGGCCCGACTTTGGAGGTCCAGGAGGATTTGGAGGCGGATACGGTCGCATGGGAGGTGGTCCTGATTTCGTCGGTTCTCCTTATGACATGGGAGGATCTCCATACGGTAATGGATATTCCGGAGGCAGAGGCGGAGGATGTCCTAATGGAGAATGCCGTGGCAAAAAGTAATTTTTCAACTAAGTCGCAAAAATCCACCGGCACATGCTTTCAAAAAACTAGCTAATTTATTTTTGAAAATTAACTTATTTTAATTATGACTGATGTTGTCTGTCTGAAATAAGCTCAAGTCTTGTGAAAATAAACAAAATTTGTTTTTTGATTGTAAAAACACAATTCATTTCAAAAACAGTTGCCAACCACGAGGTTTCTTCATCGGCTTCTTCATGGGAGGGGCTTGAGTTCCGGATTCAAGTCCCTTAGGGACCGGAGTCGTGTGAACTTTGGAACTTCGTCGAAAGATACGGTACAAGTCGCTCGCACGAGTGAATATCTTCCAAATAGGGTTGCTCATAGCCACGGGTGCTTCAATTATGGGAATTGACCTACTGTGGGAGTTATGACCCATATCGTAATCAATATCAGCATATTCTGTCAAGGAAATTGTTCCATCCTAAAAACATACGATTTTTAATCAACAAATACTACGAAAATTAAAACCAAACAAAAATGAAGAATTCTGTCTATATATTTTTTATTTTGTAAAAAATTAAAAATTTAAGATATTGGTTCTAAAAATTTCTTTGAAATTAAGAAATATTTTAAAATTTAGAGATTTCAGAAAATTCCAGAAATTTTTATTGAATCTAAAAACATTTTAAAATTTCCAGGAAATTTTAGAAAATTAGAGATTACGAAATTCTCCAGTACATTCTCCAAGGTTTCAGACATCCCTGTTGAATTCTAGAATTATCCAAAAATTTTCAGAAGATTCCAGAAAATTCCAAAAATGACATAATTTTGAATTCATCACTTGTTTACCAGATTGCTGGTCTTGAAGAAAGTCTTCGGGATTATATTTTTGAGAAATAATTAACTCACATCATTGTCGAGGAGATTATCTCTAGAATAGGTTCTGATAGGGATTCTGTCTTCATGAAGATCAAGGAGAGATAATGCCCAAGTTGAAGAAATGAGTCCAAGCAGAGCAACCACGATCATGTCTTGCTGGGCAGTGACTAAAATTGAAACACGTAATTTTGTTCCTTCTTAAATTGACGTAAAGAAAGATCCACATCTTTATTTATAGCAAACAAATGCCAAATTCAGTAGGCGAAAAAAATAAAAAAATCCCTCGGAGACATGAGTAGACCTAAACAGACACTTAAGCAGAAAAGGTCAACTTGCAAGTGTTTTAAATACTAGGATTTCATGGAAACCTAGAATCCTCAAAGTTCAATGGTAAGTTCTGAAACTTCCAAGTCTCAGGGGAAATTTCCGAAATCTAGAATTTCACTCAAACTCCAGGAAACTATTAGAATTATATGGAAGTTTTTAGAATTTTATTAAAATTTCCCGAATTTTCTGAAATTTCATGTTCCTAGAATTTCCAAGTTTTCATTTTTTTTCAATTTTTAAAAATATAAGTTTTTAGGACCTTTGAAAATTTCTTCAATTTTCTGAAACTTTTTCAAATCTTTTATAAATTTCCCAATTTTCTAAAACCTTCCAGAATTTCATATATGTTTCTAGAATCTTCCAGAATTTCATATATGTCCCTAGAGTCTTCCAGAATCTCACAGAAATACCTAAACTTTTCCAGAATCCGACGAAAATTTTCAGAATAATCCACTACCTCAGATTCTATAAAGTTCTAGAAAATTCTGAAAGTTTACGTCAAATTAACTTCATAGTAACGCTCAGTCCCACGTTTTACAATAATAACTATTCAGAAACTGAAACCAGTCACGAAATTGAAAGTTTTTCGATATCTCCAAATGAGTCCATAATGAAAGCTGAATAATTGAAAGCATCTAGAAAATGATGTAAGTCTTTTACTCATTTTATGGATTATGACTAGAAATTCAAAGTTTGCAAACAGGGACTTTATGGAAAATTAAACAAGACGATAGTGAAGGCGACAAATGTTTTTTAATTAAACAAAAATTACGTCATAAAAAATGAAAATTCACAAATTTAAAAAAATCCACCTGTTTAATTTTGTTTTTTTTCAATTTCTTTAAAAATTAAATTATTTTATTAAAAAACGTACAACAGTAATAATGTTAAAGATTAAAAACAAATTTTTTGTTAATTAATTTTAGTACGAGTTTCTGAAATATCATAAAAATTTTTAGAATTCTTGGTTTCGAAAAGTTTAAAAATTTTTTATTTTTAAAAGTCAAAAAAATTTTTTGAAATTTTCAAAAACTTCAAAAACATCTACGGAATGCTGAAGGTTTCCAAGAAATTCTAAAAAATAAAAAAATATTTAAATTTGGAAATTAAAAAAATTCTTAAAAATTAAAAAATATTTAAATTTTAAAGAAATCAAAAAATATTTAAATTTAAAAAATTTTTAAACTCTAAAAAATTAAAAAATATTTAAATTTAGAAATTTCAAAACTTCTTATTGAATTTTGTAGGATTTTGTAAATTTTCACAAAATTCCAGAATTTCGAAAGTTTTTATTTAATTCTGAAATTTCTAAGTGTGTATAAAATTCTGAAAAACTCCAGAAGTCCCACGTGGTTCTTCAATGTTTCGAAATCCCAAATTGAATTACAAAGTGTTCTAAAAATCTCCACGGAATTCTAATCACATTTTATTTTACTCTTTTAAAGTATTGTAATAACAAGTGGCTAAATATCATAAATCATCTCATTAAAAAATGAACCTCTTGGAATACTCTGCAAAAAATGCTTAAAAAATTAAAATTGACTTTTCATGGAATAAAGATGAGAAACAAATATCCACGAATCATGTTAGCATTAATAAGTTTTATTTTCAGAAAACGGCCGTACGTTGTTGAGTATGTTGTTCGGATTGGTCGCTGATGTGCAGGTCGTTCAGATCGTAATCCGCAGGCGGAGTTCTGGGTCTTCCATTGGAATCAACTTTCTTGGGAACTCCATTAGTCGTGTTAGGATCGACAGGAGTGGGAGAATTGTCTTTTTTATCCTTGGCATTTTTGGCAGAAAGGGATTCAGCAAAGGCTTTTTCATTCAAATGAGGTTGACGATAAATCCGAGCTTCGTAAGCATCCCAGTATTGTTGTGTTTCGTCATTGCTCCCATCTGAGTCACTACGACTTGGACGCTAGAATTAGAAATTCTTTGTTATTAAATTAATGATATTCATCCAACCTTTTTATCCCCATGGAAACGGCGGTAAACTTCGTAATATCCATCATGGCTTTCTGGACGACCAGGTCGAGGAGGACTCTGCTGACTGGGCATGTAAATCGGTTCTTCGTAGTTGCCTCCACCTCTAGGGAAAGTGTCATACACCGATTCTGCAGAAGTGATGATAGGGCCCTCATTGGGGGTCTTGGGTCTGTCCATCATATGCGGAGGGGGCATCATAAAGAAGGGGTGTCTGAACGGTGGAGGCATGAAGGGCGGAGGTGGCATAGGAATTCCGAATCTAGCAGCTGCAAAAACTTATCCAAAATGAACCTAATAAATAATGCCTACCAATATGAGGAGGCGGAGGAGGCATCATGAACTCCATCCGTGGACGAGTATGGTAAGGAGGAGGCATCATGAAGGGTGGAGGCATCATCCCCGGAGGAGGGGGTCTAAATGCAGCAAAACCAGGAGGATGAGTAGGAATGGATCCCGCAGATCCTCTTCTATATCCCATAGGAGGAGGAGGGGGCATGAAGAACGGATGCATCATAGGGTGATTTCCTCGATTAAACGAGTTTCCTTCGTAAAAATCGCCTGCTTGACTCTGACCCCGAGCCGAGTGGCCATCATAAGGAACCAGCATTCCTTCTAAAAACCAATACTAATGAGTAACTATTACTTTCTTAGGTACTCGCCTTGTTCACCAATTCGCTTCGTTTTTTTAGTTTTTTTCGTACCGGCCTTCACACTGCAAGAAAGGGAAGCAGTATCGTATTCCCCGTTTTGTTGTCTTCTTTGCCAAGTCTTCTGCCCTATGGCTCTGTCGTTCCAGTCAGCTTCATCTTTAGCTTGATCTTCCGTCTGACCAACGTCACTCATGTTCTGGTCACTACTAGGGGTGGCACTGCGACTGGTTTCCTTTATCGCCTTCAATCCCGGGATAGTGTCTTCCATTTTGAGGGATATCGTGTCAGCATATGAATGGAAACAACATCGAACAAGGGCATTTGCTGCTTTTTCGTTGGTGCAGATGAATGCATGACATTCCAATACCTATAAAAATAAATTTTTAAATTTTTGTAATAATTTTTTTATCTGATAGTTTAGATATTCTTTCCCGAGAAAACTGAAGGTCGAGATGAACGGAAAAAATAACCTTGACACCGGTTGTTCGGCGGAAAATCGCTGCAAAGATTGGTGGATGTGGAGAATTTGGAGGATTGGCAAATGGAGCATCAAGTGGGATAAATCTTTCTCCACCACCTTCGATCGAAAATCCAGTCACATTAACGTAACGAACAGCGGCACAATAATGAAGATTCGTGATCGGATAAAAAGCACTTTCTGTTTTTTTTGCTCCATCGATATATTCTACAAGAATTCCATTTGACCAAACAGATAACCTTAAATTAAATTTTATTATTTATTTTTTAAAAAAATTCAAACCATGAATCAATTCCTTTTGTTTCTGCACTGTCATTCACGGGATATCGTTCCTTCAACGGCTGCTGGATCCCCTGCAGTCCATCCTTGGTTACTGTAGGCACCGCACTCCCTATGTAAAGGACACGGCAACGACACAACGGCACAGGCATAAAAGCTAGTGCTCAATCAGGATCACTACCTAAATTCACACCGTAATAAAATTCAAAAACAAATACATTTACTAAATTCGACACGAAAGTTTGAATTTCTCGAAAAATTTTGAATTTTTGGTTTCTGAAAATTTCAAAAGTTTATATTGGATTCTGGAAAATTCCAGAAGTTTTGCAGAAAGTTCTTCGTAACTTTAGAATCCCACCAGAATTTGAACTTTTTAACAATTCTAAAAATTTCAGAAATTTTATAAAACTCTAAAAAGTTTAAAATTTTCAAGAAATTCAAAAAAGTTCCAAAAGATTTTCGAAAATTTCACAAAATTTCGAAATTTTCAAATACATCATTTAAAATTTCACAATTTTTTAATAAATTAAAAAATATTACACAAATTTTTACAAAATTTTGATTCCAAAAAATAATCGACAAATATTTTCATCGAAAATCACTGATTCATGAAAATTTTAAAAATGGATAAAATCCTAAAGGAAAGATTCTGTCAACAAAGGAGGCTTCCAAAAAAATTAAATCAATTCGAAAAAATTCAAAAATACATTCATATAAAAAAATCGAAAAAATTAAAAAATTAAAAAATATATTCATATAAAAAAATCGAAAAAATTTAAAAATATATTCATATAAAAAATCGAAAAAATTCAAAAATATATTCATATAAAAAAATCGAAAATCAAGTATTCGCAATTGTTTTTCGTAAACGTTGAACCATCCATAAACGTCTCACAAATCGAAAAACGGGTTGAAGGAAGCCAGAAAAACGGAAGCACACACAACCGGATTTACGGTCGAAACGATCAATCTGGCCATCGAAACGTACTAGATGTCAATTTTTTAGAATTTCCGAACTGAACCAATTAAGTTAAAAAATATCCAAATTTCCGAAATTCGGATTCTGAAGTCAGATTCAAATTAAATTTAAATTCAAATTTTAAATTCCGAAATACTTTCAAATTCCGAATTTTAGTTAAACCAGATTCGAAATGGACTCAAATTCTGAAATAGACAATTTTGTTCAGCACGGAATCAGAAAAAAGAAAACTACAAGTAGTGAGGAAGAACAAGTTTTTTAAAACAAAAAATTTGAAAATAAATAAATTCCAAAACGACAATTAACTCAAAACAACGAGATCATTAATGATTTTTTTTAAATCTAATAAATTAACAAATCGATAAAAATCAAATATTTCTTTAATTTTTTTTGTTTTAAACCGGAAGAAAGCGGTATTTGAAATTCCGACAAAATTTAGGACAGGAATCGTTTTGGTCTAGATTGGGAAGACCGAAGAAGTAAGAAAATGGATGTTTGTGATGGCTGCCAGGCATCGGTTCATCCTTCTATCCATCTGGAGGAAAACTTGGTTGAACAAAAATACGAGTGCGTTTTTCTGCGCGAGAAAAAAGGCCATCAACCATGGCAAGGACTGAATGGAGATCTTCGAGAAATTGTCACTCTAATACGAAATTCGGCACCGATATTCCCGATCTTTGTCGGGACCGTCAGTCAAGAACGGTCTTGATTGTTCATGTTCCGCAAAGAAGACAGAATATCGGGGAAGAATTTAGGAGAGTTCTGACCTACGCCGATTGGGATCACTTTTGACAACTTTCAAAAAGACAGATCAGAAACAGTACTATTGTACTATTGTACTAATGAAAAATTAGAATTCGAAATTTTCTGGAAATTAATTTTACAATTTTTTAGAAATTTCCAAAATTTGAAATATTTTTACCGAAATCTATAAATTCCTAATATTTATGAAATTCTGGAAAATTCTAGAATCTTTCATTGGATTCTGAAGGGCTTTATCAAATTTCGTGAATTTTCATAGATTTCTAGAAATTTTTCAAAATTTCAAAGTTTTATAATATTTAAAATTTTTATCGAATTTTAAAATATTTTAGAAATTTCCACAGAACTTTAAAAAGTTCAGAATTTTATAAATTTAAATATTTTTATTGAATTTTAAAATATTCTAGAAATTTTCACAGAACTTTAAAAAATTCCAGAATTTTATAAATTTCAGAATTCTAAAGATTCTCAAAAATTCCAGAATTTTTGGCAAAATTATAATTTTATAAATTTCATAGAACTCGTCAAAATTGAATCATTTTATCTTAACATAAGATCATCAGGGATTTCAACAATTCCAACATTTCTTTTCCCACCTACTTTTCCTATTAATTTTACATCAGAAATACTCATTTCGTGGCTGATGGCCTTACACATATCGTAAACCGTTAAAGCAGCGACTGAACAGGACATTAAAGCCTCCATTTCGACACCAGTTTTCGAAGAAGATTTAACACGAGAAAAAACGGTGATCACATTATCGGACTGAAAATCACAAAAAATAAATACTATGAAATTAAAAAACTAACTTTATTCAAATGGAATTTGACCTGGACTTCCGATATCGGGATTTGATGACAGAGCGGGATAAGATCTGGTGTTTTTTTCGCGGATTGAATACCAGCGATCCGAGCGACAGCCAGGACATCCCCTTTTTTGAGGTTGTTCTCGATTATCGCTTTCATTATTTCTGAAGTAACCTGCAAACCTGGATTTGCTAATTTTTATGTTTAATTTTAATTTTACATTGATTTTGGATTGAGCTAACGCAATTCGGAGAGATTTTAGTTTGGAAGAAACGTCGACCATTGATGCTTTTCCACTTTCGTTAACGTGGGTCAAAGAAGAATAAAAAACAGAAAAATTTAACGACGAAATTAAAGGACGTAATAAACGAGGAAATTGAGTGGAATTACCTGAAAACCAAAGTTTATATTTCAAAAAATCACCGTTACTTGCCTGAGGGAAACTTTACCCACCGATTAAAATCATTGGTCTATTGGTCAGTTTCATCAACTGGTTTATTCCTGTAATATTTCCTCTCAATAAATCCCATTATTAACAAAATTGAAAATATTTGTAAAATTATTCGAAAAAAACTTCTAGGATTTTCAATTTTAGATAATTTCGAAATTTTAAAAAACTGTGATATTTTTTGAATTAAAAAAGTTTTCAAAAAATCTTGAAAATTTCAGAATTTTATCGAATTTGGAAAAATTCAATAATTTTAGTTAATTAAAATATTCAACAGTTCTCACTTCCTGCGTTCTAGTGAGCGGTCGTGTTTAACACGCTCTCACGAAAAACGCAACCAACACGTCATCGATTAGCGGGGGCGTGTCTGGGGGAAGCTCGGGAGCACCGTTCTACAGAATCTGTCGCGGGAGTAGAACGTAGCGATTCTGTAGAACGGATTGGAAGAGGTCATGTACAACTCCAGAAGAACTGAGTTCGACATCACTCAACTCCCCCCAACTCAAGCTGCAACTTCCACCCGTGCTATCTCCTACGCACGCCGCCAACTCAAAAGATGGAGCAAAGAAAAGAAAAGCTGATAATCTAGTCAAAATTTTTAAGACTGTTGCTGTTGTTAAATTTTTCTGTTGCTTTAGTGCGAAATAGGAATAAAATTGAGAAAAAATAAAATATTCAAATTACCTGCGTGTTGTTTTTTCTTTTTGAAAACAGCTTGAGCAATGATGTCTTCGAGATCTGAATCTGTTTTGCCGTCTCTAACCGCATCCCTCAATGAACGCCGAATTTCCGTGTAAACACACCTAATAAATTAAATTTCATAAAATTATTTTCAACGAATAAAAACACCTTTAAATTTCCGTCAGCAGTTACTCTTAATCGGTTACAAGTTCCACAAAAGTGCTCTGACATCGAAGTGATGAATCCAAACTGACCTACTGCTCCATGAATCTTGAATCCTTTGCTTGTATCGTTCGGTTTGTCTTCTAATTTTTGAATTTCTCCAAATTCGTTTTGAATGAGATTCATCATTTCTTTATATGGAACGAATTTGTTCATCGCAAAGTCGTTTCCGCCGAAAGGCATAAATTCAATAAATCGAATATCCAATTTCTATAAAGAACATTAATTTTAATATTCAAATAAAAAATACCCTTGTCTGAGTAAGTCGCACAAATTCAACAACTTCATCCAAGTTGATCCCTCTCATGACAACACAATTGAGCTGGAATACATAATGATTTATATATAATTATCTGTATATATACGTATACGCGTAGTATATATGTATGTATGTATGTACGTATGTATTTATGTATGTATGTATGTATGTATATGTATGTATGTATGTATGTATGTATGTATGTATATGTATGTATGTACGTATGTACGTATGTACGTATGTACGTATGTACGTATGTACGTATGTATGTATGTATGTATGTATGTATGTATGTATGTATATGTATGTATGTATGTATGTATGTATGTATATATATATGTATGTACATATACATATGCATATGTCCACATGTACATACACATATATGTATATATCTGCACATAATAGTATAATCTGTTTCTTCAATGATCGGAATCTATTGTTGCTGAATTTTGGGAATTTTTGGAAAATCAAATTTTGTTTTCAAGAACTCCGAAATGTCAACATGAGACAAGTAAATATCAAATATTCCTAAAACACATGATTCTTCGTTTTTTCAAAATTTCCGAAAAATCGGTAAAAATAAATCTGCATTATTGAAGAAGTGGATTTTACTTTTATATGTAATTATTTTAGAATATTAAAAAATCAACAACGAACCTTGAGCATGTCAAACAGATTTTCGGCTTTATCGATGGTTTTCCAGACTTGTTTGAATCCTGGTCTTCTTGCAAGAAGTTCAAATTTAGGTTCAATCAGAGTATCAATGCTGATGTTCAATTTATTTAATCCATTTTTAATTAAATTCTCGAGTTTTGCTGACAAAGCAATTCCGTTTGAAGTCATTCCGATTTGCTTGATCCCGTTAACTGCAGCAATTCCTTGGATGATTTCTGGCAGATCTTTCCGCATCGTCGGTTCTCCCCCGGTTATCCTGACTTTATCCACCCCGAGATTCGCGAACACTTTAGTTAATCGAATGATTTCATCGATAGTTAGGAGTTTTGATTTGGGGGACAAAGGAACACCTTCCAGAGGCATACAGTATTGGCCTACAAATAAGAATTAATTTTTTGGAAAAATAACTTACATCTCAAATTGCATTTTTCCGTCAAAGAAATCCGCAAATAAGAATGAAATCGACCAAATGAGTCTGTCAATGGCGTTTTTTCGACCGCAGCTGGTATTTCTGATTTTAAATCAAAATTTCGAGATTTCGAAGTAAACGAATTCTTGGATTTTTGGATGAAATTCGTCGTAGCTAGAGATAAATTTACAATTCGTCGGTTTATCATCATAAACACAGATCAATAGTTTCAAAAGTGCAAAAAACGATAAGAGCGAGCACTTGAACAAATTCAAATCAGCAAAAACGAAAATACCACGATCAAAGATCAAAAATTTTCCATAAAAAATTTGGATTCCGTTGCAAGTTTTTATAATTTTCCAGAATCTAACAGAAAACTTTAAAATATTTAAAAATATCATTGAAATTTTTGGATTCTTCCGAAATATACTGAGAACTTTTAAAACATTTTATAATTTTGTGAAAGATTTCAAAATTTTTGAGAATTTTACAAAAGTTTTTGGAATTTTTGATAATCTAATAAGAATTGTTGGAGATTTCTAAAATACTACAAAATAACTATAATTTGTCGATATTATAGAAATTTCTAGAATTTTTGAAACTTTTCTAGAAACTTCAAAAATTCAACGAAGATTAATGAAATCCAGAATTTTTGAATTTTTAAGATTCATCATTAAACGATATTATTAGGAATTTTTGAAACTTTCAAAACTCCTAGAAGCTTCAAAAATTCAACGAAGATTAATAAAATCATCCAAATTTCGAAATTCTAAAATTCCAAAAATTGATTATTAGATGATTTCACATCTTGCTTATTTTTGATTTTTATGATAATATACTTAATCAGTGCTGGAATAAGTAATAAAAAATATTATTTTACAGTAAATATTAGTTATATTCTGAAATCTGATCTTTTTTTAAAAAACAGCATTTCCATTATATTTTTACCGGAAAGGGAGTAATTCATGGATGGAAACATGAAATTCAATCCGTCTGAGGTTACTAGTTATCAAGACCTGGCTGGCTTTCTTAAACAAACAAGGAAGACCGTGTGGATCGATTCATGTATGGAGCGGATTAAACTATTATTTTTAATAAAATGTTATTTTATTTTCCAATACTGATTGGTTTTGTTTCTTTTTTACCAGTTTTTCCCATTACAACCATCTGTAAGTACTGTATTCGAAGACAAAACTCAAAATAATTTTTCAGCGATTATGATCGAAACAAACAACATAGCAAATCGGCCGTTGATTACTCATTTAAATATTTCGTTTCTTTATTTCAAAAACATGTACGAATTGGACAGGGAAATCGCCCTTAATGTAATCACTCTCGACGACAACGCCACTAGAGCGACAAGTTTGATTTTGATTTTTTTTTAAAAAAAAATTTGATTTTGTAGTTGTTGAGAAAACTCAAAAAACAGATCATGTCATCAGTCTTCTGGATAACGTCGAGATGCAGGACTTGCTTCAACAGGTGGCCAGACAAGTCGACATGGGCACAGTCCAGCTGCAGTTGTCCTCCTGGGACGGGTTGCATCTGGAATCGATGGAAAACCAAACTGCTTCGATAAACTACGTCAGAATTGTTCCAGCAGTTACGGTATTCGATAATATTCTACCTGAATTATTTGCAAAATTAAACATATCCGAACCTATCACGATATTAATCGACGATTTCTACGGTATTATTTTTGATTAATTTCGTAATTTTAAAGTTTATTACAGATCCAAGGAACAACCAATGGGAACAAGTTTTTACTCAATTACCCCTGCAGGTCAATTTCCTAACCATGGCCAATGCTTCTCAACCATCGGCAGTACAGCAGCAGCTTCAAAGTTTGAACACGAGAATTGTGGTGCTGGTGGCGAAGACCACAAACATCGAAAAATATATTCTCAATTCACAGCAATTTATTGAAAGTCGTCGTTTCCTGTGGTTGTCGTATTCGAAAGACACATTACCGTTCAAATGTGATCAATGTGTCTCTACAGATATGTTCTGGATCAGAACACTGCCAGGTACCGTCACGGATCTGAGACTTCTGGCGGAGTTCGTCGCTTCACAAGAACTGGACGTTGACATGAATTACAAAATTCACAGTTACGAAGAACTTTGGGTCAGTCCTTGTATTGACGCCATGAAAATGTCCTTCCTCTACATTGTTGCCAATAACAATACCTTGTTCGAAATAATCCCCAAGGACATGAAGACCGTAGTCACAAGTCTTCCATCAGACAGATCACTACTCGATGTGATCAACTCTCCTCATCTTTACTACGAATATGGGTCCTATGTCCCTTATTACCAATCCTATTATTATCAGGCAAGTACTGGAGAATTTTTAAAATGCAAAATGTTCCAAAAATATTTTTCAAATCGCTCTAATTCAGTCGATACTGAATAGATTTCAAAATCCTTTTTCCTTTAGTATACAGTAGGTTTATTATTTTGTTTTACATAACGAAAAATTGAATTCGAAGCGATTTTAAAAAGATAATCAAAATTGTTTAAAAATGCTTTTATTTTTCAGTTGGTTTTCGAAACTTTGGCGTTCTGTTCCAATGATAACCCGGTTCATTTCAAATTCGAAATTTTGGCGTTCTGTTCTGATGTCTACTTAAGTTTTAAAAAAAAAACAAAATCATATTTAAAAAATTTAATTTTTAATTTATAAGTATTTCTATTGTTTAAAAAATATTAGATTTAACTAAACTAAAAAGTAGAATCATTAAAATGAATTAAATCTTCGGAACTAGAGCGTTTTTGAATTGGAATTTTTTTAGGATTTTGTATTTAATTTTAATTTTAGAATACGAGAGCGGGTATATTCAAAATCGACCGGACAGTGGCTTTGCCTGATGCTAACATCAATAAATACGTGAGTTTTTCTGTTTTTTTTTAAAAACAAATTACTTTCAGATCGGCAACTGGACCTTCATGGACGGCGTTATTCCTTTCTACGGATCGCTCGGGGTCAACGTCCGGAGTATATCCCACTACAGAATCGTCACGATTATTGTAAATTTGATTATTTATAAAAATACAAAAATTCGTGATTTTCAGCAAGAACCGTTTATTCAATATTCTTCCAATTCGAACATGAATGGATCTTTCGAAGGTTACTGTATTGATTTGATCAATCTCATACAAGACCAAATTCGGTTCACTTATGAAATCTACATAGTTGCCGACGGGAGATTCGGATCGGTGGATGATAACGGGAACTGGAACGGCATGATCGGCGACCTCGTGATCGGAACTGCCGACATCGCCCTCGCTCCGTTGTCCGTGATGGCCGAAAGAGAAAACGACGTTGATTTTACTGTACCGTATTATGACCTCGTTGGAACAACTATAATGATGAAGAAATCTGATGTAGAATACTCACTTTTCAAATTTATGCAAGTCCTGGAATGGCCTGTGTAAGTAATTTTATTTTATAAAAAAAATCAATTTTTTTACAGATGGTTATGTATTGTTGGTGCTTATCTCTTCACCAGTTTCTTGTTGTGGATTTTCGACAGATTCAGTCCATATTCGTACAGCAACAACAAAGAAAAATTCAAAGATGATCCGGATAAACGAGAATTTACTTTGAAAGAATGTCTCTGGTTCTGTATGACGTCATTGACTCCACAAGGAGGCGGAGAAGCTCCCAAAAATATATCCGGAAGACTTGTAGCAGCAACTTGGTGGCTTTTTGGTTTTATTATTATTGCTTCTTACACTGCAAATCTCGCGGCTTTTTTGACGGTTTCCAGATTGGAACAATCCATAACGTTAGATTTTTATTAATTTAATTTTTTTTAAATTTACTTTTTTTTAATTTACTTTTTTAATTTACTTTTTTTTAAATTTACTTTTTTAAATTTTTTTTTTCAGATCCTTGGATGACTTGGCTAAGCAGTACAAAGTCGAATATGCCCCGATCAAAGGCGGAGCTACAGAAACCTACTTCAAACGGATGGCCCAAATTGAAGAACTTCTCTACAAGTAAGTTCATTATTAAATTTCAAAATTTTAATTACAAAACTAGAATTCCGTGAAATATTCCAAATTTTGAGACCTCGGTAGGATTATTCCTTTATTGAAACCTAAAATTTGGACAATCAAGCTGCTTGAGTTGGTGTATGACGAACAGGAAAAAATGTAATTGAATTTTTACAGAACGACAAATCACAATATTTTATAAAAATATATTATTAAACAACAACACAACAATATAAACCTCGTAGGATTACGGTAGTCGTACTAAAAACACCTAATCAGGGAGTGTTTCCTCAAGTCCCAATATAAACAAAATTATAAAAAAACGATGAGGAAATTTATAAACAAAAATAAAACAAAACTATTTCCTTTGAAAAAGATAAAAAATATTTCTCTCATTTTCTTCGACAAGGTAGTTCCAGTCCGCTGATCGAGTAGTTACCGTATTTTTTACACCAAAATTCAAAAAATAATTTTGGAACGCAAATTTAAAATTTTGAATTTTAAAAATTTCTTTTTGAAAAATGTTCTAAAAATATTTTTGATTTTTATAATTTAAATTTTAATCAAGTTTTTTGGAATTTTGGAATTTAGTGGAAGTTTTTGGTGATTTTAAAAACGACCCAAGACGCGAATGAGCTCCTGCAACGAAGTCCCTGAAGAAGGTACGGTATTAGTTCGTGTAAAAAATTAAAATTGATATTTAATTTTATCATTTTGTAATCGTTAATGTTGTAAAAAATCCAATCTGATTTTGAATACTTCAATGAAAAATTTTATGAATTTTTCCAAAACCTTGAAAATTTTCTAAAATCTCCCTATATCTCACGAGAGAATTTTAAAACTTAGAATTCATTGAAAATTTCCGAATTATTTATTTTTAATTTAAAAATTTCTAAATAGTTATTAAAATATTTTTCGGAATAATTTCGTAATTTTTATGATGGTTGCAGCACGTGGAAAGCCATGTCCTTGAACGAAAGCATGAGTCCTCTGGACCGGGCGAAATTGGCCGTTTGGGATTATCCAGTTTCCGACAAATACACCAATATGTGGAGATACATGCAAGAATCGAAACTTCCGAACTCCATTTCTGAAGCTGTGAACCGAGTTCTGAATTCCGAAACGGGTTTCGCTTTCATCGGTAAATAACTAAAAATATAAAAAATAAAATTCAATTTACAGGAGATGCTATGGAAATCCAATACGCCATTTTGACCAACTGTAAACTGCAGCAAATCGGAACAGAATTCTCCAGAAAACCGTACGCCATCGCCGTTCAAAGCGGCAGTGCCCTCAAGGACGAATTTTCTGCTGCCATTCTGAAGTTGCTCAATGAACGACAATTGGAATCGCTGAAAGACAAGTGGTGGAACGAGAATCCACATGCAGTCAAATGTCCTGATGCTTCGGACCAATCCAACGGGATTTCGATCCAGAACATTGGAGGCGTTTTCATCATCATCTTGGCAGGAATAGTTTTATCCTTTATTACACTCATTTTCGAATACTTGTATTACAAAAGAAAACGGAATAACCACGTAGAGCAGAAACCGGTAACAGACACAGTAACCCTGGACACGAATCCTCCCTCAAATCACGTTGCGTTACACAACGGAAGCGCAGTACATTACAACAACTTTGCTTTTCAATTTTAAATACAAAAATTATAAACATACTCATCGAAAACTTTATTTTTGAAGAATTTTTTGAATAAAAACATGAAATTATTTTTTTAAATAAAAAAAAATTTTTTGAATAAAAACAAAATCAATTTTTTTAAAAATAAAACTATAAAAATATTTTTCTTAAATAAAAGTATAAAATTAATTTTTTTAAATTTTTGACCGATTTACTAATGATCTAGGATTTTATATTTTTTTTCGAATTGATAAGTGTGAAAAACAGTAATTTTCGCATAATTTGAGTCTATATATAACAATAGATTTTTTCTGATTTTTAACATTTGTGAAAAAAAGTAAAATTATAATTTAGTGATGATAGATATTTTTTGCTACGAAGTTTCCAGAATTTTTTCGAATTTTTAAAGAAATTTGAAAATAAATTTTAATTTTTGCGTCCCGATTCTAGTAGCTGTAATTTTTAAAAATTAAATAATTTAAAATTTTTATGAAATTTTTAAAATTATTTTTAATTTTTTTGAAACTGAAATTTTAAATGTCTTCGGAATCCAGAATTTTGAAGATTAATTTCTGATTTCAACTCCAGAATTCCCGGATCTGATTACTTCATTAAAAGTACTTTTTGTTCAACTTTAAAGATATTTTTAAAAAGTCTAAAATCAAAATTGAAGATTAGTCTTCAGAATCCAGGATTCTAAAAATTAACTCTGGTTTCAGAATTCCCGGATCCGATTGTTCCTCTTGTGGGTGCTTTTTGTTCAGTTTCGACTACAGAATTGGGACACGTTCGAGACACGAATACCACGACGAGGCTGCTTAGATAATCAAAATTAAGAACTTCCGGGTACAAAAATACCTTCCATCATGACTCACAAAAATAGTTTAATTGATTTAGAATATTTATCGAAACGATGGGTTTTTATTTTTTATATTTTACAGTGAATCCACGAGAAAACACCGTAATGAATAGAATATGATCCTTTTCAAAGTAATTAATCAGATTTTTATATTTAATTATTGAAATTTACGAAAAAAAACATGTTATTTTGAACACGTAAACCACGTCTGGTCGTCACGGAACGCCAGAGGACTCTCAGCACGAAAGCCCCCGAGGCACAGGAATCCAACTTGTGTGCTACTTTGCAGCAATGACATCATTCAGAAATGGAAAGGTGAACGACAACACTGAATCATCAGAAGTTACAGTTACTTAGTTTTGTATTGTTGGATTACTCGAATAAACCGAGTTTTCACTCGTGCAAAATTAGTCAATTAAGAAAAAAGGTCAAATTTTCTTGAATCGGTGACACATTTGATTTTTACAGTAAAAACAGAATTAATTTTCGATTGTAATTATATCCCAAAAATCTTGATTTTTGACTTAAATGACCTCGATATTTATCTCCTAATAATAAATATCGAAATTCAGTAGTTTAAATATGACAGATCTGCTTTGAAAAATCCACCGTATAATCCTCAAATTTTCATCGTTGTTTCCAGAAAAATAACAATTCCAAATTTAATTATTCAGATCAGTTCTGAAGTCCATAAAAAATCAAAATTAAAGCTAAATTTTTACACAACAACTAAGTAGGTCTAATGTTGCAAGTAAATTGCTGATTTCGAAATTATTATAAACAGAATTATAAATATGTTAATTGATCTGCCGAATATTGCAAGCAAACTGCTGATTTCGAAATTATTATAAACAGAATTATAAATATGTTAACTATTCTGCCGAATATTGCAAGCAAATTGCAGATTTCGAAATTATTATAAACAGAATTATAAATATGTTAATTGATCTGCTTGAATATTGCAAGCAGATTGCTGATTTCGATTTTGACTTCGACACAGATGTATTTCTTGCAAAATTTGGTTAATGTTAAATCGTTTATTGTTATGTTTTGCAGACTTGACGTTTTTTATATAAATTTTTGGTGAACGAGTATTGAAACTTAGTTGACCACTTGAATTGGGAATTCTCTTCCGTTAATTACAGTATTACCTGGTAAATTCATAACAAATTAATAATATTAAAAATTTTAAAAATCAATTTATTATTTAATACATTACTTTGATTAAAATTACGTCGGAAATTTTTCGTTCAAAATTTAGATTTATTTTTTTATATTTTAAAAATTCTAAAATTTTTTAATTTTGAAAAATTATATTTAATAAAATTGCTGATTTTAAATTTTCAAAACTTTTCAAAAACATTTTTTGTTTTTTTTTTACTTGTTTAAAACCTATAATATTAATTAATAAAATTTTGGAATTTTTTGAAAAATATTTTTTTTATTAAAATTCAGAAAATTTTAAAATTTATTTTTGATTTAATGAAATTTCGAAATTTTATGGTTTTTTTGAAGTTATTAGGATTTCTTAAAAATGGAAATTTATTCTTTAATTATCAAAAAATTCCGATTGTAAAAAAATCGTTTTTTGAGAAATCATAAAAATTTGATGTTTTTGGGCTTGTGCATTTGGCTGTTTTTCCGGCTGTCGTTTTTATCACTTTTGCTTTTTTGCTTTGAAGAAAACTTATTTTTTCACAGATAAGAATAAACTTCAACAAGTATTGATATTTTCTGAATTGTCGTGAATTTCAAGTAAGATGAATGGTAAGTTTTATTTTTGTATTTCTTAACAAAAAATTAGGGACAAATATAGTGGTCTAAAAATGAATCAACATTCGTCGCGGGACCTGTTTCTTGTTTTTTAGGACTTATTTGAAGTAATAATCCAGATAGGAAAAGATTTTTTAAATCTTGAAGTTGGTTAGTGATTTCTCAAGTGCAATCCATGTCGAAACCAACGATTTTTATTTGATGATTTTCTTTATTTTTATCTTCTGAGGACAGTTCTCAAATGATAGTTTTAACCAAAGCTGTTAATTTTCGGTGTTTTGAATTAATCCGAGTTCAAAATGATTTTAAATTAATTCCAGTTCAAAAATCGAGAAATTTGGATTTGAATTGGATCAATTTGAGTTCGAAAATTGAGAATTCTGAATTAATCCGAGTTCAAAATGATTTTAAATTAATTCCAGTTCAAAAATCGAAAAATGTCAATTTAAATTGGATCAATTCAAGTTTGAATTCAAAATTCTCAATTTTCGAACTACACTAGTTCGATTCAAAAATCAAAGAATTCAAACAAATTTCGAAAATTTTGAAAATTCGACAGTTTTGGTCTTGACACGATTGATGTTTGATTTATTTTTCAAGGAGAAGCTCAATTACCAGTCCGTCAATTACCATTTGTAGTGAGAGCGATGTATTTTCATTTTTTGTTTAATTTATTTTTAGAGTATTTTCTAAAGTAACACTTTTTAACCAATATTTAATTTTATACAAGTTTAATTATTCGTTGTAAAAATTTTTAGAATTACTTTAATCGGCAATTTTGAATTGAATGATGTTTGATTCGTTTTAAAAATGGACTAAATTACTAATCTTTCAATAACCATTCGTGGCGGGACCTTTACTTTTTAATTACCAGTTTTTTAAATTTCGTTTTCAAAGTCACGTTTTAAATTACCGACTCGAATGACGTTGGATTTATTTTTCGAAGTTGAATTTAGTTCCAATTTCGTTAATAAGTAAGAACTGACTAAAAATTATATTTTTCATAATTACCTATCTCGTGATTTTTAAAAATGTTTTTTATGAAAGGTTTAAATTTATGGATTCGTGCTTCGTCAGTTTTTGACATTTATGGGATTTTTGCTTGCTTAAAGGAAAAAGGATGTAAGACTAAATCTCTTGTATTCAGATTTAAGCCCTTTATCCCGGCTTTCCTCGTTAGTAAAGTCGACTTTGGAAAAATTTTTGGTATTTATTTCATCGACAAGAATGAATTGATTGAAATTGGGAAGTTTGGTTTCCTTTTTGCTTCTTCCTGGTTTTATTTTTTGAATAAATTTAAAGGTTTTGTATTCATTTCGAAACGAATTTTAAATAAATTTTTGTCTATTGTTCTGTTTTTCAAATTTTCACAATGAACATAATTTTTTTCATTTTTCTGTGTTAAAAATAATGAAAAATTTAAAATTCTAAAATCTTTTAGGATTTTCTTCATTTTTTTAGAAAATTCCAAAATCCGGTGCAAAATTTTCAGTTTTTTTATAATTTTCAAAAAATTCTAAATTTTGGAAATTTGTCTTTAAAAAATCCAAAATAAAATATATTTTTATTTTTGAAATACTGCGATTTCGAAACTAAGATCTGAAAACAAGGATTTTAAAAATTCCTAAAGTCGAGGAAATTTTGTAAAAACATCCATTTTCTAATTTTTCAAATAACAAAATTTTGAATTTTTTAAATAACATAATTTTGAATTTTTTAAATAAAAAAATTTTGGATTTTTCTAATAACATAATTTTGGATTTTTCAAATAACATAATTTTGAATTTTTTAAATAAAAAAATTTTGAATTTTTCAAATAAAAAAATTTTGAATTTTTCAAATAACATAATTTCTAATTTTTCTAATAACATAATTTTGGATTTTTTAAATAAAAAAATTTTGAATTTTTCAAATAACATAATTTTGAATTTTTTATAATACGTTGAAATAAAGTGAGAAACATTTAATTACTTTTAATTCGTCCAAAAAAGTTTCAATTAAATATGTATGGTTTTTTTTCATTTTTTGAAAAAGTTAGTTTTTTATTTTTTATTTTTTTACCCAAGGATTTCTGGAAAACCGGACTAAAGATTTTTTTTACTTTACTGAATCAGAAACTGAATAAAGAAACGCCTTGATTATTAATCCTCTTTTTTGTCAAACTACAACTGTTGCCAGTTTCCACGGTGTCAGTCGTTGCCGACTTTTTCCTTGACACCCTTTTAGTTATTTTCCGAAGAATCTTAGATAAATTTTTTAAAATTCTAAAAAATTATTTTCGAAAATTTTATGTTATTTTTAAAAAATTATTTTCGAAAATTCTGAAAAATTTTGGATCAATTTGTAAAAATTTTAAGAAATTATTTTTAGGAATTTTGGATAATTTTTAAAAAAAATTATTTTCGAAATTCTGAAAAATTTTGTAATTTTTAAAAAATTATTTTCGAAATTCTAAGAAATTTTATTTTAGTTTTAAAAAATTCTAAAAAATTATTTCCGAAATTTTGGAAAATTATTTTTAGGATTCTGAAAAGTCTTGGATAATTTCCTAAAAATTTTAAAGAAGTTTTTGAGCATTTTGGAGAAGTTTTAAAAAATTTCAAATTTTTCTTGAAAATTTCAAGGAAGTTTTAACAATTTTAAACTTTTCTAAGAATTTCGAAAAATGCTCTGATAAATTTTCTTCAGTCTGGTTTTCTCGATGATTCTCGCCAATTTTATAAAGTCTAAAATTAACTACCTTTTTTTAGTAAAAAATCAAAATTATTAATTATTTTTATTTTTGGAAAATTTACAGCTTTTGAAATTTTTAAAGATTTATTTTCTCACAAATGGATGCAATTTATAATTTTCCAACTGGCCTTTTTGCAATTTTTTTATTAACCTAAGGTTGAATCTTGGTGATATTTAGCTTCGTTCTTGTTCTGGGATGGAGGTTTCCGTTTCCCATGGACACCGTCCTAGGTATCTCCAGTACCGTACTTTGAGTCGTTTTAATCCTCGTGTTTTTTTTATTTTTTCGAAAAAACACCGATTTTTAGTATCTAGATCTTTCAGAATCTCTCAATAGTTTTGTTAGCTTCAGAACGGCTTTATGTAAAGTTTGTTCAAGATGGAATATTGGAAAATTGCCTTCAATTCTAATAAAAATCACTTATTTTCTCGAAGAAGCTGTTTTTGGACCAGTAATTAGGCTTCTCCTCTTTGGAGAATTTCTCGTTATCCAGAAATTGGTAGGCGGGAAACGTTAAACTCGACGCTTCGTTGGATATCCACGCACGGAAGACCAGTAATGGCATCAAGCCGGGCATTAGCGAAAAACACTCACGATCCATTGACGTACGCTTCAGCTGCCGAAAAAGAAGGCAAAGGAGGGACTACTGACGGGAACCAGACTGCCTCTGGAAACGGACAGAATTTTGACGAAGTCGAAGATATCTCTGTTTTTACTAAACATCGATCTTCAAAACCTTCTTTCCGGTTAAGTATCTTCCGCAAGAAAGCTGGTTCTGGGACTTCTACGACGCATGAGTCGTCTGAGAAGGTTTCTGCTCGAAGAACCAGCTCTCTGGGCGTCGATGGAAGCCGATCTTCCTCTCCTCCTCAGAAGAAGGTCGGAACAACCCTCTCGAGTGGTCCACCTCCCCTAAAAGGCCGGTTCTGCTGTTCATTTCGTCATCCGAAGCAGAACAAAAAACGCCTTGTCTATAACGCTAATTCTCTTACCGCCACTGCTCCATGTGTCGTATTGACTCCTGAATACGGTTCCAACGGGGAATCCAAGGGAGAACCTCCAAGTAACAAAGAACTTCGAGAATCTTCCATCATGTCTAGGAGGAATTCCCTGGAAGAACAGCTTCTTTCAGCTGTTCAGCCATCGTCACTTCCAACAAGATGTATGTTTTATCTAGTTGTACTTTTCCAGTAATCTGTCCCTCATGAATAACTTTTCGAAAACTAACCAAAACAAATTTTAAACGGTCTATGCCAGTGATTGACGAGTTTGGAGTTCTTGGAGATTTATTATTATTTTTTATTAATTAAAATTTAAAAAATTTTATAACTTTTTTGAATTTTACAATAATTTTTTTCAACTTTTTTAAATTTTTATAATTTTAAAATTTTTTAAATTTTTTAAATTTTATAAATAATTTTATAAATAATTTTTTATAATTTTCAAAATTCCATATAAATTTATAATTTTTTAAAAATCAAATGGATATTTAAAATTTAAGATTTCAAAGTTTCTAGAGAATTTTACGAAATTCTTACAATTTTTAAAAACACTTTCTAATTTTTTGATAATGTGCACTTAAAAAACTCATTTTATTACTTTTATTTTTTCTAAAATTAGACTGTAGTTTTCACACGGAAAATGTCAAAATTAGAATGATAAATTTCTAATTGGTGTTTTTCAAAAATTTTTATGAAAAAAATGAAAAACGAATCTTTTTTGAAAACTTGAAAAATTTTTGAATTTTTTCAAATACCTTAAAAAACGAAAAAACACGTAAACTACCGGAAGCCTAATTAGATTACTGTAACTCATGTTTCGGGATCTAAAGAGGAAAAAGCACAAATTTTTTTATCTCGTTGTCAAATTCCGTCTCGAAGGCACATCAATTTGTTTTTTGACCGGGCCTCCCAAGTGCCTCAGAAGAAAGGCCCGCAAGGGATGTTGAAGCAGCATACCCCCTTAGGCGGTATTTATTTGAATGCTTCCTTCCGGACTACTTTAGTTGCCACAAAAAATTTCTCAATCTTGCTACTTTTTATTGTTTTTTTCTCCATGTGGTTCATTTGAAGGTTGTTCCTTCTTAGTTATCGAATTCCTTCCGGAAAATTCTCCTCGTTAACTTGTAGAAGCCAGAAATTTAAAATTCTCAACTATGTTTGTGGTTTTTTGGCGTTATTTCTAGCGAATTATTTTTATTAACGAAAAAAATTTTTTCTTTGATAAATTCGAATTTGTAAAATTTTGACTTCCTCGATTCAAAATGGAACATCGTGTCAGAAGGCCATCTATTGTGCCGTTCATTCCTGAAGTCCCGGAATCCCAACAAGGGAATTCCAAACGATCGTCAATCACGGATAAAAATCAATCTTCTGATATCTATAAACGCACAGTTTTTACTCTGACAGAATCGGCACAACTATCTGCTTTTTTAGTGCGAAAACTCTCAAAAGCTTTCTTTAATTCACAAAATGGCGGAAAAATAGGTTGGTTTAAAATATTACTGTAGTGATCAGTGATGGTTTACATGGAGCACTTTTTATTTAAAATTTTTTTATTTTTAAAATTTTTTATTTTTTAAAATTTTTTATTTTTTTTCGAATTTTTTTTAATTTTTTTACTTTTTTGATTCACTTTTTGCACAAATGATTAGTCGTCGTTTATTCCATTCTCAAAACCATAATTAGAAAGTTAATATTTACTTTGAAGGTTCAAGTTATTTTTGAATAACACTCTGACACGAGGGAAATGACATAGAGGATTATTTTAATTTTTATAATTAGTAAATTTTCATAGAATGTTTTTGATTTTTTTGTAGTTTGGTGAAAATTATGAAATTTAAAAAAATTTTTAGATTTATTTGAAACTTAATGAAATAGTTTGAAATTTCCATAATTATGAAAATTTTCAGAATTTTTGAGAATCTAATAAGAAATTCCGAAATTTAAAAATTTCTAATTTTTTTCAGAATTTTATTAAAAAAGAGATTTTTCTGAAACCTAGTAGGAAAATTTTTTAATTTTTATATAATTTATTGAAATTTTTTAAAATTTTATTTAAAAAGTTAAATTTTTCTGAAATCTAGTAAAAAATTTTTTTATTTTTTCCTACTTTATTGAAATTTTCAAACTTAATTTCTGAGTTACCAGATAAATTAGGAAATTGGTGTCAAAATAATTTTTAAAATTTCTACTTTTAGTTTTTTATAGAATGAATAATAATTTTTGTGGTTTCTACTAGTTTTGTTTTTTTACTACACAAAAAGTACTTGTTCTTTTTGAACAAGAGTCAAACCGGACAAGATTTACACTTCCGCCAGTCGGAGAAGGCATATTAGTGCCACGGGCTTTTTTCGTTATTCATATCATTCGCAGACATTGAATATTCGGAATTTTTGGATTTCGATTTGTCTGATTTAAGTCAAATAATTCTTCGAACGCGTTTTGTGTTTTCTATATTTGTTTTTTTTTTATTAATTATGTCTTTGGATGGATTTTAGAATCGGAAAAATAAGTTTTGGGGGATCTTCATACATTTCGAGGAAACTTTGTCTTTGAAACTCATCGGACGCTCTCTAGCTTCCGGTGAGCCATTCCAGTCGAAATTTTTGTCTTATCGAGCTTCAATCTGTCTTTTCTCCGTTTTTCCATTAGTTTAATTGTTTTTATTTCATACTAAATTAATTTCTGATAATTATAAATAGTTTTTAACTATTTTTGTCTTAGAAAATTAAAATTTATTTTTTTAAAGATATTTATGAATTTTAATGAAGAATAATTGTTGACTAGTTACTCGATGTAGTAAAAAGTTTTATTTTTGTTAAGTAGTAATTTTAACTTGCGCGACATAGCCGTCAACGCATTTCCCGCCGTCGACCAATTTCGCCTCGTATTTCATGCACACGTAAAAGCCAAACGAAGACTTGAGGCTTTGGAAAACGGAACACGCTCTGCTACTGGAGTCGATGCACGAGTAGCAGAGTCAGACTAGTGGTAGCTCTTGTTGCTTCATTTTTCGACGGTTTTCTCGTGCTTGGTTTGCGAAAAGTTCTTTTTCCATCTAGGCTCCAGAAGTCGAATTGGACAAATTATGATTTGTAATTTTTTAAAATAAGAATTTAAAAATTTTATTAGATAAATTTTAAGGAAAATTAATTAAGTTTTTTTTAAGTAAATTATACTTTTTCCCAGCTGCGCTTTGGTTTTGTCATCTACACATTTCTGGATTCATTTGAAGATTTTAGCTGGTGTCCGTGAAAAAGCAGCTTTATGTTGACAAAAGCAGGAAGGAAGATATAAGCTCGGGGAAATTGCCATTCCCCCACTTACATGTTTTTGTGGACGACCCTCTTGGTATCTAATTTTCATCTCTTCTCTGTTGCATTCCTCGAATATGGTTAAAGCTAAAATTGACACCAATATCCGTATCTGGAGACAGGGGGTCGAAGAACAGGAGTTGATCGATTTTCAAGTTGTTTTTTGACAAAGATATTTGTTCCGTTTGTTGCTGAAATTATTTGATTTCTTCATCGACGAAAAAAGAGTCATTAACGACTCAAATTTATTTCTAGTTTGTTCTCCATGAGCGAAAATCGAAGAACGATGAATTCTGAGAGAAAATTTGCAAAACTTGACATCAAAAAAGATTTCATGGGTGAGATGGCTATATCGACGTCTTTCATATCCTTGATGCACTGTCTTTCACTTTTTATTTTTATTTTTTATTTATGAAATTTTTAAATTACATTTTTCAGACCTCATGAATGATTGGGAAATCGGTGGAACACAGAATCCCTGGGTTTGTCCCAGCGACAGACACCTCCAACTTCGGGCCCAGTATGTCGTTACTTAGGGAGTTTGCCTAAAATATATAAGGCTTACAGGGGAGAGGGGTCCTAGAAAAGCACCATACAAGCCTTATATATTTTAGGCAAGGTCCCTTATAGGTTATTTTAGCTTTTTTTAAATTTAAGGACCTTGCTTAAAATATATAAGGCTTACAGGGGAGAGGGGTCCTAGAAAAGCACCATACAAGCCTTATATATTTTAAACAAACTCCCCTATCGGATATGTCCCTGATTGTCAATTTTCAGACTTAAAAGTGGCTGGAGTGTCAGAACGGCTTCAGCAAGGTCCCCCACCAACATGAAGCAAAACGCAGGAGGAATCTCAGATGCAGAACAAGAACAAATTAGAAAAGTGCTGGCTCGGGCCGAAGCCGGGAAGATGAACGAACAACAACGAATTGGGTATGTACTTTTTCTATTAGTCTGATTAACAACGTTGAAGCTAAATTTGTCAGACAACCAAAAAGTTAAAGCACATTTTGTTAATTTTTAATAGAATTTTGTGACAAATTTATTTTCGAAAACATGTTTTATTTTATTTAGTTGCTTTAAAATTTCACAAAAATTTAAAAAATCGAGAATTTTATTAAATATAATTTTTTAGAAATTTTCAAAGGTTTTCGAAATTTCATAAATTTTTAAAATTCAATTTTCAAAGAACATTTATTTTTTATTTTTGAATAATTTTATTGTTTTATTGTTTTTAGGAAAATGGTTGACAGATTAGAGAAGATGCGAAGTAGAGCCACAGGCAACGGTGTCACACAATGTCTGCTTTGCCAAACGGACTTCGGGCTTCTGGCTTCGAAGAGCTACGCTGCTATGTGTATGGACTGTCGCAAAGTTGGTTTCTCATTATTTTTTACTACATTCGTTTTTCTTTCAGTATGTTTGTCAGAAAAACTGTGGAGTCGAAACTTACGACCAGAAACGGGGAGAACCTATTTTTCTTTGCAAAATTTGCAGTGAATACCGGGAGGTGGTACGAATTTTTTGAACGAATTTGAAGTAATTAGTTTTACTCTAGATGTGGAAAAAGTCCGGAGCTTGGTTTTACAAGGAAATGCCCACGTATGTTAAACCGACCATGAATGGGAACACCCCCGGTCCTGCCACTTCTCAGAGGTCCTTCTGGCAACATCACACTGGATCCGGCTCTAATTTGCAAGCTTTGTCTCCGACTGGCTTATCCACTCTCTCTCTCCAAGAAACGAGTAGTAATCAACCACCAGGAACGAGTTCTGTAAACCACACAAATACCTCATCGTTCAAGGTCTCGAGGCAGTTACCAATCCCTCCTGACCAACAACAACGGTAAAAATAAAATTAAACATGTGACGGAAGTTTTTTTAGACTCAAAACTACACCTAGACCAAGAATCACACCTTCATGGGTTCATGAAAAAGTTCAATCAAGCATGAGTCTAGGGTCAGAAGAAGAGGAATCCTCGTCGTCCTCAATCGAACCAGTGGAATTCAAACAAAACATCCCTGGAACTGCTGGTTCTAATTCTTCAAGAAGACATCATCACTTCCACAGACCGAAGGACCTGAGTCGACACGAAACCGGCGGATCTTCTGCTTCTTCTTCCCGTCATCCTGCGACGAATATTCAGAAATTTGCCGTCGGCAATAGAAGCCAAATAACGGACACAGGTGAGTTTTTCAAATCCAAAGTGATCCAATTACAAATGTTTTTAAATAAGAAATATCTAGATGGTATTTTCAAAAATAAGTTTAATTATTTTTTGTTTTTAGAGATTGATGGTAGTCACATGAATCAAATTTGGTGATTATTTTGAGTTTTAATTTCACGAAAATATTAAAATATGCATTTGCACCATTTATGGACGAGAAATTAAAATCAGCTACATTTTGCATTTTCGAATTTCTTAAGTTCAAAAATTATTCAGTGTATTTTTGGAGCTTTTGTAAGTTTTTGTTTTCACGCCAAGCTTACAGTATACATGAAGGATCACCGCCGTCGTACTATAGCCATAAATAGGTCACAGACAGGTGAAAAAAATAAATTCTGTTTATAAAACGAGCACGGAGTAAAAAATAGAAAAATAACATCTCTATTACCTGGGCGAATGTGTGGGGTGCGAGTAGGTTGCAGAATGGTCTGAAAAGTCCCGACTCGCTTTTAAAATTCAAAGAGCTGCAAAACAAATGTTCTTCTTTGACTCGCGCTGATTTCGAAATTTTTAAAAACCAGTCTTTTCTTATTTAACTGATATATTTAATAAATTTAATTATCAAAAAATCAATATAAAAACGAAAAAAGTTATGTTTTGTGAAGTAGAACGTGAATGCAAGACGATTGCGGGCCATTCTGGAAAGTCCTGACTCGCCTTTAGTGCCTAAATCTGGTGTGGAAATTTAGTGATTACTAACCTTTTTGGGTACCCTTCGCTTCCACTGCTTTTTTGCACTTATCCGATGGTGGGGTTTCAGATGACAGTGAAAATGATGAATCAAGAAGATCAACGCCATCGACTTCGCCGAGACACTCGTTGGCGACTCCATCGAGTTATGGTGGGGATGACCTCTCCCAGAATCAGGTTTCATTAGCTGCTAATGAAGCTTCTGATGCAAGAAGCATAGATTCGGGTGGTGGGTTCGCTTCTATGCCGCAATTATAATTGCCCAGTTTCAGTTGTTCAAAGCGACCATTCTGCCCAACCTCAGATGCACCAAAGCTCGAGCAATAATCTGACAATTAGTCAGAAACCTGGAACCGTTTCTCCTCCGCAAGTCGAAAATGTTCCTCTCCGATTATTCACCGGAGAAATCAATCCCAAAGGGAAAGTTTCTGGATCCACTGCCCCGTTGCCCGTTCTTCCGCAATCTGCCTCTCCCTCTCAGAATATTGAACGAAGCACCAGTTCTGCTTCCTCTTCTACTGCTTCGTCTTCTGCTCTGTTCCACAATATATTCCCAACTATGCCTCATCGGGAACCCGCAGTTCCGCAACAAATCCAACATCAAGCCCATCGGATTTCCCAACAATCTCAAGAGAGCTGTCATGCCTTGTCCGCGAGGATCACCGAATCCAGCCGTCGATCTGAAAGCAATCATTCCAACGAACTGAATCAACTAACCTCGAGTACCGTCAGCGACGTCGAGAACTCCCTAACCGCCGAGAGTAGAGATAGTGCTGTCAAAATGGTAAAGATTCCATATATGAAAACACTTAAGTGTTAATTTCAGGAAGAATCTGCATCTCCTACTTTCATGAGTTCTCCAGAAGACGATACAAGTGAGTTTATCGGATTTATTCAAATTGCTGTTTATTGGCCAATCCATTTTACATTCAAACGTCTTTGAATTTTCCTATTTTAATGATTATTTAGATAATGCACTTCAACAATCATCTAAGAAATCCGATTCAAGAACATTTGGCACGAAAACTTTCTCTGTTGCTTCGGGGAATGGAATAATTTCCCGCAAATTTTCAAAGTCTTCCATAGGACAGAATTCAGTCGACGGTCTTCAAGAATCCACGATCGACAAACCTACCAAACAACAGCAAATCGGTGCTGATTTTGTAAATTTGTTGGGTCCAAATATTGTGCAAGACAGTGATTGTGGTTGTGATCCTGAAGTGGTTTCGGAACAAAGTTCCAACAATGTCCTTCTGTTTTGTCTCCCGAAATCTGCTCGACGAAAAATCAAAAAATACAAACGTGCTTTACTTTTGTCTTTAACTTTCCTATTCTTTTACTATTACTTTTAGTAATGATATAGTTCTTTTTAATTTCTAATTTTTATATAAAAATTATGTTTTCAGGCACGTTGGGTTCGATCCAGTTTAATCTTACGTATCTCCATGAGGACAAGCAGCTGATTATCCACCTGATCCGGGCCAAGAACCTGAAAGCTATGGACAAAAATGGGTTTTCAGATCCTTATGTCAAGTTCCACATCATCCCGGGGAATGCGAAAGCGACGAAACTGACTTCGAAGACGATAGAGAAGACCCTGAATCCTGAGTGGCACGAAGAGTTGATTTACTACGGTATCACCGAGGAGGACAGACTCCGGAAAACCCTACGAATTACCGTACTTGATCGAGATAGGATCGGTTCTGACTTCTTGGGGGAAACTAGAGTTGCTTTGAAGAAACTTCCCTTGGGGCAAATGAAAAAGTTCAATCTTTATCTTGAGCACGCGATGCCCACACCTGTGAGTTAGACGTAATTGATGTTCAATTATACTGTAATTTCAGACAGAAAAAGCAGAAGAAATTGAACGTGGAAAAATTTTACTAGCAATTTGCTATAATATTCAGCAAGGATCACTTTTCGTGCACATCAAGCGTTGTGCCGAATTACTAGGAATGGATTCCACTGGATTCTCCGATCCTTATTGCAAAGTTTCACTGACTCCTTTGAACAGCAAATCTCACAGACAGAAAACGGCCATAAAAAAGAGGACTTTGAATCCAGAGTTCAATGAGGTCAGTTACTGGAAAATTATAAATCAAATTCTTGAGAATTACTTTGATATTAATTCCTGGGATCTTCCAGAATCCTCAGTTCCAGATAATTCTAAATGTTTTCGGGGTTTCGGAAGGCTCCAGAAGCTTTCACAAGGTTACTCAAGACTTCTAGAATCTTTCGGAACTTTTCGTGGGATTCAGGACCTCGATTTTCCGAAAAATTTCCGAAGATTCAAAAACTTTCAATTTTGGAAGCCTCTAGAAGCTTTCATGAGGTTACCTAAAATTTCGAAATTTCTACTGGATTCTGGAATTTTCTGATTTTTATAAAATTCCATTTTAAAAATTATTTATTTTCAGACTTTGCAGTTCATTGTTCCTTTCAAAGATTTGCCGAAAAAAACATTGGAAATTGGAGTTTATGATCACGATGTCGGAAAACATGATGATTATATAGGTAAAATATAAATTGTATATAAATTTTAAAAATTAATTTTCAGGAGGAATTGTTTTATCGACAGCTGCAAAAAGTGAACGTGGTCAGCAATGGACTAGTTGCATCGAGAATCCGGGCAAAACTTTCGAATCTTGGCACAAACTTGATCCTAACACTTGAGATTCACCAGAACTAGGGTCTTTATTGAAACCGGTGCGTGTATTTGTGCAATATTGTTAAACTTTATTTAATGTAATATTTCCACATTTTGCCTTAATAAGTGTTCGCAATTTTGGTTTATTTGGAGGAATTTCCATAAAAAATTACTCAAATTGAAGATGTCAATGACGCCAGTTCTGAATCGTTTTTTCGAATCTTTCGTAATAAGGTTGGACAATCTCCAGAAATTGGTTACTGTATGTCGCAGTGGAATCGAGGACTTTGGAGGAGATTTCAGACAAGAAATTGAAGAAGTTAATCGAGACGTTGGAGAACAATTCCCAAAGATTCTCGAAAAATTCCCCGAAATTTTCATCCAAAAAAGCTACCTAAAATTTTTATAAAAATTATTATATGAAATTTTTATAAAAAATTATTATATGAAGTTTTTATAAAAAATTATTATATGAAATTTTTATAAAAAATTATTATATGAAATTTTTATAAAAAATTACAAAATTATTTCAATTTTGATTTTCAGAAATTAAAATTATAAAAAAATTGAATTTTAATAAATTACAAAATTTTTCCATGGGGATTTAAGAATTATCACAAAAACTAAAATTTTTTCGGAAAAATTATCTCAAAAATTTTAGGAATTTTTAGAATCCTAAAATTGAACGATAACGATGAGTCAGTCTCGATAGTAAATTGCCCGATTTGCCAGAATTACCGTGTTTTCCCACAGACCGCTTTTTTCGCGGGAATTTAAAAATTCAAAAATATTAGTTCTTGATTTTTTTATGAATTTTAAATTAAAAAATAAAACTTACCGTACTGAATATGAATTCTTTGAATTTGTTGAAGAATTGAGTTGTTTTTTCGCCGATGTTGTTGTTTAATTTTTCCGAAGTCGAAAACTGCTGGAAGAGAACTGAACTGAAGGATTCTACAGTAAGTCTGAAGTTGTCGAAGAGAGTGTTGCGGATCCTCATGTTCTGAACCGACCAAGCGAAGTCGTTGCAGAATCCCTGACTTCTCGGGATCCATCCTTTTTCGGCAACTTGACAATTATGATAGAGCAAAATCGAGCCGATTACGAAAGTAAACAAGAAAATTATCAAAGTAAATTTGAAAAAAACACCGAAAAATCCGATATCTAAAGAAAATTAAATATATTTATTAATTTTAAAAATATACCTTGGGATTTTGAAGGTGTGGATTCTGATTTGGAACCAGAACGAGTAACGACCGCCATCGTGGGAGATTTTCCGACACACTGACTCCGGCGGACGAGTCCTGGCCAGCGATTTGCGCGGGCTTTCGGGCCAGGTCAATGTATTAAATGCCCTATTCTTCGTCAGACAATCAGAACATACCATGTTTCAAATTGATTTTAACAATTTTAAAATTTATAAATTAAGTGAAACAGAGATCCAAACCCCTATTCATTGAGCACAGAAAATTCACAATTCAGCTCTTGATAACGACGGCCCGTTTTGTTTTTTTTGTTTCTTTTGATATTCCTTCTTTTTTCTTTCCTTTTCAGCTTTCGCTTCTTTCGCAGCAGCCACGGTTTCCAATTGTTCCATATCCCTCATCACAAGTTTGTCGTACGGATTGAAGAAGTCCTCGCTTTGTTCGATTATCTTCAACTCTTGAGCGGCCAGATTGATCATCTTCGACGTGGAATCATCATAAATCCCAAAATCCAAGGAAAATCCATATGCCCATCGAATAAGTTCTTCAGTATTTCCGTTTTTGTAAATTTTACGAACAACATTGGGATAATACAGAGCAAATTCCAGAAAGAACGGAGTATTCTCCAAGACTTCGCATATTCTCTCTCGAAGTTGTTGATCATTGGGAAATCTAGCGGATCTAGGGTCATATTTAGCAGTTTCGATGGCGTTTCTATCGACACTGAGCACCCTCGTTATAGTCGAAACCAGTTCGTTGACCGTTTTTTTCTGTTTTTCCCCATCTCCTAGTTGGATTAAATTCTTCACAGCTGTCGCTTGATCCATTCTCTTCTTTTTCAGAAGTTGTTGGTCTGAAAATTCATATAAAATCGGATATATTTAAAAGTGAAAAACTTACAAATTTTCATTTCATCAATATGTTGTTCGTTTTTGTTTGAAACTTTTATATGATCTTTGTGTTCCTCATTATGTTTAGCAGGGACGTTGTTGAGTTCAGCAGAAGTAATTACAAATAAAAAAATTAACGAAAGGATTTTGGATGAAGACATCGTCGAGAAGGAAACCCAAGACAGTCTTGACAACTCTCTCGTTTGGCCACGTCTTACCGCGAACGAATATTTTTTGTTTGGTTCATGAAAAACTCGCTGTTATTCAACGCGCATCAGTTGTTTGTTTTCGCCGATCACTCAAAGTGTCTATTTTATTCCCGAATCCTCCATATACTTATGCTTTATAATTACACTAATTAAAAACGTATACATATTGAAAATCTTTCTAGTTACTTTTAGAAGGGAGATTTCGTAAGAAAATAACGTCACCCGGTATGACTCATTCTTTTTGTTGCTGCTGATGAGAAATTATGTGACGATCAATCTCCTCGCTGCGTGGTTCATTTGATTATTTCGTTGATTTGTATATTGGTGAAGATTTTGTGGCTTTTCAGACATGGTCAACTTCCTGTCCGTTCCGTTGAAGAAGACTTATGAAGTCGACCTCATTAAGCCCCTTCGGGGATACATTGAATCCATGCAGCTTTCTCCAGAATTGACTGCTGAGTTCAACGAAGCTCTTCAAGAATTGAATAAATTGCGGAACAAGGTTTGTACTCAAGCTCTGGACAAAAACGAACAATCCTTGCATCTCATTGAGAGGTTTGGTCACAAACTCCAAATTTTTGTAGTTCTTATCTTTAGATATTATGATCAGCTCAAAGCCATTGAAAACAAGATTCCAGTGACTCCCAGTTTGAATCCGATCACCTTTAAATGGAAAGATGCTTTTGACAAAGGGGCCTTGTTCTTCGGACGAGCTTCCCTGAGTACGTCGATTCATATATCGATTTCTTAAATAATCGCCTATTTTAGCTCTAAATGATATTTCTTTTGAACGAGCTGCAATTCTCTTCAATTGCGGTGCCATGATGTCCATTATTGCGGCTTCCCAGCCCATCAATAATGACGAAGAATTGAAAGCAGCTGCTACTTTGTTCCAAAGAGCTGCCGGAATCTATTCTTATTTGAAGGACACAGTTCTTGGATTGATCCAACACGACCCTACGCCAGATTTGATGCCGGATACTTTGGCTGCGATCTCAGCAATCATGCTCGCTCAAGCTCAGGAATGCGTCTATTTGAAGGCCTTCAAAGCAAACATGAAACCAGCTGCCCTTGTCAAGGTTGCCAATCAGGGGTCTGTTCTTTATAAAGACGCTCACTCAATGATGAATCGGGATATCGTCAAAGGCATTTTCGACAAGGAATGGAATAGTGTAGTTTTGGCCAAAAGTAAGGGTCTCGAAGCCGCTGCCAACTTCCATGCTGCCAAAATCTGTGAATCAGAAGCGAACATCGGTCAACAGATCTGTCGTTTGATGGAAGCTGTGAAATTGACTGATCAGATGAAATCCTACGTCGGTGTGGATCAATTCCCGGCCCTTCAAGGTGCTCAAACCGCATTAGCTGCTGCCCAAAAAGACAATGATTTCATATATCATGAACGCGTTCCAGAATCAAGTTCTCTTCCTCCCATGGAGAAAGCCCTACTCGTTAAAGCAACTCCAATTGAGGGTCATCTTTCTCCTCGTTTCAAAGATCTCTTTGAATCCTTGGTGCCTGTGGCGATTCAAAATGCACTATCAGCGTTTGAAGCCCGTAAAACAGAAGTCGTCAATGTTGAAACCGGTCGTCTTCGGGAGTATACTCAACTGCTGAATGCACAATTGGCGTCTCTGAATCTCCCGGCCGCTCTTGACGATGTCTTACACCATGAAAAGTGTCCTGAATCAATTCGTCAAAAATCCGCTAAAGTTAAAGCTTCCGGTGGATCAGCATCTATTCAAAGCAAGATCAATGAACTTCCTTCTTTATACAGTAGAAACGATGAAATTTTAAATGAAACTGAGCGAATTTTGAAAGAAGAAAAAACTACCGATGACAATCTCCGAACACAATTCAAAGAAAAATGGACTCGTCTTGCTTCTGAAAAACTAACCACTCCATTATCTCAGGAAATTGGAAAATATCGTGCAATACTGCAAAATGCCCTTTCTGCGGATAACTTGGTCAAATCTAAGTACGAAAACAACAAATACGGAATTGAATTACTGAGCAAACCTGAGAATGAATTGAAAGAAGCGATTCCTGGCATCGGTAATCTTGGAGGAGCTCAGAATTCTGGTACTGTTAAAGAACTTCGTGATCTTGTTAACCGTACTCAAGAGATGAAAACAGAACGAGAAAAACTCGAAAAAGCCTTCAAAGATGTCCGTTTTGACATGAGTGGGGAATTTTTGCAATCCATGTCTGGAAGTGATGTCGTTAATGAAGAACAGGTGTCTAAAGACAAGATTGAAGAACTCCTTGGACCTCTTAAAGTCAAGGTTGCTGAGAGTATTGCTGAGCAAGAGGCCATCATGGGAAATGTTCAAGTATGGTTTTTATAATTAATTTTAAATTCTATTTTTATTTTAGACTTTGAACAACAAATTTGTACAAGAAAAATCCGGAGGATCAGGTACTTCTGAACGTGACAATGTTTTGAAGACTCTGGCTACTGCTTACGATGTTTTCTTGGAGTTGGAAGGCAACTTGAAAGAAGGGATGAAGTTCTACAACGACTTGACTCCTATTCTTTGTCGTTTGCAACAACGTGTTAATGATTTTTGTTTTGCTCGACAAACTGAAAAAGAGGATTTGATGAAGCAAGTCCAACAAGCTATTATCGGTGGTTCTAAGAATCCTCCTCCTAGGCCACCACCACCTGCAACAACTCTCGGTAAAAAATAGTTTTTATTTTGTTAGTCTATTTTCTGCTTGATCGAAAAATTGTATAAATTGCTGTGGTCCTTCTAACTGCTGTTTTTTATTTAGCACCTTCACAAGAACTTGCTGCCAGCAATGCTGTTCCTCCTTTGCCTTCTCACGGAGTTCCTTCTGCTCCATATAGCCAACAGTTTCCTAACATGGGACAAACACAGTATATGCCGTATCCTCAGGCTCCTCAAGGTATTTTTTGTTATTGTGATATGTAATTGTGATGTTTTGCAGGATATTTTAATCCGTATTCGTATCCAAGTCCTCAACCTCCTTATGGATATGGAACTCCTGGTGTTAATTATCCTACGTCTTATCCTCAACAATCTTTTCAAAATCAGCCAAATGTTCCGTATCCAACAGGTCCGCAATCAGGTTTTCCACAACCTCCTGCTCCTCCAGGAGGTTCAAACACTAACCCCTTTATGTAATCTGTGACAGTTGTGCACAAAGATATTACGCGTTTTTTAATGGCTATGTCTAACTCGGTTGTTTTAGGATTTCTATCCTCAAGAGAGACTGTGTTATTATCACGAGTATTTCAGATTTGTATGATTTCTATGCTAAGTGACTTAATGATAAAAGTTTAGAAAATGATATATCGAATGTGGGAAATGAAAGGGGATGCAAAATGGGTCTCGACGCGAAAGAAATCCATTACGAACTTTTTATTTTTTTGCTTGTCGTTGATTGTAGAATGTTGCGGATTGCTGGATCTAGGTTTATATCTCAAAGATTTCTTAGTGCTACCACTAATCAGCCGAGCACTGCTACTCCTCAACCGGATAAACTTTTCCGTCAGATTGAGCTTGAGGTTCGTGGCCATGACAAAGCTGTTCTTCAATCCTACATGAGTTTCGTTCATGTAAGTTTTTATATATCAACTTTCTTCCAAATGTAATTTCCTCATTTCAGAATGCTTGTGAGCACCTGAACATCGAATGTACACCAACAGAGCGTCTCCCATATGTGAAATGGATCCAATGGCTCCTGAGATCAAAGTTCGTTCATAAAAAGTACAAACTACACTACGAAACCCGGACTTACATCAATAAATGCTCTGTATTGAATGTTACTGGAAGCACGGCAAGTACCTTGGTGGAATATTTACAACGTCAAGTGCCCGAAGGGGTCGGCATGAAGGTCACCTATGAAGAGCTGTGTCAATTCCCCGACCCTGTTAAGGAGAAGATCAACCAAGCCTAGATGATTAGTTTAGTAATTGTTATAGCCAAGTTGTTATCATAATAAATGTGTCAAAACCACGATTAAATGATTGATAAACTAGTTTTTTTCTAGAATTACTTAATTATAGATTGTATTTAATAATTTCTGATCCAGATGGGCGACATATCTCCCTCTCATACGGTATTCGTTTACGGGACTTTAAAACGAGGTGAACCAAATGAACATGTCATGACCAATCCCGATACTGGAAAACACGTCTTTCTGACTTCTGCTCAAATGACCGAAAAATATCCATTAATCGTCGGTTCCAAATATAATATTCCATTTCTGCTCAACCAAAAAGGACAAGGATTCGTAAGTTCCATCTCAAAACCTTACCCTAGAAAACTCTTCAGCAAGTACATGGAGAACTCTACCAAATCGACGATGCTAAATTCGTCGCCCTAGATGCACTTGAAGGTTATCCCGAATTCTACACTCGTGAAATCCATGAATTCAAAACCCCCGATGGTCGATTAGTCAAAGCATGGATCTACCTTCTACGTAAGTATGACGATCGTCTCGACCAAAACCGAACTGGTTTCATCGAACGGTACACCAATGGAGTTGAGGGACGCTTTTATAATGTCCAGTACGTTTATGAATTTTTATAACCAAGACCAAACAACAATTTTTAGCGAAAACTGTGAAAGTATCGATGATCTATTTTGACCAACAACGAATATAAAACTCTTGTGGAAAACTTAATATATGATTCCGGTTTTGGGCATCCATCTAGGAATCGCTACAACCATAAAGATGCAAAAACCCGGTAAGAGAAAAGTCACCAACAAGGCAAAAACGATCGAATATGAACGGTATCAGAAACAGTTGTCTCAATATCAAACGCAAATCAAATTAGGCAATTAGGTGAATTCACCAACGGTTCTCAGCTCTCTTGCTTGGGATAACATACTTGTTAGCTGGCGGTGCTGGATTGCTTGCAGGTACGCGTCCTTGATCGCTGGGACGATTGTAGTTTGGCTGACGATTAGGAGGGCGATAAACACCAGGGGCCGGTTGAGATTGCTTCGTTTCATTGTTCTCTCCCTGAACTTTCCAACCACCTTGAGAGGATCTACAAATGACGATGATTACTGTTCTAATGGGTGAAAAACAAACTTGGGGTTCTTCTTATCCTCCATCTTGTTCATTTCCTTCTCAATCTTATCAGCATTGGCGATGGAGGGGAACATTTCTTCATTCTTCAAATCAAGTTGAGCTTGAGCACCTCCACGACGACCTCCACCTAAGCGGCTGATGGGGGGCACGTACTTAGTTTTTATAGGAGGAACATCTTCAGCCCGGTCGCTCTCCTTGACAGTAGTAGTCCCATTCTGCTCGAAGTTCCAGGTTTTGGCGGGTTCAGCTTCGCTCTTTTCTTCCTCTTCCTCCTCTTCATCGGTTAGTTCGGACACATCCATTCCCTTGATTCCGATCTCCTCTAGTTTACTAGCGAGGTCATCGTTCGTGTCCTCGAGCCACTCGGAATCTTCGTTTTTGGGAACGTTGCTCGGTTGCTGTTCTTCTCTTAGTTGACGTTCAGCTTCTTCACGTTCAGCTCGCTCCTGAAAACTCGCCATAAAGAACACTCGTTCCGAATCGCAATGACTTACGTGAATACGAGCGGTACGTTCGAGCTGCTTCGCTATATCCCCGACATTGACCTTCTTCTTCCTATCCTTGGACTTTTGTGCTTTCTTAGCGAAGAAAGCGGACAAATCATCCATGATTTTATCGGTGGTTGCTAAAAACGAGAAATTTCATATATGATGACAAAAAGTGAAGAAATACACGAACAGCACTTACCTACTTTGTGGGGAGAAGTGCGATAGCACAATTGTTTGCCTTACGGCAGTAGTGAGTAATTGACTCTGTTATACCTGGAAGATTCCTATAATTACCACGGAAATAGCACGAAATAATAGACGATGAAACGTGGAAATCGACACAGTTGTTCGTAAAAACATCCATGAGCACATAAAACACACGAAAAACAACTAGTTCTGATTTAATCCATGTCAACAACATAGCCTATGGTAAATCCTAACCCATTTCTACGACAGAAGTGATATTTCAGGAGGATAAGACGAAAAACGACGCAATCCCATCCTAACGTTTTCCGAAGTAGCGAGTGCATGCTGGTTTGCTCCTTGCGAAGGAGAAAGCCGGTTCTCGAGTGGAAAACTGTTCGCACGCTCACTTTTCAACCTTTCTTCATCCATTACTTTTTCGTTTTTTCCTTTTTCGATTCCGAAATTTTAGACACTTTCCATTTCAGATATGTGGAGTACGACGAGGTCATTTGGGACACTAGCTCGATTGCAGAACATTTGCAGAAGCATTCTGCTGCCTCAAGAAGTTAATCAAGTTCAAAAATCCGGGTTTAAGGTAAACTAAGTCCTTTAGTTGTATATTAATTCCTACTTTTATAGGTGAAAAGTTACTTGAAGCTGCGTTGTAAGCACTGTTACTTCATTCGTGTCAACGGCAGACTCCACGTCGAGTGCAATGCCATCGCCCGTCACCGAGCCCGCGAACCTTTCAACGTTAAGCAACTGTGGTAGCTTTCCTGTTAGAGTAGATGACTAGAATGGTTTTTATTTTGTTTTGTCCATAAACACGAACGGTTCTAGATTCATTGTCGTACCATGAAAAAACGATCATCCTCTCAGGCCAAGTTGGCACCTTTTCGTAATGATTGACACTTGGCCGGGACAAACAAATTGGCACAAAATCCCATTAATGGTTCTATTCATCTCTACAACTTGTTTCCTCTGGGGTAGTTGCCAAAAGGCAGATTTTGGTCGTTAACAATCGCTCGGGAAGTCTTATCTCAGCACTCGGACTACAGTAACCGGGCGAGGATTGCGTTTTCGTTCCATAGGTCTTATAACACAATAAAGGTTCCAAAAAGTTCAAGAACCTCTCAGAAAGCAAAAATTTAGTGGGAAATTGGAATTGGTTTCTAAAATTTCAGGGAATTCGTGTCGAGACATTATTTCGAAAGTATTTTAAAACGACGTAAGATTGGAGATCTGTAATGTTTTGAAATTCTCAATATTTGTGCTGGGACAACCCCCTGAAAACCTTTTTCGTCTTTACAGTGTGATCCCGACCACTTGTTTGTGGAAAACGAAAATCCAGAAGCTCCTGACAGCACCTATGTCGCTGAAGCGTCGACAGTTGCATCGTTTTGTCGGCAGGAAGACGATCAAATAATCACCGAATCCCTTACGTAATTGTCGTCTGGCGCTTGTGGACTTCTGGTGTCGGGCGCCCTTTGAGGCGGGTCTTTCTCTTTCGTGCCAATGGCGTATTAATCGACAAACTTCATCACAACAAGTTACGAAAAGTCTAGGCGTGACTAGGTACAGTGGACGTCAGGGCCGCGCGTAGGTCACCTCTACGGGAGTCTATCATGGCCTTTGTCCTGGTCTGCGTGAGATTTCCTCCCAGAGATCAGTCAAGCCTTGTTTTCATGCCAATTAGTCCTCGCGCTTCTCCAGTCTGTGAAAGTTCCTCATTTGTGAAGATTTCAGAATTCGGCTCTATTTCTGGCGCTTCACCCGGGCGCTAATTACAGTATTCCCCATGGATTCGAGTTCCTACGGTCAAGTCGCTGTTGATCCCCAGATCCACCCGCAACCCGTGGATCCCAAGTGCTTCCAAATCAATCACACGGCCCTCAATGAAGGACCCCAACGGATACAGAAGCCCGCCTTCAGTCCGGCCCAGAGTTCGGACGAGGATTCAGACGACACGGAGACCACCGACGGGGCCACTAACGAGCCCATCACGGATCCTCTGTCCGTGACGGCCAGAGCGGAGGAATTGCTTCCTCATCTGGACGGCAAGACGTCGTTCCCGAATTTCGATCCTCAGCAGCTCCATGGAGCTCAGTTTGTGCCCTTCCCGGGTATTCATCCCAATTTCTATCCTCCACAGCAAACTATTCCTCTAGAATCCCACAATTCCACCAGTACTTCTGATTGCGGGACTTCATCGGACTATTCGGACAACTCCGGGACTGGAAACGAGTCCTCCACTGCGAATGACCTGAACTCCAATCCTCTTCAGAATCACCCTGGGATGCCAAATTTCAATCAATTCGTGAACATGCAACACAACTCAGAAATGCTCCAGAGAATCTATTCCTGCTATCCGAGCAACTTCGGACAGCAAAACGTCTTCCCGGGTCAAGGTTGGCCTCCCCAGGTGCCAGTGGTCCCGGGACTGCCCCAACTCCGACCCCAGCGCCCCACTGCCGTCGCCCCCGTGGCCGAGGACATCAGTGACGAGGACCTGGCTAGGAGGATCAAGGTGTCTCTAGGGAATGAGAACGTCTGGAAGAGGTTCGAAAAGGTCCAAACAGAAATGATTATCACCAAGAACGGAAGGTTAGTAGGATCGATTTTTCCAAATTCATCATTTCTTTAGGAATTTGTTCCCAAAACTGATGTTCAAAATTCAAGGACTAGAACCTCAGAACTGCTATCTCATGTTTCTGTTCTTCCGCAGAGTGTCGGAAAACAAGTACAAGTACAGTAGGGGCGAGTGGGTCTCGGCAGGGAAGGCGGACGAACTCGAGGGCACTCCCCCGGTACCCCATGGGGACAACGTCAACTTCCCCAAAGGCCAAGAGTGGATGCACAACGAGGTCTCCTTCGCCAAGTTGAAACTCACCAATTGCCAAGAGAACAAAATCAAAAACGCCGTAAGTACTGGAAAATTGTCCCCATCAGTTCGAAGCAATTTGAATATTTTTATTTTAAATTTTGCTGATTTTAGGTCGTTCTGAGATCGATGCACAAGTACCGTCCCGTTCTGAGGATCCTGCGCTTCAATCCTGTCAGTAACCAGTTCACACAGCTGATGGACAAGGATATTGAAGCGGCGGAGTTCATCGCCGTCACCGCTTACCAGAATTCAGAAGTGACGTCGGTGAAGATCGAGCAGAACCCGTTCGCCAAGGGTTTCCGGGAAGGCGGAAGGAAGAGGACCAGTTCGTCCCAGGACTGTCCGCCGACGAAGCAGCCGAACGTGCCCTTCATGATGAGTAACCTCCTCAACAGCTCCCAAAACGTGCTTCCGTTGACGAACTACTTCCATAGTCTGCCTCCTCCGCTGAACATCCCCAGTTACTACGGCTACAACCCCGCCGGTCTGCCTCCGATGCCCCAGAACCCCATGTTCCAGAACCAGTTCATGTATCCGTTCCCCAATTAGGACTTCGCTCCACATCGATTGCCATAAATGTTTAATTTACATGACGTAATAAAAATCGTCTTTCTTTTGAGTGAATTGGATTATCGGGTTTATCTAGAGCTCCAATCAGGAAATTACAACACACGAATCATTCAAGAATGGCTGCCATGCGAGTCGTTTAATAGCCGGACAAGGTAAAAAATAATTGCTCTGTAGATTACTCAGCTGAGCCTCGCCATCCTCAAAGATGAGTAGGATTATCAGGGACATAGTTGAAAATTTAAAAATATTATTAATAAAATAATCAAAGATCGGTAAAATTACTAATGATGACATTTCGAAATTTAGAAAACGTCGGTAGTGAAATCGACAAAGATGAGTAGGATAATCAGGGATATAGTTGGAAATTAAAGAATATTATTAATAAAGTAATCAAAGATCAGTAAAATTACCAATGATAACATTTCGACATTTAGAAAACGGTAATGAAATCCGAGTCTTAATTGAAATCAATTTCTCGTCATCTCTATTTAGAGCGAAAAAGGTTTACTTTTTGATGTCGGGACTTGGGGTTGTCGTTTTCTTAAGGCACCTTCCCTGAATATTGGGTCCCGACACGACGACAGCAATGGAGGGAGAACTGGTGTTGGCGTGAGAGATGTGCTGTTGGAGGCCTAACAAACGACGGTTTCTCTCTGCTATCCCTTCGTGAACTCTCACCTCGAATCACAACATTTACGATTTATAAGGTAAAAACAAATAGATCTTCAAGAACGAAAAAATATGAAAAATATCTGATGATGAAATCATATATGATCTTTAAAATTTCCCCCAGATCTCAAAGTAAATTTTTTTCATCATGGAGAAAACTGGGGAATAAAAATTAAGACAAATTAGAAATTTTTGAACGTTTTCGAAAATTATTAATTCGTGAAGTTCTTAATTGAGTTTCATTGTCTTCATCAATAAAAACTTTAATTTTCGAGTTTGTTTAATTTTTTATAAATCTACATTCCTATCGATTACTCTAAGTAATCAGAAATTAAAGTTAAAATTTGAAAAAATTTTACGATGTTGTTATTGGAAACGAATGACGTGAATTCGAAAAAGGAAAATAATGCAAAATTTGGCGTTCTGTTCCTTAGTGAAAAGCGTAATTTCGTAATCACTTTTAAAAGTTCGTTTTATTGGTGTTGAAATTACTACATGCGATTTAAGTTCTTTTTAAATTTCTTAAACGGTCAAACTTTGATTTTATATTGTTATGGAGGTAGGAGAATCGTGATATATCAGTTTTTTAATTGATTTAAAAAATTAAATATTAAAGGATGTATGTCACCAGCATTTGAATGTCGATGAAAACCCAGGTCAAACTTGTGTGATTGTATCAGTAAGAAAGTAGATTTGACGGAGTAGTTGAGCATTTGCCACCGATGAAGACCGACGCAAGACGTAAGTTAGGTCCTACCGCGGTAATCCCTGAAATTACGGTAGAAAGACATTCATTGTTTTATAAAGTTTGGTTTCAGAGAATTACTGCTTATAATGTTTGGATTTTATATGTTGTTTAGAACAAAAAAATGAATTCTCAAAAACATGGCCTGTGTCACAGCAAAGACTTCAAATTATAATTGTTTTCAATTTTCGAATCAGTGTTATTATTTTAGGACAAAAATGTCTCATCACATGTGGAAGACAACTGTTACAGTATAGTATTAGTTTCTCACAAACCAAAGGACCCTGTAATCCGTCATTTAGAAAAATTATAAAATTTAAAAAATGGAAAATATTACGAGTCAAAAATTATTCTTTAAGTCATTAATTCGAATACGACATTTTATTTTTAATTTCCCATATAAATCAAAATTATTTATATCTAAAAAGTCATAGGATGTGATCAAGGAGTGTCTGTTTTGAGAAAAATTAACAAATTAGAAAATGAAATTTGAAATTTAGGTGACTGAGTCAAATATAACTTTTAAATTACAGTAGTTATTTTTGATATAAGTGAAATGAATCTATTTTTTAATTGGAAAGAATTTTCGAAAAAATTAACAAATTAGAAAATCAAATTTGAAATCTAGGTGACTAATTCAAAGATAACTTTTCAGTTACAGTAGTTATTTCCCAAATGAGTCGAAGAAACTTCTGAGTCCTCATTATTGGAAAGAATTTGTGAAAATAAATTTTTAGAAAAGTTGAAAATCAAATTTCAAATTTAGATGATTAATTTTATCCTTATCTTCATTTTTTTACAAATCGAAGACACCTGTAATTTTTTATTTTTTTAAATTATCAAAAGTATGAAATTCAAAAAATTGACATAATCAAATTTGAAAATTCAGGTGATTTCTCAAAATACAATCTTCAAATCACAGTTCATATTTTAAAAATAAATCGAAAAATTTGCAATTCCCCATTATTCAAGAAATTTAGAAATAAAAATGCGAAAAATAAAAATATTATTGATTAACTTTCATGTCTCAATTGATTGGTTCAAATTTATGATTTTCACAACGGTTTTCATCTTTCATATCGTTGGGACAGGAAACCGGACTAGAGAAAACACTTAAAGAGAGAGCCTGAACATCAGGGAGCATGGAGTACTGTAAATTGTAAGCAACCCTCTCAGTCTTATGTGTTGAAACTAGTTGTGTAGATATTGTGACAGAAACTAGACTAGAGAGAGCCTGAGTGTCAGTAACTATGAAGTACTGTAGGACATGAGTGACACCTTCGGTTGTTATGTTTCATATTATTATGCAAATTGTATCTGTCTCATTTTTCTAGTAAAGATTACTGTAATACTTTTGTTTTCTATCGTAACACTGGAAACAAAGGATTCGTATTCCTCTTTAAAAATATTTCCGAAAGCAAAAAATAAACAAACAGAAAATATCGTTAATCAAATATCATTTTTAAATAGTTGCTTCAAACATGACGTCTATAAAAAATGATATATGGTACATGACGTAAGAATACATTGAAACGGTTCTGACACACAGGATATATTATATATTTTTATATCGATATATATTTTATATACCAGATATATTGCATTTAATATTTAATATTTCATATATCAAATATATTGTATTTCATATATCGAATATATTGTATTTCATATATCGAATATTTCATATATTTTATGTATCGAATATTTTGTATTTCATATTTCATATTTCATATTTTATACTTTATATATTGAATATTTTATATTTTATATGGCGAATATATTGTATTTTATATATCGAAAATCACACTTATACATCCTCAATGCATGTACCGGTAGATTAAAACTTTTTTATCTTGTGATCTGTATTTTTATATAAATCGAAGAAGCATCTCATTATCTGGATGTATTTTTTAAAAGAAACTTCAGAAAAATTGAAAAATATAACTAATGGTATCTCAAGTGATTCGGACGTAATATCCGTGTTTTAACTTTTATTTTCAATATAAATTTAAAAAATTAATTTCCAATAACTAAGAATTTCTAAAAACGCAGTGTTTCGTGTTATAAAAATTGATTTTCAAAATTCGAATTTGAAATTTTGAATTTTCATGTTAAAATAAAATCAAAATTTTTAAAGAAATTTACATCAAATTTCATCAATTTAGCTAATTTTTAATTAAAAAATGCAAATTTCAATTTCGAACTTTGAACGTCAATTTTGACAATAAAAAAATTAAATTCTGAAATTCTGTTTCGTTTTAGTAACATTACGGTCAGAGTTAAAGGTCGAATTTCGGACTTTTCTTCTCGAGACAGCATTTGCAGATTTCTCTACTTTAAAAATTTATTTTATTAAAATTAATGGGATTTGATATATCGAATTTTCGAACCCAAACATGACTCGCGGGTCTATCCTACCACGAAAAGTCCAAATTTTAATTTCAAACTCTAACTGTAAACTTTGCTAAAATAGAAAAATTTGGTGAAAATTAATTTTAAAAAAAATACAATTGAAATTTTAATTTTTCGCACTGAGATACACAATTCCATATATTTTCTTTTGAAAAATTTCAATTTAAAAAAATTTATTTTTTTGAAAAACTTCGATTTGAAAATTTTTATTTTTTAAAATCTTTTTTGAAATTTTTATTTTTCTATTTTTTATCTAAAAATTTATGTTTGACAAATTTGAATTAATTTCTAGTTTACCGTACACCCAGAATATCTTGTTCGTTTTTTATTTTATCCGTTTTATTCCGAAATAAAACCGCAATTTTATCTTTAATTCAATATTTTATAAAACTTAAACAAAGTAGAGATCTTACAAACTTCATGGCGACGGATATAACAGGGGATCAGTGTCATGACTGAGTGATTGGAAGGTTCGGACATTTATTCAATTAAATCACGAAATAATCTTTTTTAAAAATGAATACCCTTGAAATTGAAGTCCTTAAAAGGAATCAAAATCAGAAATCTACGTTGGTGACTGGTTACTTGCCTGAGAAGTAGAGCCGTAGGGCTAGAAAATTGATTTTTTAGTTATTTTCGATTCTAGCAAGGCCAAAGGGATTATGCATATTTTCTCAAAGCAAGCAAGCGGTCAATCCTAGCCGTAGCTGTTAGAATGCTGAGGCGAACTCTTGAAAGCAGCAAAGTCACTAACCATCTGCGGGTTGTAGGCCCCAGAAAGGTCGAACGGAGCTATATGATGCAGATCTTGACCGTGAAGCATATTGTACTGCATACCGTAGTTATTTGGAATGGTTGCTGCTGAAATAATCACATTGAAAAAAAAACATTTTTAAAATTAAAAAATTTCTTGATAAAACTTAAAAAATCCATAAAAATTAAACTTTTGGATAATTCTAGAGGATTCTGGAAGGGTTGAAAAGTTCCTATAGGATTTTTGAATTTTTTAAAATTTTTCATAAAAATCTAAAAATTTTTGTAAAATTCTAGAAATTTCTACAAATTCAAAAAAGTTTGGGAAATTTCTGGAAGATTCTGAAAGGCTTCAAAAATTTCTATAAGATTTTTGAAATTTTTAAAATTTCCTATAAAATGAAAAATTTTTTAAATATTCTAAAAATTTCCACAAAATTCAAAAAATTTAAAAATGTTTCAGAAATTTCCAGAAAATTCCAGAAACTTCTATGAGATTTTTAAAATGTCCAAAAATTTTCACAAAAATCTAAAAATCTATAAAATTTAAAAAATTCCGAAAATTTTAATGAAATTCCGGAATTTTAATTTTTAAAAATTACAAAATATGAAAACTTGCCGCTGGCTCTCCTTGCTGCATACATATTTGCCTCTTCTTGAGCTTTGGCAATATTCTTCTTGTACCGAATTCGTTTATTACCGAACCAATTAGACACTTGGGATACTGTAATTTGACATTGCCGCGCGAGTTCTTCCTTGGCTTCTTCGCTAGGATAAGGATTAGCCAGATGGCTGTAAAAATATTCGTTGAGGATTTCTGTAGCTTGTTTGCTAAAATTCCGTCTTTTTCGTCTTGCATCTAGGAATCTACTTCTCAAAATCATGACGTTTTCACATGTGGATTGTTTCAATTGCATCTGAATTGCAGAAAATTTTTTCTGAATAATACTGACCATTTTGTCCATTTCAGGTTTCAAAATTGGCCGAATGTTACATTGTTCTTTCAGTAATTGAACAACATGATTTGTAAATTGTTCACAAGCTTCTTCATATCTCTGCATTTCAGCATGATAAGTCTGTCGAATTTGAGAGAGTTTTTGTCTATAATCCGCTTGATCGCCCCCTGAGGCATCGGCAATCACAGCATTCCCTTTTTCTGGACCAGAAACCCCCTCGGCAATCAGCATGTTGTCCAATCTCATCAACTGAGGATCTTCGGGTTGTTCCTCATGTGTTGGTCCAACATTCAAAACTAAAAGATTACGGTACTTTCGTAGTCGATGGACAAACTTACCAGTTCTGTTTTTGATATCTCCCAAAACCGAAAATAAAGGTTGCCGAAGTCTACTATTTTTGAGTAAAGTTTTCCTGAAACCGATTTTCCCATGAGATAAAAGCGATTTGGATGGGATTAACAGCAGGAAAGCCGAACTACTCAAAGGGTCAAGTCCCTCGGTCCCTGATGTCGAAGATAAGACTTACACATTTTTGACTTGAACACTGTCATCAAGAGTTTCTTCGGAAATTTCCTGAAGTTGCTGGATGAGATGCTGAAAACTGCCTTCTCCAAGTTGAGTTACTTGAGTCATCGGCGTCAACTGTGTTGCCGAAGAAGACGCCGGATATTCCATGAATGAAAACCAAAAAAATGACCACTGTTTGACACCTTGAAAAACTGTCAATCAAAATAAATAAATTAATCATTACATCAACGATAAACTCTCGATAAAACATTTAAAAAAGTCAAAGAGAAGCTATAAATTTAAATTAAAGCCCTGAGGACAAACAACGAACAGGGATAAAGAGATCAACATTTGCCTATCGGTCGTGGAGGGGATAATGCCGAATTTCAGTCGTTGGACTAGTAACGAACGAGAAAATTGCGAAAATGAACCAATCATAGGCCGCTTAAAATTAAAGAAAAATAGCGAATTGACTGAACTACAAATCAATCAATGACAACACGAATGTGCGTGTATCTTCATCTTATCATCATCATCGAAAAGTAATGAAAGAAGGAATACATAGAAATAAAAAAATTCAGTGCTATAGTCAACCATCTATTTGTCGTAAATGTCAGTATATCAAAGTAATGAAAAAGTTAAAATTTATGGTCATAAGAGACTTTTTCCGGAATCATATTTGATGAAATTCACGGAAATAACAATTTACAGTTGAATTCGATCGAATGGAATACTTTGATTCCAATCCAATGCACATCAAATTATATTATTATAAAAATTAAAAACGAACATGTTTACGAAAATTATCTTAACGTGAATTTCGAAATTTCGATAAATTAAAAAAATTATGATATTGTTGAAAAATTTCGAAATACCGTAATAAATCCCAAAAGTTACTGTAGAATCTTAAATTTATTTAATTTAAAAAAAAATTAGAAAATTAAATATTTTTAAAAAACTATGATATTGTTGAAAAATTTCGAAATACCGTAATAAACCCCAAAAGTTACTGTAGAATCTTAAATTTATTTAATTTTTAAAACCAGATTTTTTGGATTCTAAAAAGTTCTAAACCTTCCATAAAATCCCAATAAAATTGAATAATCTCTTTGAACTGTGAGTTTCGGCATCTTTAAGGAATTTGATACTTTTCGCGGATAAACAAAAACCATTGATCTGACGAAAAGACAAACAATCCAATTTTAATATTCAAACCCGATAATGACCAGATATAATACTGACAGATATATGAAATGATAGACAGACAATCAAAAATAAAAATTTTTGATTTTTTTTTTGTTTTTGAGATATCGTCCTCATTGGAGACTGCAGAACCGACCTCGGCAACTGTGAGCAGCAGACTACCAGTTATCCTTTTGCGCGGCCTTGGCGGTCATCGATAGGGAGAGAAAAACGGGCAAAATCCGACGATCGGCAGCCAACAGCAGTTCTATTATTCTTCTTCATTGCTATTATCCTACCAACAGTTTCAGTTACAGAAAAACCATTTCCATTGTTCTCTCAATGAGGTTCAAATTGCCCAGAAGCAAAAAAACAAAAAAATTGTCACCTGTATAAAACAATAAAAATTACAAAATTTTCCTTCGAGGAATTTCCAAGATTAATCGACCAAAAAAAATTTGAAAAAATAAAAATGTAATAAATATTTAAAAAATAAAAATATAATAAATATTTAAAAAATAAAAATGTAATAAATATTTTAAAAAATAAAAATGTAATAAATATTTTAAAAAATAAAAATGTAATAAATATTAAAAATTATTTTAAATTTCAAAACCAGGGTAATGCCGGAGGGTCTGTCGACAATCAATGAGAATGGCTTTTCGGCGACGGAGCTCGAGAGGAGCATCAAGATGAAAAAAGCCGAGGGCAATGTCCAAAAAGAAATAAAAACAATGTAATTATCAATCAGATTTATTCAGTCATCACCCTTTATTTCCTCGAGGAATGAAATACGAGATGGATTGTTGAAACATTTCCATTTTTAAAATAACTATATTTCGAAAATCAAACATAAAAATTACCGCGAAATTCTCCCAAAACAAATTTTTACAAAGAATTTAAAAATAAAAATGTCAAAAAACAGTTTATAAATCATTGAATTTTCGAAATTAAAAATAAATAAACTTTGATTTTTGTTTCGAAATGAATTTTCTAGAAAATTCGAGATTTTAATTCAAATTTTTAATTAAATTTTAGATTTTAAACAATTTTATAAAATTTTAAAAGATTTTTGAGATTCTGGAAAGTTCCATAAAATTCTGGAAAATTTTAGAAGATTTCTCAAGATTCTAGAGAATTCTAAAAACTCCCATGGGATTCTAGATTTTAAAATCTTTCCAAAATTCTGGAAAATTCTAAAAACTTCCATAAAATTCTGGAAAATTTTAGATTTTTCAAGATTCTAGAAAATTCTAAAAACTTCCATAAAATTCTGGAAAATTCTATAAACTTTTATAAAATTCCAAAAACTTCCATAAAATTCTGGATTTTAGAAGATTTTTCCAAAATTCTAGGGAATTCTAAAAACTTTCATAAAATTATAGAAAATTTCTGAGGTTCTGGAGAATCCCAAAATGTATCAAAAATTGTCATCAAATTCCACAAGATTATAAATCTTTCCAAAATTCCCGAAAATTTTAAAATTCCCCATCAAATTATCGTCAATCAAATATCTCATAAAATAAATCTCAAAAATCACTTCAAGATTCAAGTGAGAAATTACGACAATTTTATGTCACTTTTTAAAGCACTAAAGTCAACTTTAGAAACATGAAAAAATCGCAAAAGAAAAAATACTTCAGATCGTTATCTGAGTCTCCATTGCCGAGGGCAATAATGGGAGATTTTTATGAAAATTATTTTTTTTAAATTTGCGGGAAAAGAAAACGGTTGACATTACGAGATAAAGATTAAGGAAATTGGTCTAGCGGATTTCCAAACCCCGGTTTTCAACAAACAGAGGCTCTATGAACCGAAATATACTGTAGAATAAAGAAACCAAAGGACACTTTTCGCTTTAGCGCCTTCACACAAAAGAAAAAACAATCGGATCGCGAAGGTTTATTTGGATCCCGTTTATCCGCTTCGGTAGATTTCGGATTTTCTTAATCAACTTAATTCATAAAAGGTTCTAATAACGAAAAAAACATATATTGCGAAAAAAAATTTTGTGTTTCTTGGTAGCTGTCACTTGGAGAACGGGGCAAGTCTACTTGAGGCCATCCATCTTCTGGAACAAGCAGGAATATGGTAACTGGGGGCTGTCTAACCGAGACTTCCTATTTCTGTCCGTCACAATGCGCACCAGATGCTTTCTTTCAGAAGGAAAAGTCTGTCCAGTCACGCGATTGCAGTTTTTTAAAGAAAAAAATTTAAAAAAAAAAGTAGAACTGGTAAAATAGACTCTGCAGGAGGGCAGTAACCATCTTTTTTGTCTTGTTCGTCTTGCTTGTGGCGACCTCGATGAATGTTTGTCCTTTTTTCAATCTTACCGTATAACAATTGAACAGAGCAAATGGCCTGTTTGTCTTCAAAACTAGCGGCAGCAAAAAGGAAAAACAGACATTTTTTCGCGATACCAACAACGAATAACCAGACCTAACCGACCCTGAAGAAGAAAAGAACAGCAGGACATAGCGAAATTGATCCTTTAAATAAAAGCTAACGGTTGTCCCTAAAGAATTCGGCATTATACCAAGTACCATTCCCGAAAGAGTTTTTATTTCAAAAATCCCCAGAGTACTTTCATTTAGACACTTGTATTCTTAACCGGTCAAGAATCTTTCTAACCAATAAAAAATCATTCAAATTTACAAAGAGGATAAAGTTAATCTTATCAGATTTCAATCATCTTCATATCTACTCAAATCAATTTCTTACATCTGATAAGAAATTTCTATCATCTTCCAAATATCAATCATAAAATAAAATTCTTCATTTTCAAGGATCATAAAGTTCTTATCTATCATCGCTACTTGCCGCAATGTTGCGATTTTAACCATAAAAAATATAATTAAATTTAATCGTTTATAAGGTCAAGAGAAATCTTCCAATTTAATACACTACATATGGATAAGATGGCACGAATATAAAATGAATAGAAAGACAAAGCAACCATCAGTCAAATTCAAGTTGACAGGAAAATGGATGAGCTTATACCCGGGGTCTGCGCAAATTGTTTGAATCCAATCCTGAACGGGCGGAACCGATTATACTCAAGTCCACTTCATTTCTTATGTTTAAAAAGGCTCACTGTTGAGTTAAATAGGTCCAAATATATCCATGAGAGCTTTTATGATATAATGAGTTGTGCCAAATTCTCCCGCTGGAGCTGTATCGTAAAAATGCTGACAGATTGACCGTGCACTGTCACATGGTTTACCACTTCCGCAACATTCAAGGACAATAGTTCCTAACTTTCTCTGAAAATTCCAATTTAATCGTCGGGTACTTGTTAAGATTGACAAGGTAATTACTACCAGATGGACAACTTACATTATGTTCCACAAATAATTGATTCGCTCTTTGAACAACCAAATCAACTTCAAAAGGCTGATCTTGTGGAATTCTCGGAGCTGCCATCAGCAATTGATCCAAATGACTCATCAATGTCAAAACTTCAACAATCATTTCTCTATATTCCGGTTCAGAAATCTGATTTAATACTTGCTCAACTTCAAGAGAAAATTTGATCTCTCGGCGAGTCATCTGAAATATGAGCTTTTAATCGTCGGATTCAAACAAAAATAAACTGTCTAACCTCTTGCGTAAGATGTCTTTGAAGAATCATTCTGCTAATCGCCAAACCATGAGGAAACAATCTAACCGTATCCCAAAGATTCTAAATACTCATTAAATAAAAATTAATTGTTCAATCAACTTACAGCATAAAATTCGGCGGGAACACGATTCAAAGCTCCATCTATTCTTCTGTGTCTTAGCCATATTCCAAATTGAAATTCATCTGTCGAATCTTCATTATCTGATATATCATCAAAATCTTTTTGAGACAATTTATTTCCACCAGCAATTGATTTTCTTAACGACTTTCTTTCTTCTATCTGTTTTCTAAAACTTCCCATTCCTGTATGTAATTCTTTTCCTGCTGTTTCATCATCACCAATAGTAGCATCCTCAAGCAATCGACCACTTAGCAATGAAAACAGCATACATTTGACTTCAAACGGACTAATTGCGAGCAGTCTTTGAGAAGCTTCAGCTGCCGACAGTTGACGGATGCGAGCTAGTTCAGAAGCCAGAATCTAAAAACGCAATTAACTATATAAAAACATTAAATTCGACAAACCTGAACTATTAATCCTATCCGAATTCTAAATACTTCAACAAAAAGTTTTGGATCTGTTCTTACCAAAGATCCCAAAGAAACAATAATTTCTTGAGCTAATGTAAATGCATTAGGATCATCTGGATAAGCTCGTAGAAAAATTTCCCGTAATTCATCTTTCGTTTTAGGACAGGTAATTGCTTCCTCACTTTTCGTCGGCATTCCTACAGTAAGTTGTTTTTGACGAACCAGTAAATGTGTGACAGCTTTCGCGAGTTCATCTAATTGTTTGCGCAAAAGACCAGCAGTACATCTGACCCAACTCCAATCTCGACTTTCGCAAGCCTTGACGTAAATCTCCTCCATCAATATCTTCACCGTCACTCCATTAACTCCATTTAATTTAGTATCAAAATCAGGACCACTAAAAACAAAAAATAAATTATTTTAAATATATCAAAACATACATTTTCATCCATAAAAAATGAATAATTGAAGCTTGTTCATCAAGAATTGTTGTTTCCATCAACATATCAACCAAGTCTTCAGAAGACATTCCTTCCATCTGCGTTCTATCAAATTTAGCACCATTTCCAGAATCAGCACTACTCATTGAAGCAGACGAATTAGAAGTATGTAAATGTTCTGATAATTTCAATGAATTTGTAATTTCTTTTTTATTTTCATTACTTGTTTCTCTGACAATTGAAAGTTCATCTTTGTTCGGAACAAACTTCTTCGCATAAGCCAATCTCAACTGCGCTAAATCTGCATCATTACTATCTAACACAATCGATCTATGTCTCAAAGAAGCTTTATGAACAGCAGTAAATTGTCTTTGCCATCGATCCTTTATTGATTCAACCCGTTTCAACGGAATTGATTTCGCCGTTCCAGAATCTGGAGTAGTTGATCCATCTAACAAACTTTTCGGGAGTTCTTCAATATTACAGAGATCTTGAATACTTTCATCATGAAATTCCAATTTACTAACAGCTGTAGTTCGAAAAAATTCAGAAATATTTTTCATAACAACTCTAGCTCCACCAATGTATCCATTTTTAATTTTTTTAATCGTCCCTAAAACTGTTGATTTCTGTCTTCTATTAAGCATACTAGGTGCTAGAACAGAATTATCCGTTTCTAACATGTTTTTCGACACAACTAATACTACCAACGGTCGACCAGAAATCCCAGTAGTATTCCACGAATTGTAAATATAATGCAATTCAGAAGTCCATTCATCCATTAGAATTCTAATATCATACATCAAATGAGATCTTCTTCTATCCATAAATTGTGGAGTAAAAACCACAAATTTTTGACCAAGATGATAAAATTTGCTCGTACTAAGTAAACCAATATCACGATCCATCGGTCTTCCAGTTAAATTCAATTTTTCCGAAGCTCCTATTTGTGCCAAAATTTTTGCAAAAACAGATGCAGGCAAAATACTAAATACAGGATCAACTTCGTTAACCATTTGAACATTAATATCTTGTTGAGCCAATTCAATTTGAACATCAGATGTTTCAGCCAATATTACAACTAAAAAAAATTATTACAATATTAAAAATAAAATACTTACCTTGTACTTCACATGCTCTTCGACGTTCATGAACGGCTAATCTCCGACTTAATGGATCAATTTCAGAAGGTGTCAAAAAATGATTTTTCAAGAGAAAACATATAATATACAACGATTGTGCCCACAAAAACGGTCTAAAAAAATAAAATTAATTTTTTTTTAATTTTAAAAATCACATACGTAACCCCTCCAGGTACCCTTTCTTGAGATCCATGTTCTGCTCTTTCCAATTCTACTTTATCTCGAGTAACCAAATAAAGTTCCGGAACTAGTCCGATTGAAGAATCATGTTTAACAATTTCTTTCTTATAGACGATAATCTAAACAATAAAATGACCAACGTACAGAAAACTCAACTAGTCCGTGTACAATTTTTCTATTTTATTCAAAACCGGACCCATTCAATGTACCAATATTGCGCAAACAGTAAAGAATCATCAGTTCATAAAAAGAACAAATCGGGTGCTTTGTTTGGAAATCTTACAAGGTATAAAAGGAAGACGAATTTACTCCAAATATCAAATACTACTCAATCATCAAAAATGTCAAAAATTATCAGGTATGTTAGTTTTTAAATATTTTAATATCTTATAAAATTACAGTACTCTTTTATTCGTCACCTTGTTAATGAGTATCTACACCGAAGCACAATTACTCGTTCCCGGAGCAGCACTTGCGGCTCCGGTTGCTCCTGTGGTCAGTAATTTTGTAAAAAATCAAAAAATTAATGTTTATTTCAGCTCCCTCTTTACAATAGTTACTTGCCTTATTACCGTGGTTTCCTCTACCCTTCATTGGTCTTCGGATCCAATAAGAACAAAGCCAGAGATTCTCCTCACTCCGGAAAACTCAATTCCCCATTTATCCCGAAGGATAACTAAATTTCCGGTCCCAAATTTTTTGTCCATATTGTTGTAAAACGAATAAAGACTTACTGTTCGTAATTGCTCCCAAAATGCATCAGCAGCTTCTTCGTCGTCGTTGAACATTGCGTCAAGCATCAAGTAACAGACGAATACTGGCCATTCACATTCGATGTTTTCGAATTTCTGGAGTTCAGCATTCATGTAGTAAAGTCTGTTTGGATCCTCTAACGCTGTTTTGTAGCCATCTCGAAGAAATCGTCGACAACCGTATTTCCCTAATAGAGTCTCCACAATCGTTGTTCGAGTGAGTTGAACGAGATCTGGATCTTCGACAGCGAACGCGGGATAAGCAATAATTGAAAGTAAAGCAGCATCGATTTCCTTGGAAAATGATTCTCTAGGTAACATTGAAGTTAAAACAGCAACACATTGCTGAACTTCATCCGGTAAAACGTGGATTATGGATCCTTTCGAACCGTCGCTGAACAAGTCGCCGACGTCGTTGATGGCTTGAAGAGCGGCTTTTGCCATCCCTATGCTGCTAGCATTGAGTTCACATATCCCTTGATTGGTTTTATCTCCTCGTTCCCATATGCCGTAATCCGGAATCCTATATCCGACTTCAATATAGTACACGAGATTCTGAACAAACGCCACTTCGTCAAAGTTCCGAACAATCTGGAGACCTGATGCAGTCATCTGAGCCAATGTAAGTAAAAATAAAGAAACCGCATCAATCTGCAAATGTCCCCACTCATGATCACCAACGACGGTACCTTTCGTCAAAACAGAATACTTGGCATGAAGACTGTCAACACTCCGCAAATGCTTCTTAAACAACTCCACTTTGTCCACCTGTCTCATCATGCATTCCAACAACGATTGCATAATCTTAATACTGAAAATTGATATATGAAACATAATTAAAACGAAAACTAATGTCACCAAGTGTAACTGAGTTCGTTTGCTTTGGCGATATCCTCATCTGATTCCGCGTTTTTCCTATAAGTTCTATACATTGCCCAAAGAGCTTGAGCAGCGTAAATATTATCACGAACCCATGCATGACCTATAATTTCATATATCCAAAAAATTTAAAACAAAAACAAACCAGGAAAATCAGCAGCATTGTTCTCAAATAATCCAGTTACCGGATTTTGATGATTTAATATAGTTTTTTCAACAATTGTCATCAAATAATCCAACTGGATCCCAGATTTAGTTCTGGTCCGCATTTTATTACTATATAAAGAAAATTAAAAACAATTTGCCATTGGAAAAAAGAACGACAAAAGTTGTCACTTGATGTAAAACGAACCTTGCGAGCAACCTGCAACTTCCCCTTTCGCTCTTTGTTTTCAAATTCATCTCCCAAATGTATTCTTTATAAAAATGGCAATTTAACATTCGGCAATTAACAGAAATACAAAATCATAACATTGAACTAATGACAAAAACGAGCCAAAACTGCTATTTGGCCAATCACATTTCAACAAAACTTACGGAAGTGTTATCGACGGTAACTTCCGTGATTGTGAAATTATTATTATACAGATGAGGTTCTCCAGACGTACTTTCAGCAGGAATCCAAGATTTCTGAAGAGAGTAATTGAAAATATGAATCAGAAGTGGTTAGTTACAAATTAAAAATTATGTTTGAAGGACATGAACTACTGATCAAAATGTTCACTTGCCGTGTTACTTTCTAACACTTTCTCTCCTTCCGGAACCACTTCTTGAGGATCGGCAGCAGGTTCAGAAGGCGGATCATTGGCAGTTTTTTCAGTCTGTAGAGTAACGCAAAGTTGGGATACTGCTTGGATTTTAACTTCGCACTGTGGATTGTTCTGCTCAGTAACTTGGTATTCTAACGATTCTTCGCCATCTGAAATTGAACGTTTTAATAAAGTTACTTGTAAAAAAACAAACTCGTAGGATAACCAAAGAACTCCAAGGGCCCAGCATCATCTTTCTTTTCCTCCTCTTTCTTCTCTTCCTTTGCTTCCTCCTTCTCCTCCTTTACCTCTTCCTTTTCGTCCTTTACCTCTTCCTTCTCGTCCTTTTCTTTTTCTTCATTGCTTTGTTCTTCTTTTTGCTCTTCAACAGGTTCTTCAGACTGAGTTTCAACCTTTAATAATCAATTTAAGTAAAGAAATAGTTCGGAAAAAGAACTTACAGGCTGTTCTACAACTGGTTCCTCTTCCTGTTGTTGCGGTTCTTCTTCCTTTTCCTCTTCTCTTACTTCTACTTCTTCGTTCTTGGTTTCAGTTTCTTCTAGATTAGATTTCATTTCTGGTTGAGCTTCAGGCACACTTACTTCAGGACTTCTAGACTTGGACTTTTCTTTTACTTGTTCTTCAGGTTCTTTGTCAGCATCTTCAATGTCGAAATGTCCTTCAGATTGAACGGGAGAACTGGACAGAACTGAATTATTCGCAGCACTGGAATCCTGATCAGAATCGTACTTGGCCCTCTTGGCACGGGTTCCACCAGATCGACGTTGACTCGAACTAGGGGTGCGTTTTGCAGAAGTACGGGGGGTGTTCTTCGAGTTGTTATATAACTCGAGCAGATCTTTATCCAAAATATTTTCTTCCGGCTCCCATGTGTTGTGGCTTGAATTCCATCCTTGCCATTTTATATAATATAGTTTCCCTCGTTTCTGAAACATGGCATTTAGTCCGGTAATAATTATTTAAATATCACTTGCCTTGTCAACTCGGTGTTTTAGGATTTTTTCTATTTGGAAAATATCTCCTTCCTGATTCGACATTTTGACTTGTTTATATCAGTCAAAAGCAGCCTGAAACATCGTAATTATGAATGTTAAGACATCACATAATAAAGGCACAGAAGATCAACGGCTATAATGAAAGTTTACATAAAACAAAAACACAGGAGAGAGGTAAACGCGCATGGGAACAGAAAAGGGCCAGTTCGTCCGTGTGTCAGAAATGGCGCGCAAAACAGAGAGAGAAATTGAACCGTTGTTGACTGGCCATTGGAGCCATTTGACTGGCAAAGTGCGGCAACAAAACAAGAAAAAAATGGACATTGAACATGACTGGTCATTGTTTACTTTTTCTTCAATGAAATAATCCCTCATAATTTCATTAAATAAAAACATTTAAAAAATGACTATCGAAAAAGTTCAACGTTCTTTTTAATTTTTTTTTGAATAATTAAAAAATTTTGACCGTCTTGAAAAAACTACAGTAAGAAATGACCATTTTTGGTTTTTAAAATTACCCAAATAAACGACTTAATCCCGTCATTTGGGACCTCGATTACTGTAGCCACGGACAACGAAAGGAGCATACTGTATGTGGAGAAAGAAACACATCATTAAAAATAATTTCTGGTCGTAGTAATTGATCTTTATCGTTTTGTTTTTTTTAAATTCTGAATTTTGCAACTTTTATAATCGAAAAAAATAAATAAAATTTTTCCAATTCAAAAATAAAAATTTATCTAAAAATACTAAAATTATATTTTTTGATAATTTTTAAAATTAATTTTCGAAAATTTAAATAAAATTATTTTTTTTAATTTTCGAAAATTTAAATAAAATTATTTTTTTTTATTTTTGAAAATTTACATAAAATTATTTCTTTTAATTTTTCGATTGAAGTTTTTTGGATTTTTTACAGTACACTACCGTAATCCCCGAGATACCCGTCCGATCGGAACAGCAGGAGGCGGATATTCCGGGATCCACTATCAGCTGTTTACAAATAATCCGTTTTTGGAAACATAAATTATTTTTTTATTTTCTTACTGTAGAAAATTCATTTTAAATCCGACACATTTCAAACTTTTTTCGAAACTTTATTTTTTTAAACAGAAAATAATTTAAATTTTTTAAAAAACTAATTTAAAACTTTATTTTTAAAAAATAATATAAAATCTAACCTTTTAAAAATAATTTGAAACTATTTTTAGAAATAATTTGAAATCTCTTTTTTAAAAATAATTTGGAACTATTTTTTAGGAATAATTTAAAACTTAAATTTCTTAAAATAATTTGGAACTGTTTTTTTAAAGATAATTTGAAATTTAACTTTTTTCAAAAAACAATTTAAAACTATTCTTTTAGAATAATTTGAAACTTAAATTTTGAAAATAATTTAAAACTGTTTTTGAAAATAATTTGAAATTTAACTTTTTTAAAACAATTTAAAATTTTATTTTATGGAAAAATGAAAAAAATTGCATATGAATTCGAATAAAAATACTTGCATTTCTAGGTCATTAAGCATTGGATTACCGTAATCTTGGACGTAGACGATTAGAGATTTTCGAATTCCCAGTTTCGAAAATTAGTTTTTTGTCGTTAATCTCGATGTTAATTATCATTTGACAGAGTTCGGCGTTTTTGACTTAACAGATTAAAATTTTGACGGAATTTTATCAATTTGAATTTTCCGAACCACAACGTTTATTTCGACCAAATTCCAACAAAATCCATTTTCAACTACCGTACAGTAAGCCAACTGAAACTTATTTTTTAAAGTTTTTTTTTAAATAAAATAATTTCAAATTTCTTCGAAAATTTCAAATATTTTTTTTTTCAAACGGATTACGATAATTAAGGAGTTTTTTTAAAAATACTTTAATCGATTTAAAAATTTTTTTGCAATTAAAAAATGTTTCAATTTTAATGTTTATTTTTATTAAAAAATAATATTTGAAATCTTAATTTTGACGGCTATTCTTGGTAGTTTCCGTTGTCGTCGGCGATCAGTCAGAATAAAGGAAGAATGCAGGACGCACGACTGGCACAAACAAAGGAAACGCCCTTTTGTCGTCTCCTACCGTATTCCAAAACCTTCATTCAAGAGGCTTTCTCTGTCCTTTCTCGTTTCATTCTGTTGCCGCTCTTATCGGAATGGTAGCACTGAGGCAGCACGGCCTTTGAACAAGACGGTATCCCTTCGTTGTCTGTCCGTGTGTCCGTTTGCGAAACGGTATCCCTTCGTTGTCTGTCCGTGTGTCCATTTGCGAAACGGTATTTCTTCATTGTTTGTCCGTGTGTCCATCCACGAGAACCTTCTCCGATTTAAAGTTGAATGTTGTTCGTCCTTCTTTCCCATCGTTGCTGTGCTAATTTGACAGAGAGTACCTCAAATGAGCTAGCCCTGCGGCTTTCGTTTTCTCTGTATAGATATAACACTGTCATCTTCGTGTGTCCGCAACAGCAGAAATGCTCTTTTTTCCGATAATACTATGGAGAAAAATGGTGCAGTCAGACATACTGTGGGTTTTATGCAAAGGCTGCGAGCAACAGCGCTCTGAGCTCGTTCAAATTTCCGTCCGATTTCTTGAGTTTTGCTTTTATTTAATCATAAAAATATAAAAAATATCTTATTTTTAATTTTTTATTACTTTTTACTATTAAATTTAAAAATTATCGTATTCCACTTGGAAACGGTTGATGTATGCGTATTGGTATACTGTAACAAGCAAAAAGAGACAGCCTTTCGTCCGGTCAGACACTTATCGTAGTTCTTTCTCTCGCTGGATAGGGTGAACCAAATGTGCGCGCCACGGGGGGATGCTGGCGTATTCCTCAGCGGAGTGGCGCCCGTCGATCAATAGAGCACCGACCGCCGAGTCTTCGTTGATGGTGTTACTACCAGCTTGCTTTGATATTCCCACGCGCAGAATTCATCAATCCCTAAAGTTCATGATAATTTTCTTAGTTAAAAATAATAAAATCATCCAAAATCCTTTATTTTTTCATTTTAAAAACTTTATTTTAGACAAAAATTACTGTAATTAAAGTTCCAAAGTGATGTAGTCGAATCGAAAAAGAGGGATTTGTAGTTTGATCTAGGTCATACAGTAAGCAACAACCCATAAAGCGTGCAAATGCCGGATATTGAAGATAATTGTGATTTAGTCGAGGTACATTTTCAGATGAAAGGCGATGCGGGTATGTATGAACACATTTCTTGCCCTATCTGTAAGGGATTTCTGATCGATACCATAACACTGACAAGATGTGCTCATTTCTGTAAGTTTCATCATTAATTTAAAAAAAAATTTTTTTCTTTAGTTTGTCGAGCATGTTTCCTACGGCATTTGCAACAAAAAAGAAGTTGTCCAAGTTGTGACGAAGAATTAGTCGATCTTCAATCAGCTTTCCATCCTGATCACACTTTGCAAGATTTCGTGTACAAATATGCTCCATCAACGTATTGGAAGGAAATCCGACAAAGAGCAGATTTCATCGAAAAAAGGTTTCCAAGCCCTCAGGAAAAAAGACTTATAGCAGATTTAAATTTGACTCAATTTTCCCAGTTTCTATGTCATCGAAACGAGAAAGTGTCTCTTTGCATCGAGTACATTTCCCCCAAAGATGCCCTTCAAAGTGCTCTTACTGGATATGTTTCATCTGAAAAAATTTTATTCAGAAGATACTTCCGATGTCCTGCTGAAGTTAAAATGAAACATCTGAGATCGTTACTTCAGGGAAAATTCGATCTTCCAGACAACTATATCCTCCAATTCATCCATCTCAACAGTGAAGAAATTTTAGAAGATGAGTACTCGCTCCAAGATCTCATTTATATTTTCGGTTGGCAGAGAACTGAACCTCTGAAGATATCTTTTACTTTAACTCAACTTGTTGTTGAAGAAGAAAATCCACCAATTTTAGAAGTCGAAGAATCCATAGGACATGACGAAACAACGACAGACATACCACCTCAATTGGAACCAGAAAGAATAGAAAAAATGCCATCTTTGACAGTCAATCTTTCATCGGCCCTTTTTCAGCCTGATTGTAGTGCTTTGTCAAACATGCCTCGTGTTCCGATAATAACAAAATCAACAGAATCACTTCCAAAAAAACGTCGTAAAACAATTTCAAAAAAAACTAAACTTGCTCAACTTTTGGCTAAACCTAATCCTGAAAATCCATCTATCAAACAAATTGGACAAATTCCACAAACAAACGTCACAATTCCATCTCCAACAATAGGTCTTCCTGGATCTCCTTGTACAACACCTTCATCTTCAAGTCAATCTCCAAAAATTGGATCAAATGATTCACAAAAATTAATCATCGGAACTCCTGACAGTACTTCTTCTCTTCCATCATATAGAATAATGAATCCATCAATTCTAACAATGCAAATAAATCATTCTTTATCATCACCAATCACATCCATCAATTCTCATTCCATCAGCGATCCAGCAACACCTACTTCCGTCGACATTACAGACAATATAAAACTCGAAGAATCCCTCCAAGACAACAAACCCACAATCAAAGAAAGAGATACTATTTTTCAAGGAGTTATGACCTCATTATCTCAAGCTCAACAAAACGTCGATAAATTCCCTACCAACAAATTCCATCTTCCAACTCCTTTTTTAGCTTCTTAGATCCTTGACCATCATACTGCCTATTCCCTTCGGGTCAAACGGACGCAATTATCTTACCGGTAATATGTTTGCTCAATTAACTTCAACTTGTTATTGTTTTCATGCTTTAATAAAACTATTATTCTGATAAATTTATATACAACGGATAAAAACCCAAATTAAAAACAAAAAATCTCCAATAAACCATTTGATAAAATTCCATTATAACATAAATGGCACTAAATAGCAAACAAAGCAGCATTCTATGCCCGTTAGTAATCAAAGCGTAGTCATGACTATTAACAATTACACGAAAATGGATTTGTTAAATCAACCATCACGTGAGCAGTAGTACATCTACGTTAAACCCGTAGTTCACCAATTCTCAACAGGTTAACTAGTTGTTTGCAACTGCCGTAACAAATCCTTTTCCTTCCAGAATCCGAAGTCTCTTTTCAACGGCACTCTTATATCTGGCCAAGATGCTTCTATCTTGTTCATTTTGAACCTAAAATAAAAAATTTACCATCAAAACAAAAGTGCCTTTACTCAAAGTAGCATTTTGAAAAAAATTATACCTAATTTTATATTTTATCAGATAATATTCAAAATCTGTATTCAATTTTTACCAAACGTTCTTTTAGAACAAGAAAATTAAATTTATAAAATTCCAGATATATTTTTGTTTTTTTTTAACTTTTTATCTCTTTACCTGTTTATTGAAATAAATTTAAAGATGCTTATTTTCTTTTTAAAATTATACATTTTTTGTTCACTATAACTCTAATTGATTTTTCAAAATAAATAATCAAAAAATATCGGAAAACTCAATCCTAAATTTAGACATTTCTCAAATTATATTACTCCAAAAAGTCGTTTAACAAAAATATTTAAAATCTACATCTCAAACGACATAAAATAATAAATAACTCATCCCAAAAAGCCACTTCGAGTAAAATGCCTTTCTTTGTAAGAAAAAAAAACAAACTTGTTCTGATAACGTATGTAACATCATATAAGCCGTTTGATATCTTTTCGGACAAAGCTGAGGATTTCCAAAGAGTTCATCTAAAGCAGCAGATTGGCAAAGATCTAAGGCATGTTTGTACATAATTTTCTCAGCAGAAATAACAGAAGTACTGCCTGCAATTCCCAAAGAAGCCAATTCCTGAGAACGCGTCAAACAATAATGATATTTGTCATTTAGTTGATTCAAAAGATGTTTCACTTTCGGAGAAGCATGCAAAGTACCAGTCGTAATTTGTTGTTCTGAGAAATTCAGTGCTGAAGTCAGAATATACATAGCTCGAACATATAAAACAAGTTGTTCATTTCGCCGATATACATCAGAAGTCTCATTGTTACGTCTTCCACTTTCAACAACCATCGCAATTGGATTAGCAATATTTTCAGCAACATTAACAAGAGTTTCAATAAATTCGTAAATAAATTGAAGTTTAGAAAGAATTTTCTGATGTTCTCCTTCTAACATAGTTTCTGGATCAAGTTCCATAGGAGGTTCAACTCCAAAAATAGGTCTTGATGTTCCACCTTCTTCTGTTGATTGTTTCTTATTATTTCCATCATTTTGAGATTTTGCACGAGCAGCAGCACCACTATAAACCCCAGACGAAGTCGTTGTTCCAGTTTCATTTCCACTAACACTTTCCATCATCTGTGAACTCGAAGATTCTAAAAAATACCATTAAAATTTCACAATATTAATTTCAAAACTTACCAAGTTGAGCTCCATTTCCACCATATTGCATTTGATCATTTTCTCCTTCATCTTCCTCATCACTAGAAAACGATGGAAAAACACCAGTAGTTGATTTTCGTTGAGTACTTGGAGAAATAATTTTTACAGTAGCTGTAGCACAAGTTCGACTTGGAGAAGTACTCAAATAATGAACATTATCAACAGGTGGATTCAATTTTGCATCTTTCTTTATATTTTCAGAAAGCGGATTTGTTGAAGTCGCAGATTTCGGAATAGAAGTGCTAGGAGCACCAGTAGAATGTTTAGATTTATCTTCTTCTTCCTCCTTAGCACAAGAAGCAAGATCATTGACAGTATAACGACGTACCTTAGGAGAAATACTAGAATTAACCTTCGGAGACGTATCATGAAGAATAAACTTAGTTTCAGGAGCAGTAATATTTTCGATTGTTGGAATAGAAACTTGTTCGGTTCGTTGAGACGGTACAAGTGGACTCTTCGAGCTATTTCTTCGTTCTTCCATAATCATAAAGTTATTTCTCTGACTAGGCACCGGTACTCCCCGAATATTTGAAGCATTAGTACTGTGTACTTGAACTTGTTTCACCGGATTTTCATTAGTCTGAGCTGTTCCATTCGAATATTGAATGTGCTGAGGTTTACCATTCTTCAAAGGTGGCAAGAAAGTAAATTCTTGAGAATCGGACATATTGTTCTTGGGAGGGTTTGGCATCGAAGGTCCAGGTGAAGCGGTTGGTGTATTCACCCATGAACGAGGATTCTGAGGATCCAGAGCAGTTGGTTGTTTCTGAAGTCCCGTTGGCCTCGGAGAAGTCCTAGTTGTGTCTGGAGTCATTCTCTGCTGTGATTGTCTTATAGGTTGATAACCATAAGTATTGGAAGTAGGAAGTGATTGAGGGATACCAGGTCTTGTAGACGACATATAACCATGATTTTCTACCTTTCTAGTAGGTAGTGGATTCGTCAAAAATGGATGTTCAAAAAAGTCATCTACAAGTTTACAATTGATCATAAGGAGTACATAAAGTCAACCTTACCGAATTCAATTCTGTCTTTGGCATTTCTCTTCAATAACCTCAACAACAAATCACGAAGATGTCCAGAACATGATTCCGGGATCTTCGGGTACAGATCTCGGTGCTTCTCATAAAACGTCTTCAGGGCTTGAGGAGTCTTTTCCACGAAAGGAGCAGATCCAACAAGACATTGATAAATAATGGTCCCGATAGACCACAAATCGGCTTTAGCGTCATATTGGTGGGACATAATGACTTCAGGAGCCATGTACATCGGGGATCCACAAAGAGTTCCAGCCATCACTCCATCGTTCAGAAACCTGGCGAATCCAAAATCGGCAAGTTTGACAGTCATTTCTATTGGGGTAGGATGAGATTTGTTTGGAGGTTTGCATAATAGGATATTCTGCGGTTTCAGATCTCTATGAACAATACCTTTGCTGTGCATCGCTCTCAGTGCTTTCGCTATCTGAGAAAAGAAATGTTGGATAGCAACTTCGTTCAGGGTATGTTTCTGCTGAATGTAATCTGCCAAATCTCCTCCGTTGCAGTATTCCATGACTAAAAGAACATGGGTAGTTGTTTCGACGCATTTCAGCAAGGAAACAAGATTCTCGTGTTTGAGTCCACTTAATTCCTGCAAAAGTTGATATAAAAACTCCCAATCGATAATATAAACTAACCTTCAAGATCTTTATTTCTTTCGTCAACAAACTTTTCGCTTTGGCAAGATTCTTCTTCGCAATAGACTTAATAGCAACATCAACATTTTTCTAAAATAAAAGAAATTGGTTAAATTCCCGAAGGAATAAAAAAACAAACTTTTTTATATCTACCCTTGTAGACGATTGCAAAAGCACCATGTCCAATGAGGTTTTCCTTGGAATAGACAAAATCTTCCACTTCTTCTAATTTCCCGGACATCCTAGAAAACAATTAAACCAATAATAAAAAGAAACGTGATAGCCTCAAACGAAACAGCAAAGGAACGACCAGCCGTTTGGCACTGGACAAATCGATAAAACGGGTACTTGAAATAAAGATGACCAATCCCGAACGAATTCGAGAACGATGATGAGTGAAATAAAACCAAAAAAAATATAAAAAAAGCGTTAATACGTAATCGAAACGGTCGATATATCGGAAAGAAACATGTGATTTGAGAACAGTTTTCCCGACAAGAAAAAACTTGATTCAAAAGGAAAAAACTAAATTTTCAAATAAAAACGATCGATAAAACCTTTTTGCCACAAAAATTGAAACTTATTATTCTCGAAATTGACAAAAAAAATAAAACTGGCAATGATGCCAAATGGAATTTCTTTTTTTCGAAGCTCGACCAATGGAAAAAAATTCGTCAAAGAAAATGCCGAGGCTCATTGCCTGAGGGAAAGACGGCAACTATTGAACTATTTTATGGACAAACAACTTGTGAAGCTAAACCACAGACATAACGTTGAGAACGAAGAAAGTCTACTATTTTTCGTTTCCTCTCAGCTGCAGGAACAAACGGCCGCACATGACTGGTTGTCGAATTCTCCAGGCCAGTCAATGTGGGGGCTAGGGAATGAGTGAAAGCTGTCACAAAACAGCCGGAGGATCTGGCTCTGGAACACAAATGACAGCGTACATTTCAGGACGTTGAAATAAGCGACAGACGTTTCCTCAGCTGATGTCCCTGAGGCACACGGACCGACTCCCAATCTCAGTCAGTTCAATCTTGAGTGGTTTTTTGATTGATTTATTGTTTTTCTCACTTTTGAAGTACTGGAAGTTCATGGAAAAATTCTAAAAATCCGGTAAAAAACAAAATCAACATCTAAAGTTTAAAAATTCTCTAAAAACTCCTGTAAATTCGTGTCGAGACACTTTTATAAAGAATTTCATATATAATTTTTGTATTTTTAGGAAAATTATAAAGATTTTCATATATAATTTTTGCATTTTCAGGAGGATTTTTAAGTTTTAGGAGAGTGAAATTTGTGGAAGTGGAAAAAATGGCAACTTTGGCGATTCGTTACTTAAATCGACTCGCCCTTTTATTGGCTACATGGCATTTGTTCTTCCTATTTCATAATATATAATTTCTTTCGTTTTTATATCAGTTTTCTAATACTTAAATCAACCTAATACCTCAAGTAAGTAAGAAAAATTTAATTTAACAAAACTGGAACCAGCGCGAGTCAAAGGGGAGCGACTGTCATGCAGCCCTTTTTTCGTTCTTTTTCGCAGCGATCGAGAGTTCCTAAAAACTTTAAAAATTCCTGTCCTAATAGTTTCATATTTTAAATTTTTATTACTGTATAATTCTTACTTGGACATTTATTACCTGTCCAAGAAGTCAATATGATCGTGGAAAAATGAGTAAATTGAGCAATACATACATACAAATGTATTTTTTGCCGAAAGTAAAGTGCCATGAGCTTTGATTTTCATTAATGTTCTTCTTGGAGTGTACTGTAGCGAGAGTTGACTAGGACACAACATGACATCAGAATGTTTACGATTTGAAGGACCAAGATCAAAATAAGAACAAATCCAGAAATCATAAGACGGAAATCCAAGATGTCCCAAACGGCAGATGTGCATCGAGGCTGAAATTTACAGTAATGGAGATCATCGTCGTGAGATGGACTTACGTAAAGTTGAATATTGCAATTAGCGTTGTAGAACCCATTGGTGTCGTCACCACAGCAATTGAACTAAAAATAAAAAATTTCCCACAATTTAATTTCAGAATCCTTACTCTGTATTCTAGGGCTTGCGAATCCCCTGTTGCATATTGGTAAGACAAAATGACATAACGTTGAACTTCGTCTCGAATCTAAAAATAAATTATTTCGAAATATACACAAAAAAGTGTAACTTTAGGTTCCGTAAAGATTGCGAAATGGGACACAATCGTCACATTTTTCATTAATATTTGAAATTCGTGACGAAAATTGTAATAATGACGATTTAAATTTGTTACTAGACCGAAAGTTACGCTTTTGTGTTGATATTGGTGGATTGCATATGATATATGGATAGATTGTATATAATATATGGATACATTAGACTCAATGTATATAGTTACATTAAGTTCACCCAAAAAAGCATCACTTTAGGTTCCGTAAAGATTACGAAATGGGACACAATCATCACATTTTTCATTAATATTTAATATTCGTGACGAAAATTGTAACAGTGACGATTTAAATTTGTTACTGGACCGAAAGTTACGCTTTTTTGTATATAGAATCATAAATCATACATTTCCTCTGTGGACCAGCATAAAGATTCCCACAGCGATTTCGAGGATAACCATGATGATTAAAGCCGTCATGAAGAGACCATTGATCGCCCGACTTTTGGTACAGGCCCCCACCATCCCGAGAAATCCGAGAATCGTCCCGACGATACCGAAACCTATCAGGACCCAAAACGAAACTGTAATCTGAAATTTTGGAATTAAAAAAATTAAAAAATAAATTAACCGACCCCAGTGACGATGTTATCTTTGGTGTTTTGCATTTCGAAGTTATTGCTTCTTCTGATTAACAAATCTTCTCTTATTTCCCGTTCGAACCGATCATCGAACCGAAGCCAGAGACAGAGCCCGATGATGGTTAATCCAGCCAGCTAGAAAAAGTGGATTTTTCAGAATCATTAAATCCGAAAAACTTACAAGCATGAGGAGATTCAGAAGACCAAGAAGGACCCTGGCACATGCTCCACAGACACTCTTCAGGCCCATAATTGCGTCTAAAAAATACCTATAATTCGTAAAAGAACGTATCTGACGTTGGACGAAAGTGAAACAAAGAGACTTGCGATAAAAATTCGATTAGAAGTGCAAACAGACATCCATGAGCTTTTGCTTTTTTTGTGGACTTTAGGATAGAAAGCTCAGGAATTTTCCGATGGGTAATCTCGTCAAGTATATACGTAAGAACGCGTCAACTAATTTCATCAAACAAATAGACACCAGGACATCCTTGATCGAGTTCCAACTCTTGATCAAGTCAGCTTAATTGATTCGAAAACTGATTATTGACACAGCAGAGTATAACCTGCGCGGACAAGCCCCCACTCTTACCCTGAGTCACCCACAAAATCAATCCATCAAGGTCCGAATTTTACCTCGTGTAAACAAGGATTTTTTCCTTCAAAAACAGTACTTAGAGAAGTGGTAAAAATATCGAGTATGTTCAAAACTGGGAAGCGTAAAATTGTTCTTATTAAAAAACCTTTGAAAATAATTTAATTCTCGAGAAAAGTTGAAAATACTGAATATACGTGAAAGTAAACAACTTACAAAATACTTCAATCATAAAAAACAAGAAATTTAAAAATATATTTAAGTTTAGATAATTGTTGAAAATATTGAATATTTTTGAATCTAGAAATTTAAAAATTATTATGTACTCTATATTATCGAAGTTGAAGGTCAGAATTCGAAGTTGAAATTCTAATTTTTCGTGTTGAAACAACTTATGAGTCATATTTGAATTCAGAATATCCAAATATTCAATTTTATCAACTTAAATGAAAGAATATTTTACAGTAAGAAAAATTCATAGATGAGTCTTAACACGAAAAATTAGAATTTCGATTTTGAACTTTATTAATACAAAGTACAATTTTTTTATTATCGAAGTTGAAGGTCAGAATTCGAAGTTGAAATTCTACTTTTTCGTGTTAAATGCAACTTATGGGTTATATTTGAATTCAGAATATCCAAATATCAGGTTCTAACTGTCAATTTACATAACAGAAGAAATTTTGAAATAAAAAATTTATAAAAGTTATCATGAGGTAAAAACGTCAAATTTCGACCTCGAACCTTGAGCTCCAACTTTGATAATACGAAACACGGAGCACCGATCGAGAAAAAAGACAGTTTTTCCTTCCGTGAGCAGAGCCATCTACCTCTTTTTTTCTGAAAACTTTAATTACCCAATTTTGAGATTTCCTAATAAACGGATTAGAGAGAAAATGAGTTATTTACGGCATAGTCAAAGCACATTCTGAGTATTGTATAATAAAATTTGTACTGCTGAAAGAAGTAAAAGTTGTAACATTGTAATTTGAAGTACATCTCAGGTAAACATTACGGCAGTAAATGAAAAATGAGACTGTTGCCGTAAATTGGCGGTGGCCTGGATAAAGGGGAGTACGGCACGTGGTCGCCAGAGGCCACTGTCCATACTCGAGAATGCAAAAATGCTAACTGGGAGATTACTTTGCGAAATTTCTCATATCCTTGGGAAACTGGCTTCTTGTGAATCCAATATAGTATGTAAACAAACTCGAGCCGTTCTTGTCCTTACATCGTTCCAAAAATCGTAAAGTTTTGTATTTTTAAATGTTCAAAATTATATTTTTTTGCATCAATTTTTTGAAACACAAAACGATGGAAACGGAATAGAAAAGAAATAACAAAAAGTCAACATGGTGTTCTTTCAATAACCGTCAATTCGCTTTTCAGCATCCAACGCGTCAGGAACCAGATCTGCTGGAAAACGAATTTAAAAAAGTCGAAAATTTTCTTTCATGTTCTAATTTTGTACAAATTAAACTTTTATGGAAGTTTCCAAAACCTCTTAAAATCTAATAAAAGTTTCAAATTTTTTTTAATTTCAAAAAAGTTTCAAATTTTTTTTAATTTCAAAAAAGTTTCGAATTTTTTTAAATTCCAAAAAAGTTTCAAATTTTTTTAAATTCCAAAACCTCTTAGGATCTAGTAAAAGTTTCGAGTTTTTTAGGATTCCCAAAAAATTTTTTAAAATTTCTTAAAATTTTTAAAAAGTTTCTAATTTTTTAAATTTCAAAAAAATTTCGAAAATTTTTAAGATTTAGTAAATTTTCGGATTTTTTAAATTCCAAAAAAATTTCTTGGAAAATTTAAAATTTGTCCAGAATCCAACAAAAAATTCTAAAATTTTAAATAATTTCGAAATTTTAAATTTTAAAAAATCAGTGTTGAAATTGTTTTTTTAGAAATTTTTAATTTTAATTTTTGCAATTTTCAAATTTATTTTTGAAATTAAATATTTCTTTAAAAATTAAAAAATTCATTCAAAATGATTTAAAATAACATTTGTTTTTACATTCCGAAAAGAATATGATTTATGAGCTGTTTTAAGACGACTTTATCCGGATAAACTCAGCCAAATGTGATCATTTGGAAGTAACTCCATAAAACCTCATTATTGAATTTTTTAATGTAATAAAAATCTCGAGAAAAATTTATTTTTACTCTTATGAAAATATTATTACTACTGTAGTTTAATTTTTATAAATATACTTACTGTAAATTATTTCTTATAAATATACTTATTGTAAATTATTTTTTATAGATATATTTATTATAAATTAATTTTTATAAATATATTTACTGTAGTTCACTTTTTATAGATATACTTACTGTAAATTACTTTTTATTTATATATTTATTACAAATTTACTTTTTAATAGATATATTTATTATAAATTAATTTTTTATAGATATATTTATTATAAATTAACTTTCTATAAATATATTTATTGTATTTCACTTTTTATAGATATATTTATTACAAATTTACTTTTTGATAAGTAAATTTACTGTATATTTACTGTATATTTACTTTTTATTTATATATTTATTATAAATTACTTTTAATAGATATATTTATTACAAATTTACTTTTCATTTATATATTTACTGTAATTTACGACTTTTAAAGAATGTTTTACTTACAGGACTTTGTGTACTTTCCCGACGGGGAATTTGATTTATTTTAGTTTCAGCTATTTATATTTGCCAATTGGCCAGTTGAAAACGCATACAATAGATTTTCCTGGTCAAGCGGCAAGCTTGCGATGGTGACAGCCGATCTTATTTACACCTGGACAGACTAGTAAGAAAATTTTTTAAATTTAAAATAGAAAATTTTTTAAAAAATTTTAAATTTTTACTCTAAATATCGTTATGGCTTTTCTAGAGTTGTCGTGTTCATTTTCTTTTTGGCAAAAATGGCGACTTTGGCTCTCGTCCGATGGGTTGCCGGAGGGACTGCTGGGCCGTCATTCCTCGTCTATTGCTGTTCTGGCCAAAGGAACCGAGTCTCGTCACTGTTTCGCGTCTATCATGTCCTCCAGCGTGTAAATATTTTTTTAAATTTAAAATTGATTCTTCTTTGATAATCGATAAAATTTTTCGATAAATTAAGCTTCTTAGAAAAGCTTTAAAAACTTTTAAAAATAAAATTAACTTAATCATTAAAAATAAAATTTTATTTATTTAATTGCGAAAATTCTGCACAATTTTGACCCAATTTGATTCTGGCGGAAACACGACCTTGAAACCGGGATCGACAACGACTCCACATCCCTTCACGGCTCACTTTCATATATCTTTCGAAAAATATCGACTCTATCTCATCGGAATTTCTATTTTTTACTTTCTAACCTTGAATAATTAAATTTAAAAAATAAAAAAAATCATTAATATACGACCGTGAAATTATTATTTTTTATTTTTTAATATATTTCTTAAAAAAACAAATATTTCTAACAATTTTTAAAATTAAAAATTTTCCTTCACTTCAAATTAAAAAATATGTTATATAAAAAATTAAATTTTCTCAAAATCGATTTTTATTAATTTTTAAATTTAATTTCAAGTAATTTTAAAAATTGAATTTTAAGTAATTAATTTTTCAAGTTAAATTTTAAGTGATTTTAGAAATTTAAATTTAAAATAATTTTAGGAATTTAATTTTAAGTGATTTTTTAAATTTAATTTTAAATGATTTTAAAGATTTAAATTTTAAATAATTAACTTTAAAAAATTTAATTTTAAGTGATTTTTTAAATTTAAATTTTAAATAACTTTAAAAATTTAATTTTAAATAATTTTAAAGATTTAATTTTGTTTGTTTTGTATTTGCGGATTTCTTTATTGACACTTGTCCTGGTATCTCGGCCAAAACAATCCCGTGCCGTTGTGCTTGTATGACCGCTACTTGCAATTACATTTTATTCAATTTTGTGTCCCGTTTTAGATAAACATCATTATCTCTTGCTCGAAGAGTTCAATTTTGCCACTCCAACTCGAAACGACTTGGGTGGAATTGGATTATTTGGGAATTATCCTTTTATATGAGATACAACTTCCGGATTGTAGCTCAAAATGATCACAAGAAAACGATTTTCTTCGTTATTTATTTTTTGCTGATTTTTATTGTTTTATTTACGGGTTCTGCCGAAGCTTTACCGTGTTCATACCAGGTAATTAAATTCTGAAAATTAATCTAAACTAAAATTTCCTAAAATTCTTCAAAATCAAATGGATTTCTAAAATCTTAATTTTTTAAAACATTCGAAATCCAGTGAAAAATTTTGGATTTGTCTAAAATTTAAATTTTTAAAAATTCTCTCAAAAATATCAATTTTTAATTTTTTTAATTTTAAAAAATTTCTAAAATTAAAAACTGAATAATTTTTCAAAATTTTAAAATTATTTCGTAATTTGGAGAGTTTTGAAATTTTTTTGAAACTGAAATTCTAGAACTTTTTTAAAATTCTGAGAATTTGTTAAAACAACTTTTTTACAACACTTATGTCTAATTTGTATAATTATATATTTTTCTAAAAATAAAATCTCAGGTTCCGAAGACGGATGAAATCATCTACAATGTGCCTCTTTCGAGAATAACGCATTCCAAACACGGAAAACGGATAATCAGGGAAACGGCCAGGGACAAAGATTACCATCATCTGAGGATTTATCTTCATTTTGATTCTGCAAGCATTAATCCGTAATTTTTTTTATTTTTAATTTATTTTTAATTTAACTTTCAGATTACCTGTAGAAAAACAAATTTTCATTAATGTAAGAAACTTAATTTTTTTATTTTATTTAAATCAATGTTTTTCAGTCGTCTTTGCTTCCCAACGCAATCGGTTTTTGGGAACAGGCGCTTTTGATCCGGAGAACACATGCCCCAATCCGTCTAAGTCGGTCAGTTTTTACTTTTCACTTAACTTGTCAAGGATAAGCGTTAAACAAAGTCATTTCCAGAAAATGTCGATCAAATCACTATTATCTAGAGGCTTCCGAGCCACATCCATCATGTGTTGATCGGTGCAAAGAAGTGACAACTTGTGGGGAAATCGCTGTTCCTGAAGAACATCTTTATGTACGTTTCTCGTCCTAAAACATAAAAGTGGAAAAAAATTAATTTTAGCAATGTAGATACTGTGCTTTGCCGACACCTTTGTCCTGCACGTCGAGTGGGCCTCCTGATGGTCCTGGGGTCAGCGATGCAGATTTCCTACTGTATGTATCTGCTGTAAGTTCCAATAGATGTAAAAACGAAGATACGATAGCCTATGCTGCACATTGCCAACAAGAAGCTGATTTCGATCGTCCAATCGCGGGTCATGTGAATATCTGTCCAAGTGCCCTTTCTACTCATGTTCACGATCAAGAAATTCTCCTTTCTACTGTAAAACATGAAATTCTTCATGCTTTGGGATTTTCTGCGGGGTTATATGCTTTCTTCCGGGACGAAAACGGAAATCCCAGAACGAAACGTAACAGATACAACAGACCCCTGTCGTTCAACCGTGAACGGGGCTACTACGACGCCGATGATTCAACCGTAAAGACCATAATTAGAGATTGGTGGACTGCCGAAGGGGTTGTTTCTCATCCAGTGCACTTGATGGTGACTGAAAAGGTCCGAGAAGAAGCCATAAAGCATTTCGGATGTGATAAGCTGGAAGGGGCCGAGCTCGAGAACCAAGGAGGAGACGGAACCGCTTTCACCCACTGGGAAAAAAGATTATTCGAAGTAGGTCTTAATCTTGAATCTTTGGTTTATTAAAGCGTAAAAAATTGAATTTTGTTTACAGAACGAGGCTATGACTGGCACTCATACCCAAAATCCTGTTTACAGTAGGATAACGTTGGCACTCATGGAGGACAGCGGATGGTACAAGGCAAATTACGAGTAAAAATTAAGCAATTAAATCCGATAGTTAAATTTTAATTACAGTATCGCTGAGGAACTTCATTGGGGCCACAACCTCGGATGCAACTTCTCCATGAAAAGCTGCGGAGAATGGATTAAGAACAGATTAGAATCGTGAGTCAAAAATTAATTTTCATTAATTTTAAAATCTAATTTCAGTGGATTACCGTTATCTCCATTTTGTCACGACATAAAACATGACGGAAAAAAATCTCTAGCAACAACCAGATGTACGGATCAACGGGATTCCTTGGCTTTGTGTAATCTGGTCCCTTACAAGAAACCTCTCCCTAAAGATTACCGTAATTTTGCCTTCCTTGATGGTGTAAAAGAAGAAGGACTGAAGTACTACGGTGGATCCGTGGAATTGGCGGATTTCTGTCCTTATAATCAGGAATTTGAATGGAGATCCGTGAACACGACGGACCGGAGGGACAGTCGTTGCGAACTCGGGGGGAACTTCCCCGGGGATAACGCTAATTGGATAATGGAGATTTACGGTAATTCATCCAAGTGTTTTGATTTCGCAGCTACATGGACAGAACGGAAATGTGGTCGTATAAAAACCTATTCTCAGTACATGGCAGGGTGTTACGGGGTTCGTCAGACTTTATTACTGTAATTTTAGTAATTTTAACAAATGTAAAATTTTCAGTTTGCTTGCTTAGATGGCCGACTCCACATCGAAGTCTTCAACTCCTCAGAGCTTTATCCGTGCTATCACACAAACCAAAAAGTCCACATCAAGCAGATCGTCAACGGATGGCTTCGGGAAGGGGTCGTAGAATGTCCAAGCTGTTCCGAAATCTGCACAACTAAACATCTGCATTTATCCTTCAACGAGACCTTTGAATGTCTTCCTGATGTGGTTCCTCCTAACGGTTATGTCGGTGATACTCCATTGGACGAACCATGTGCTGCTCCAATCAAAAATTCAATTAGTATTTTCCTGTTTTTCATTTATGGGATTTTCGCTTGTCTTTCAGAAACAACCTGGTGATAAATACCGTACTATTATCAAAATTAAAAACAATCTGAAATTTTTTCAAAACAAATTTCGAAATTTTAAATTTTTCAAATTTAAAAAAATTTTTAATCTTTTACAGAATTTTGGAAAATTATAAAAATTTGAAATAAATTATGAGAATTTTTCGAAATTAATGGAATTTTATAAAATTTCAAACATTTTTAAAAAGTAATTAATTTTCAGAATTTTAATATTTTTATAAAGTTTCAAACACTCCAAAAATCATTGAAAATTTTGAGGTTCATTATCTTCCACTCTGTTCTATGAGATTCTGAAAAATACCGTAAAACTTTCAGATTTCAGAAATTTTTACTGAATTTCACAATTTTTAGATTTTAGAAATTTTACTGAATTTTAAAATTTCAGAATTTTTACTGAATTTTATAATTTTCAGATTTCAGAAATTTTACTGAATTTCACAATTTTTAGATTTTAGAAATTTTACTGAATTTTAAAATTTTCGGAGAATTTTGACTTGGATTAGATGGTCAAAGGTGCAACAAATGCCATTTACTCGACTCTGTAAAAACAGTAAAATGATCTTATTTTTACTCTAAGCATTTATAAGTAATGCACAAAGACATGAGCCACTTCTGGGACGGCCAGAAGGCAAGTTGTTGATCTTCATAAGGTGCCCGGCTAAGCAGTAAGTACAAACAGGTTCGGGAGCAATTTGTATCACATTTGATCAGCAAAAGAAACAAGATAATTTGCATAAATTATGGACAATAAAGCTGAAAATTAATAATCAGGAACCGGCGCACTATAAGCGAGCCATCGATAAAGATCAACGATCCTGTTGTCGTCGAGGGATCTCTTGAGTGGAGGAGGCTGAATCAATCTTCTCGGAGCAGATGGACGTTCAATCGGACTTCCAGCGGATACAGATCCTCCTGACATGGAAAGATCCCTCCGGGACCCAACACTGCGGACATAGTCATTAGTGCCATCGGCAAAGTTATTGCTGCTTTTCCCAACAAAGTCGAATTCAAATGCTTCAGTTTTGTAGTTAATGTAAAGAATGAAAATAATAACAAAGGGTCTGATCTGCATTTTGGATTTTTTGACCTGAAACCAAGTTATTAAAAAATTAAACATAATCGAAATTTCGAAATTATATCGACGTAAATTTAAAATATCTTCAGTATTGGATAATCTGGAAGGAAATTGAAAACTTGTAAAACGTACAAAAAACCTCTACAATATTCTCCAAAATTAAAATAATTTAAAAATTAAAAAATTTTTGACTTTTAGAAATTCCGTGATATTTTGGAATTTTCCGTTTTCTAAAAATTTTACAGAATTTCAATGATGTTATAATGGAAATTAAAAGGAATCATCGGAATGAAGAAATTTGAAACAATATGATGCCAGAGGGGTCGCTCTCGACTTGCACTGGCGTGAGATATTTATATGGAATTTCGGTTGTTGCAGAAAGCAAGAAAACAAGTCCGGCCCACTATTCCAGAAGACTTCTTCAAGCCTACCAGATCCTTGAAAGCTTACTAAACGTGAAAAATAAAACATTGCCTAAGGCGGAGTCGAAATGAAAAGTGTTTGATTTACTGGAAGATTTGACTTGAAATCTTTTAAATTTTTATTATCTGAAAAAAAATTCATTTAAAATACACAAAAAACATTTTTCATTCGAGTGGGTTTTAATTTTTGTAGTTTTAGCGTAAATTATTAATTCCATTGCAACTGCAAACGACGATTTTGAACTCATAACGCTCTAGAGACTAATTTTCGACCTCCGGGGGATACTGTAGCGCCATTCAAAGTTGAATAATTTGTTCTTGAATGATTTCATTTATAAAATTAAATCTCATAAAAAATTTTGAAATTATTTCGTAAATTAAAATTGAATAATTTTTTGCATTTATTACTTATTCGAAAATTTGCAATTTAAAAAAATTTTTTGAATTTAAAAAAAAAATTATTTCGTAAATTAAAATTAAATAATTTTTTGCATTTATTACTTATTCGAAAATTTGCAATTTAAAAAAATTTTTGAATTTAAAAAAAAATTATTTCTTTTTATTCCTCGGGGACTTGTAAAAATCAAAAATTTTTTATTAAATTAAAAAATTTCAAAATTTTTGAATTTTTAATGTTTTTGTTTTTTTCAAAAATAAAAAATTGCCAAAATTCAGAAAATTGACAAATGATCAACAAAAAAAATTTGATTTTTCAGAAATTTTTGATTCGTCATTTTTCGGACTGAATATCTTTTTTTTTTCCGGATTGAAAAAATTTTTTTTTTCAAAAATGTCGAAATATACAGGAAAAAATAAAAGTTTTTCATCGACTTGATCTGTGAATTTCCGAAAATCGACTAAAAGGTGTATTTCGATCTGAATTGAAAGTACTTGACGAAACGATTGAACTAAGCCGATTTTGTCTAAAATTCAATAAAAATATTTTTCGCTGATGGATTTCATGTTTTCGAAAAATTATTAGTACCAGTTTTCGAAATTTTTTATTTTTTTGAAAAGTGTAAAATCGAAAAAATTTTGAATTAAACGTAAATTCCCAGGTAAGTTCATTTTTGAGACTATGCGTCACAGGACCTGAAGGGTTACGCTCAGTTAAGCATGGATTCCAAATTCGGGTCCTGTGACGTCGAATTTCAAATCCGCCATCGTAATTCAACTCGGGATTTTTCAGGACAATTTTGCACAATGAAAACGGTAAAAAAAGTTTTCGAAATGACAGATCACGAATTACGAAGTGCTTTAAACACAGTATTGCCGGAGGGAAATTACTTAATGATGACAAAGTCCGTCATGCAAGAGGAGCTAATTCATTGGTGAGTATTCTTATGGGACAAAAATGTCAAAAACAATGTTTTCGATGAGTAACATTTTTAAAATGCCACTATGATGAAAATTTGACTAACATGTTTCGTTTTTTGGCTACTGCAAAAGGGCTTAACGATATCCCACCAGTTTCTTCTATACGAGGACGAGGACGGAGTAGTCTGGGTCCTGGACAAAGGAGACGTCATTTGTAGTTGCTGTCACAAAACGAAAACGCACAAAAATGGTAACAATTTAAAAAATAAGTTTCAAAGTTTATGGAGAACTTCAGAAAAACAAAATCCAGAAGATACTGTAACTACTAAGTCTCCTGAAAAAAAACCGAGAAATGGACCGTTTGAAGTCGTTTTATTCAGACCACCACGAGCCAACCCTTCGAGTAAGTTAATTGTTTTTCGATCATCGTCATCAATTACCTTATTTTTACTATATGATCCATAAAACACTTTCGTCACGGATTTTAATTTTGCTGTAACACTAGAACTAAAACACCAAATAACAAAACCATTATCCAAAGGTTTTATCATACAAAATTTCAATAATTAAAAATACAACATGAAGCGATTGTCTAGTTTCTCAGGGACTTTCGTGCTAGGACCGTTCTTTCAGAATGTCTTAAACATTTATAAAATCATTTAAAATTATTTAATTCTTGTTTTTTATCAATATAAAAGTCTACTCTTGTAAAGAATGCAGAAAAAACACAACGTGAAGCAACTGCCGAGTCTCTCAGGGACTTTCGTGCTAGGACCGTTCTTTCAGAATGTCTTAAACGTTTATAAAATCATTTAAAATTTTTAATTCTTGTTTTTTTATCAATATAAAAATCTGTACTCTTGTAAAGAACGCAGAAAAAACACAACGTGAAGCAACTGCCGAGTCTCTCTGGGACTTTCGTGCTGGGACCGTTCTTTCAGAATGTTTTAAACATTTATATAATTTTTAATTCTTGTTTTTTATCAAATTTATTTTTCAAGTATCTCTGACATTTAATATAGTTCATAAATATTCTCAAAGAAATTAATGCGTCAATTTTTACAGAAGTCCGTCCCGTGGAATCCTCGTCAGTCAAGCCTCCAGAAATCTCAGAAGCAGATAATTTCCCACGCAAGTCTGGAAATAATCCGAAGAAGTACGTCAAAACCCCTCCTTCCAACGTGATCACTCAGCAACCACTCCCAAAACAAAAACCGCCAAACCCTCAGGAAGAAGGTCTGCAAATATTTTTATTTTTTACGAAAAAGGGATTTAATTTTTTATAAATTAACAATTTAGAAGGATATTCATGAAAAAAGTACAGGGGAAAATTTAGAGATTGATTTACTTATAAAAAATTTCAGAAAAACAAAACTGTTGCAAACTTTGCTGTATCGAATGCGGAACTTGCTGTGTCGGTCTTCTCAAAAGTTTATAGTCAGATTTCCGAAAATTACGCAAATTTAGACGGAAAATACATAATTATTACTGTAATTGTGATTTTCAAATAAAAAATTTCAATCATTATTTTAAATTTTAAAAATTAGATTTTTATAAAGTTGTTTAAAATAAATTTTCGACTTTTTGGACAATTTTAGAATTCCGATAATCCACGATATCCCTTCCAGAATATCCCATCAAGATCTAAAAACTTTGAAAATTTCAATAAAAATAAAAAAATCTAATAAAAAATAAAAATTTCATTTTTATTCAAATTTTCGAAAAACTTTACAAATATTAAAAATCAATTTTTTACTGTAGTTACAATTTAGTGTTATATTTATTAACCTCTGAAGTTCGAATCCTGTTTTGTTCATTTTAGAAAAATAATTTTTGTTTCAAACTTTTATGTTCCAATTTTTACACTTTCGAAAATTAAAAAATAAATAATTTTAAATAATTTTAAATTTGTTATATAATATTTTAAAAATTATTTTAGTTAAATTTCTATTTTTTTAAATATTTTTTATATATCTTTAAAATCCAAAGTTAGTCTTCAGAATCTTGAATTCTGAAAATTGAATATTGATACTGATTTCGGATTCAGAATATATAAACTTTATTACAGTATTATAAGTGATTTTCGTTCAACTTTAAGGATATTAAAAATTCTAAAATTAGAATAAAGAATTAGTTTTCAGAATTCAAGATTACAAAAATTAACTTCTGATTCTGGTTTCGGATTCAGTATAAACTTTAATACAGTATTATAAGTGTTTTTTGTAGTTTTGATTCTAAAATTGGAACATAAATGCTTCAGACATAAATATTGTTCAACTCAGAAGCCAGGATTACAAAAATTAACTTCTGATTCTGGTTTCAGATTCAGAATATATAAACTTTATTACAGTATTATAAGTGTTTTTTGTAGTTTTGATTCTAAAATTGGAATATAAATACTTCAGACATAAATATTGTTCAACTCAGAAGCCAGGATTACAAAAATTAACTTCTGATTCTGGTTTCAGATTCAGAACATAAACTTTACTACAGTATTATAAATGTTTTTTGTAGTTTTGATTCTAAAATTGGAATATAAACGTCCGGGACGAACGTCACAAGCGTTCTTGCGCAAGAAAACCAATGGTTTGTTTTCGAAAATCTTTGTTCTTTTTCATTCACAGCTTATTTTAGACTCATATTCTTTCAGATTCAAAATCCTCCAAGTTTTCAAAAAAACAGAAAAATAAACAATTAAATTTGAAACAAAGGATTAATTTTTTATTTTTCAAAGTGGGAGGAAAACTTAATTTATTCACACATTTGGAAGTTAATTATCACCGGAATTTTGACGTTTTAGGATTTAATTAAAAACAATAAAACATGAAGCTGGCCCGTGGGAACCAGTGTATCCAAGATGGGATTTTTCAAAGTCGTGGTTTTTCTAAAAGGGCAGAGGCGTCAGTTCTTTTAATTGTTCATCGAAAAATTCTTAAACAATAAAAATTGGCTTCGTTTTTCAAATGCCATAGGGATTGATTAACATTTATAAAAAAACCAAAAATATCTTGTTACTATAAAAATTATAAATGGATATTTTTAAAAATTTTCCAGCAAAAATTCCAAAATTATGTATTTTTAAAAAATCACTAAATTAAAAAATAAAAAAATTTAAATTTTTAAGATTTCAAAATTGTTTAAAAATATTTTAGAAAATTTAAATTTTCGAAATTGTTTAAAAATTTTTGTGAAATTTTATAAAATTTTAAAGTTTCAGAAATTAAAAAATTTTGAAAACTTGTGAAATTTTAAAATATTCTAAAAAATCTCACGTTTTTTTAAAAATGTGGAAATTTTTCAAAAATCTTTAATCATTTCGGAAATTTCTATTTAATTCCGGAGAATTCTTGAAATTTTTAAGAAATTTTATTCTTGTATATCATGTTTCAGAATAAAACTTAGTTTCAAATTCTTTCATCACATATTTCCTGGTTTTATTTATGATTTTTTGTCGAATTTAATGCTTGTGAATAATTTTAATGTTTTTTGGTTATGTCACGAAAGAAAAATTTCCTCGAAAAAAAAATCAAAAAATTTAAAAAAATTATTAAAAATATCGAAAATAAAATAAATTTTTCCAGACAATAATAATTTTTAAAATTTCTGCCAGAGGCAAAATTTTTTAAAATTTGATTCTTGAGAAGAAAATCTTATTTTTCTTAATCATATGGTAATTCGTCATTTTCCCACAGTACTTTTTTCACTTTTTTTTACAAATTTAAGAAAAAAAGCTATAAATTTTAAATTTAAAAAAATTATAAAATAAGAAATTTAAAAAAAATTATAAAATTTAAAATTTCGAAAAAATTATAAAATAAGAAATTTTAAAAAATTATAAAATTTAAAAATAAGAAATTTTGAAAAAGTTATAAAATTTAAATTTTGAAAAAATTATAAAATTTAAAATTTAAAATTTTGAAAAAAATAATTAAGCAAAACCGTAAAAAAGGCTGTAATCTGAGTGAATTGAATTAGGTGGAAAACCGAAGCCAACTTTGGTTCACAGAATGAGAAACTCCGTCGGCAAAAATTTCTTTCATTGTTTGCTGACCAGAAACCGTCATTGATGCCAGTTTTGTCTATTTCCTTCCAAGACGAGATTCTATTGTTTAACTTGAGTATAATGAATTTCTTCCTGACTAAGAATCACAGCTATCCATAAAATTGTTTTTTTTCTTATCTTTTCAGTTAACAAGAACGCTGCTATTTTGATAGAAAATGACGGACCTCAATCGATTTCAGATTTTTCGTCATGTCCAGCTGTCGAAGATCAATTAATTCTGAAATCGAACAAATCGACGATGATTTTTCAGAAGAAAAAAATAATTTTTGGAATAACGTTAAGAAAAAAAGTAAAAAATTATTTAGATTTTTTTGGTGTCACAAAATAGCCACTTTTATTGGATTTGTTTTATTAATTATTTGTTTTTTTCCTTTCTGGGTCGTCGCAACTTATAATTTCGACAATTACGGTAAGTTTATTTATTTCTTTAATCAACTAGAAATATATGAAAAATTCTGAAGTCTTCAAAACTTAGAATTTTTGAAATTTTCTAAGATTCTGAAATTTTTTAAATTCAATAGAAAATTTTGGAAATTAAGCACTTTTGAAAATTTTCTAAATTTAAAAAATTTCTGAAATTTATTAAATTTTAAAATTTTCGGATTTTTTTATAAATTTTTTTGATTTTGAAATTTTTTAGAATTTTATTTAAAATTTTTAAGTTTTTAGAATTTAGTAAAAGATTACGGAACTCTGAATAAGTTCATAGAAATTTCAGAAATTTTCAAATATCTTGTTCGATTTTTTAGAATCTTCCAAAATTGAATAAAATTTTCAACCCGAATTTTAGAAATCCAAAAAAATCCGAAATAATGTTCATTTTTAATTTTTACAGTAATTCAATTTTTAATTTTTACAGTAATTCAATTTTTAATTTTAATTTTAATTTCAGTTCAAATTGAAGATTACATTAATCCCGCTGACACGGAACAAGAACAAAATCTGAGTTATTCATTTACTTGTCAACAACCCAGAGTGAGAAAATTTAAACCAATTTTAAATATTTAATTTTTGCAGATAACAAATGAAATACTTGTCAGAATTTCAATGTTAACCATTTATGGAGTAACTTTCCTAACCGGGACATTTGGAAATGTCTTGGTTCTTTACGTCATTTTCCACTACTACAAAATGCGGACGGTAAAAAATTAAAAAATAAATTAAAAATAAAAAAAATTAAAAATAAAAATATAAAAAAATTTAAAAATTTAAAAATTAATTAAAAAATTAAAATAAAAATACAATTTCGAAATTCCAGGTGACGAATCTGTTCATTGCCAATCTGGCAGCTTCCGATCTCCTGGTGTCCTGTAGTTCCCTGTGGATCACCCCCCTCTCGACATACACAGGGTACTGGATCTGGGGCGAGTGGCTTTGTTACGTTTTTCCACTTTTCCAAGGAACCAGTATTTTCGTAAGTACCCTGACCCTCATGTCGATCGCTGTTGACCGTTACTTTGTTATCTGTCATCACAGTTTAGTCAACGCCAATATCAATGATCATTTAGCCATGCCGGTAAAATTAAAAAAAATTATTTTAAAAAAAAATAAAAATTCAGGCCTGTATTGCCATCATAGCGATGATTTGGACGATTTCGCTTTCCTTGGTGATGCCTTATGCCGTCCACATGAGGCTGACTTACATCCATAAGCCTTGTAATTACTATTTATGTATAGAAGACTGGGCTAAAGCCGGGTTGAAATCCATCTTTGGTTTCGTTGTGTTGTTTCTTCAGGTTTGAAAATTTTATTAAATTTAATTTTTTTTAAAATTTCAGTTTATTTTGCCGTTTACTATCATAATAATCAGTTACAGAAGTATTTGGGTTTTTTTAAACAAAAGATACAAAAAACAAAGTAAAAAAATAAAAAACGAAAATATCCGAAAAGAAAACAAAAAACGAAGAAAACTGCTCCGGATGCTGATGACGATGGTCGCGACCTTCTTCTTCTGCTGGTTGCCCGTCAATATACTGTAAATAATACTTATTTAAATATCCATAATTTATTTTTCAGAAATCTAATTCGAGATACTGTAGGTATCCTCTCGATGAAACGGTACTTTGGTTTTCTGTTTTTATTTTCACACATGATCAGCATGATGTGCACGGCCTTCAATCCTCTACTGTATGCTTGGATGAACGAAAACTTCAGAAAACATTTCATTGACGCTGTTCCGGGATTACGGTATGTTCTGACTTCGGATCAACAGAAAACGATTACCAGAAAAATCGTGACTGATGCTACTCCGGCCAAACATCGAATATCTTGTGGAGATACTGTTCCTGGAAATCACTTGGTGAAAAAATACAAAACTAGTAACATGACGATTTTGACAACAAGTCACATGGAAAATGACGTCATAGAAATGAAACCAATGAGATCAGCATTTTCGGACAACAATGTAGATGCTCCAGAATCTTCCGATTTTCGTCACAGATTAGGAACATCCACGACTTCTTTCAAATCAGTTTCTGCTCAGGACATTTCGACAAAATACGAAACCTTAGGGTTATTGAAGGAATGAATAAAATTAAAGCTTTATTTTTTCATTATTGCAAAAGTCGATGAAATCAGACTAAAGTTAACCAACGGAAGATTTACATTTTTCAGTGGTCGTCTTCAGAAATCATCAATGAAAAGCGTAAAAGTAACGACGAACTCCATAACGTGCTGAAAAATAATAAAATCAATGAATAATAAAAAATCCAAAATTTAAAAGTTTAAAAATTCAAAAATTTTATATTTTAAAAATTCAAAAAATTAAAGATAAATTTAAAATTAATCTGTTTAGGATCATTGAAATATAAATTTTAAACCGAAGAAATTTAAAAACTTAATTTTTATAATTATCGTAAAAAAAGTAATTTTTATTTTTTTGAATTTTTTTACAGTCAAATTTGATATTGTTTTTAAAAAGGTTTTAATCAAAATAATGATCTCACCTCCGGGTTGGTAAACATCGGGCCAGTCCTTGATCCGACGGCCTAAGGCACTAGGCTCGACCCACTTCTTGTCCAGCTCGCGGAAACTGATCAAGCCTTCACGGAACATCTTGACGGCTCGTTTCGTGTTGTATCTGTCGTACATATACGGTCTCCAGGAGTCCCAAAGCGGTCTGTCGTAATAAGGATCACGGTATCGTCGGTAGAATGTTGGATTCAGATAATCGCTGTAGAATCTATAGCGAGACCTAAAAACCAAAAATTAAAAAAATTCAATTAAGTATTATCGACCAAAAAGTGGGATAACTGTCACAAATGGAATCAGGAATAGGATCCGTATGACTGTATCTCCGGGCCCCGTAGCGATAGTCGCTCCAGTAGATGGAGGGATTGTAGATAAAATTGTCGTGAACATAGTCGTCGAAGGAGTTGAAGTCACGACGGTACTTGAAGAGAGTAGAAGGTCGGTAACTGTAGCTGGGATAGAGATTGGTCAAGTTCGGAACAGATGTCACTCTGAAATCGATTTTTCAAATTATTTATTTTTCTATGTAAAATAAGAAAAATTTAATTTTAGCTAATTGTTGAAAATATTGAATATTTTCGAATTCGGAAATTTAAAAACTATCATGTGCTTCAAATTATCGAAGTCGAAGTTAACAGCCAAAGGTCAACTTCGATGTTAAAAGTCAGAGTTCGAGGTCGAAATTTGAACTTTTCGTGTCAGGACCGAATTTTTTATTTCGAAAATGTTGCCTAAATTGATGAAACTTGATATTTAGATTTCTCGAATCACAACATGACCCGAAAGTCGAGTCTCAGAACGAAAAATCTAAATTTCAACTTCGAACTTTGACTATCAACTTTGAAATCGACCTTCGATGTCCGTCTCTGATCCTTAAGTTTGAAGTCGAACTGCTAACTTCGATTTCGAACTTCGGATTCAAATCCTGATCGTCAACTTTGGTAATACGAAACAGACCTATTGAAACCGACTCGCACTGGCTTTTGAGTTCGAAACAATTGACTTTAATCTTATTTATCACCTTTTTTTAAACAAATAATTACCCTAATTATTATGTACAATATAGTATCCTATAAATCTATTTCCAAAAAATTATTTTAATATCAATCACTTTTTATTGTTTTTTAAATAAAATTCAATAAAAAATTGCTTTTTTTGATTTATTTTTTTTCAATTTTCAAAAATGGATATTTTTTTGAATTTTTTTATTTTTTAAAAATTTTTATGAAAATGAAAGTGCTAAATCTGAAGAACGACCGAAGCAGGACCCTTAAGTGAACAAATAACTGTGACTAAATCTGATTTTTCTGTAAAAATAGATGAATTGCAGAACGAAAAAAACGAACTCCAGATTTTTCGTTTTTTTTTCATTTTTAAATTTTCTTTGATATTGTCAAAATTTTCAAAATTGGCTCCTAAGAGGCCAGTGAAACTTGTATCTATTGTTCTTAGTAAATTATATTATTAAAAATGAAAGTTTTTATAAAATTATTTCGACACAAATTTCCGAAATTCAGAAAATTTTAAAATTTGGAATTTCAAATACTTTCAAAAATTTCCACAAAAATCTGTAAAGTTCTGAAAATATCCATGAGATTCTGAAGATTTTTAGAGATTTCTACAGAATTATAAACAATTTTAGAATATTCTATTAAATTTCATAAATTTCATAAAAGTTCAACGAAATTTTAAAAATTTCAGAATCTTCTATTAGATTTTCAAAATTTTCATTGGATTCTGAAGGTTTTTAGAGATTTCTACAGAATTATAAACAATTTTAAAATATTCTATTAAATTTCATAAAAGTTCAACGAAATTTAAGAAATTTCAGAATCTTCTATTAGATTCTCAGAAATGCCTTAGTTCTTCATTAGATTCTGGAAGCTTCTAGAAACTTTTGCAGAATTCTAATTTCGTTTAATAAATTAAAAAATAATGATTGAAAACCTTGTAAGTGTTCCGACAGTTCCCTCGCGTTCGATGTCCCGTGGACGGGGGAGGGTCAGAGTGGACTTTGCTCGGGCTATCGGGTAGCTCATTTTGGGTCCTCAAGTTCGAGTTCGTGATCTGGAATTCAAAGTCTCAGTTATGTAATCTCAAAAGATTAAAATCCGTAAAAACTCGAAATGTATTAAAATAGAACAAATCACCAACGATAATAGCAAAAAAGTCCGATTGATTGCTCTTCGTCTAAATGCCGTCGGCTAATGATAATCCAGCCTGCTTTGTTTCCAACAAACAATCGGCCAGTTTGTCCAGAGTTTTTCGGATGCCGGAAACAAACAACTGGCCCGACAAACTTCTCCGTAATAAATATCCACCCACACAATTTCACTTGTTCTCTATCCAACAAGAATCAAATTCCGTTAAAGCTTTTAGAATCTTCCAAAATCGAACAGAAGCTTCTAGAATCTTCCAAAATCAAACAGAAGCTTTTAGAATTTTCCAAAGTCAAATCGGAACTTCTAGAATCTTCCAAAATCGAACAGAAGCTTCTAGAATCTTCTAGATTCTTCAAAAATCAAATCGGAACTTCTAGAATCTTCAACGATCTCTAGATAGTTTCTAAAATCTCGTAGAAACTTCTAGAATCCAACAAAAATTTCTAAAAATTTCTAAATTAAAAAACTAAGATTTTCGAAAATTCACTTCAAGACATTTTCACAAAAAATTTTCTATTTTTCTAATAACAAGATATTTAAAAAAGTATTTATTGATTGGCAGTAATGACCATGGGAAGAATTAAAAAATAACTCTTCTTAGTAAAATTAATCGCAAAAATTTAAAAATGGCACTTTCGATCGTGAAAAACTACAGTACATAGATGAATAAACTTTCGTTTTGGGACTGCAACACTGTTCAATAATAGGTGTAGCCTGAAAAAAATTATTAGAGTTAACTTTTCTATGGATTAGTACTTTGTTAGTCAGCCCGCTGCAAGTGCCGAAGGAGGTCAAGAAACCCAAGAAGTTTTGTACGAACGCGCTCGACTATTGTAATAACTAGGAACATAATTCCTCTCTGAATCCCAGAGATAGAGGTCTCGATAACTTTTCAAATAATGATCCCACGTGGGTTTGATGTAATTATGCTTCAATTGACCGTAGGAAATGACCCCTTGGCGATAGTATTGCAGACCTTGCAACAGGCTGTCGGAAAAATTATCCAGAAGAACACTACGGTATGGGCGGTAGGAACGCAGATAGTAGTTGTATGACGGGTCGTAGTATCGGCGGTAATAGGACGGGTAGTCGTAATCGTACCTAAAGTCACCATTTTAAAAGTCAAATATATACAGTATTGTAAATTTCTTTCAACATGAATTTTCAGAATCTCTCAGAAACAAAAGATTTTGAAACTTTCTAGTTTTCATGATAATGTCAAAATTTCTGGGGATTTTTATAAGATTCTAAAAGGTTTCAGAGGTTTCTATAAATTTCTGGGGAATTCTAAAACCTTTTATTAGAAAATGAAAGGATTTTGAAGTATTTACACAAAAAATGTAACTTTCGGTTCAGTAACAGATGCAAATCGTTGCAAATTTGAAATATTCACGAAAAATCTGACGATTGCGTTACATTTGGCAATTGTTACGGAGCCCAAAGTTACGCTTTTTGTGTACGAAAGTCTAAGTTTGTACGATAAAAATAAAATTGTCATTTGAAATAAACAGTTACCAGTAGCTCTTGTAGCGAGTCCAGTAAGTACTGGGGTAGACGGACCAGAGGTAGGGGTTCGTGATGTAGTCCGAATAGGAGTAACGGCGGGGGGACAAGGAGCTGTAGTACAGCGGAGAGAAGTAATAACTGCGATCGTACCTGTATGAGTATTTTTAAAAACATTTATTTCGTAATAAATATACCAATAATCGTCGGCGATAGAGTAATCACGGTAGTATCTGTAGGGTCTGGAATAATCATCTTTAACGTAAAATTTCTTAATTAACGAAAAATAACTCACGTGTAGTAGTAGCGGGGGTAATAGTTGAGCCACTGGGGCTTGTAGCGGTCGCTGGCACGGACGTACCCGGTGAGGTCGGGGACAGAGTAAGTACGGGTCAACTGAAAGACGTTTTTCAACATTCTACAGTAATACAAACACCCACAAGGAGAGTTGGACTACGACCAAGGGAGCTTGACCGGACAACGGCGGCGGATCGAGTTCTGACGAGTTCTCCCATCTTGTTCTCGATTTCCCAAGTCAAATTCGACTTCGGGGGGTCCAGTGTTGGCAAATCCTAAAAATCAATAATTTTAATTTTCAATAATAAAAATTAAATCGATTAAAAATCAAAATTTGAAGTCGAAAAAATTTATTTTTTTTTTTCGTTATCGACAGGTGGGTGAGCGGGGGCAACTAAACTCCGAAATCCGCTCATCTTGGCCTTGGATAAGCATAACAATGGAAAAGATACACAATCTGCCCACTTTTCTCACAAATAAGAATGCCATTTGTCGTTTTGCTTGAACTCGAGATGGGATCACTCTTATCCATTTATTTTTTACGTCTATGCTTTTTTTCAACAAAGAAATGCTTAATTTTCAATTGGATGGACGGATAATCAACCACTTGATTTTCGTTATGCAGACAAAAAACAAACAAAAATTATTTTTTCGGACTTGCAATGAAGATTTCGAAAAATAAAATTTCGAAATTTAACAAAGGATTCTGAATTCTTCCAAAACGAAGTAGAATCTTCTACAATCTTCGGAAATTTCATAAAAGTTTCTGAAATTTCTAGAAATTTTAAATTTTTCTAAAATTTAAAATATAAAATTTAAAAAAATAGATTTTCTTCAATATTGGAAAAAATTTAATAATTAATAAAATTCCATTTTTATTTATGATTTTAAAAGTTCTTTGAATTGTGGATTCAGATAAAGATTTAACAGCTTCTTGAAGGACGGATCTTCAATTTTGCAAAATAACTTGTTTAAACTTTTATTGTTATTAAATTTTATTTTTTTTTCACAGTAGATATCACAGTGAAATCCCATAGATTATCCATAGTGTCCAATTCTGGTTAACAAGGAAGACAAAAAGTAGTACTGTAAGAATACGGTAATCGTTTGATCAACGAACTCCAACTACCCTGTCGAGTAGAAAAAAAACATTCTTTATTTTCCCTAAGGGAAACTTTATTTTACATTAGTCCCTTCTCGTTTAGTAAATTCGTATATTGAATATTTTACAGTATTGGTTTAATTACCAAAGTTTGAAATAAAAGAATAACCAAAGTCACAACAAATATCGTTCTGACGGAACTACTTGAGCCCACATTGACATGGATCCCAGCGTTATCCTATTGGAAAGTAAATAATATCGTTTATTCTTCTTCGTAAACAACAAAAACTTCTTTTTAAGCGATTCTAGGTAATTTCGAAATTTATTCTAAATGAAATAAAATCGATTTCAAAATTTCAACTTTCGAAACTATTTTTTAAATTGTAGTATTTCCTATGTAATTTTTTTTAAAAAAGTGACTTTTGTCTAATATCATGTCTGTTGTACAAGAAACCTTCAAATCCATCAAAATTGAATTTGTTTTTTTAATAAAAATAACTACCTAAAAACATAATATATCAAATTGGACGAAAAAATCCACCTTTTACTAATCTCGATCCCTGTTGTTTGAGCAAAATTACATCTTTCTTGGATGAATGTAGTCTTAAGAGCTGGAACTCTCTTCATTTTCATTTTTATTATATATAAACAAGGATTTAAAACTTGTCTAATAAGCCTGAATGAAACGCTGACTTCACTTTTAAACTCAATCTTGCTGGATTCCTCCGAATTGGATCCACTTTGAATAATCCTTCTTCAATTTTCGTCAGACAGTTTTTTCGAAAAACTAGAGACTCTTTTAGAAACACCACAACTCGTCATCTTCTGAATTCTCGAAGCAAAATGATGAAACTCAGATACGGAATTTTACAGTAATTTTACTCAGGAATCCTTAAAGTAACAATGCAATTTCACTGGGAACTAATGCACTCTCGATCATGATTCATCTTTTTGCGGCAGATAAATCTACAATGGTCCACAATGAAATACAAAAGATTCGAGTATATGGTACGTGCTCAATTCCTTGCTTAAATTTTATTTTTGAAACTTCCCTACTTAATTACGAAATAAATTTAAAGTTTCAAATGTCATGTAAACATGTCAATATGTGATATTTCACAACAATGTAAATATAGCGACTTGATCTCAAGTTGGGAGAAAACTATGTTGTGCATATGTTGTCCAAGACTCTAGAGTCAAAAATCCAAATATTTTTAAGTTCCGAAAATTCTTATTGTTAGGATAGAAAAAAGAAGTATATTAATAATCTTTACCAGAACAATAAAGATATAATTCATATATAATACAACACGATTGAGATTATTATTCATGCCTTACAGTACTATATAGTCCCTGATACCCAGGATATCTCTTCTGGTGCTCTCTTTCTGGTTTACTTTCCTGTTCCAACAGCAATCTAATAATAGATTGGGTTATATTGATTAAAAATCAACTATTAAGTAAAAAAAGAAGTATATCAATAATCTTTACCAGGATAATAAAGATACAATTCATATAATACAACACGATTGAGATTATTATTCATGCCTTAAAGTACTATATAGTCCCTGATACCCAGGATATCTCTTCTGGTGCTCTCTTTCTGGTTTACTTTCCTGTTCCAACACATCAAAACAAATTTTCAAATAACTTATTTCTAATTGTTATAATAGTGGGATTTGTTTGTGTTTTGATCAATTCCAATGTTTGGAAGCCTATAGTTAGGCCACATTGGAGACATAAAGGCGAATGTCGAAATATAAGACGCCTTTATCCACTTAAAAATTAATTGCCCCTCTCCGCGAAGCGAACAAGTTTTTGTCTTCTTTTTTGGAATCAGAAAAAACCAGCGTTGTCAAATAATCGCTTGCGCAGTTGTTGCCTCGGGCAAATTACTCGAATAAAGCTAAAAATTGATTCTAAATTTTTATTTTTCTACCTCTTTTGAGGATTTATCGGTCTTGTGACAACAATGATATATACAAAAATCAATGTTGAAAAAATTTGCACAACAGTAAAGATGCAATCAACAAAGAAACATTTGCATCATTGATTGGATTTACTGCGAGAAGAAAATAGGGCAAATAATGAGACCGATTCAATAAGTTTAACGACGAGTTCCATCTTCGAAGAAGACACCACCATCGATAGCACAGTATTTGGGGCAAATACCCTTTTCTCCGGCGCCTCCGGGAGGTCCGGCTTGTCCGGGTTGTCCAGGGTTTCCGTCGGGACCAGGTTGTCCGTCGGGTCCAGGAGGTCCCTTGGGTCCAGGTTGTCCGGGGGCTCCATCGTTTCCAGGCTGACCAGGGGGTCCGGGAGGTCCTGGTGGTCCGGCTTCTCCTGAAAATACCAACACATAAGACTTAAATTGAACATAAAACTGTCTTACCGGCAGGTCCGGGTTCTCCAGGGACGAGAGGCTCGCTTTGGGCAGGGGCTCCGGGTTCTCCAGGGGCTCCAGGAGTTCCGGGTTCTCCAGGGGGTCCGGGGGGTCCTTTTGGTCCGGGTTCTCCAGGAGGAGCATCTGCACCAGGGTTTCCGGGTTGTCCAGGGGATCCAGCATCTCCAGGGGGTCCAGGAGGTCCGGGGGGACCAGGAGGACCACTTGGGCAAGGCTTGCATGGGGGTGGAGTGACTGGTTCGCAAGGTTGAACTGGGGGTTTTCCAGGATTTCCAGGAAGACCAGGAGCACCAGGCTTTCCAGGTCTTCCGGGTTTACCGGGAGTACCAGCAGGACCAGGGGGTCCAGGCAAGCAGCAGGAGTCACAAGAACCTCCAGCAGCAGCCCCGCCTCCGCTGACTCCAGCGTCGTATCCGGCTTGACGAGCCGTACGGTTGCCAGAGGCAATAGGAATGTTCTTCAAGGTATTGACTTCGGACCAGATATCCTTAGCCGATCCCTAAACAAAATTTCTCTCAATAAAAAGTGACGGATAAATCAAAACCTTGCAGAAGGTGATCTCATTGGTCATCTGACGTCTGACATGGTGGACGTAGTTGTACACCATAGGGAGCGTAACACAGACAGAGAGCACCGCAACGACGGAGAAGGTGACAGCCGAGTAGGCCACGAAGCGATAAGCCTTTATTCTGTTTTCAAGATCCATGTTTGAGCACGCAAGACCCTTGGAATCGAGCACTCTGGAGAATTCGATGCCTTCGAGGCTTTTATACTCGACCGAAAACATGCTCCTCCCCTGAGGCGTAGAAGGATGCTCCTGACGAGCGATTTCCAATTGTACAAGATCCAGTGCGTATCCGGATAACGCGAAGGCAGCGGACAAACGATTGGCTTAAAGACGTTAACGGAAGAAAGAAAACCTGTTTAGATGCCCCGGATAACTCAGCTTCTTGAGGATGAAATGCCAGACAAAAATGCAAATTTTGAGTTTCTCATTAATCTGTTTTAGCATATCCAAACTGACGATCACAATAAATCTCCCGTTGTTTTCGCTTTTATGATTTCCATTTATTAAAGTTTTCCGTGAAACATTAAAGATCATTTTAGAAAGTAATTGTAAAACAAAAATTCATTGAAAAAAGTTTTAAATAAAATAAAAAAAAATAATTTCAAATCAAATTTAAAAAAAATAAAATTTAAGAAAATAATTTTAAATAAAATTTTAAAAAATAATTTTAAATAAAAAAAAATAACTTTAAATAAAATTTTTTTTGGAAAAAAATTTCTCAAATGAAATAAATTTTTAAATACAAAATATTCAAAAAAGTTTTTAAATGAAGATTATTTGATAAAATTATTTTTAAATATAAAAATTGTAGAAAGTAATTTTTAAAAATATTTTTTTATTTTTGATTGATTACTGTATTTCTGATATTATGCAGTTTTATGGATATAATGGGATGGATTAGGGATATGGATAATTTTTAAAAGAAATATTTCTTATCTGAAATCTTGAGATTGCCTGAGGGTCCGTTAAATGGCCATAGACTGCAGCATATGCCTTGTCTAAACCAGTTCCCAAAGATAATCCGACTCGGATCTGTATTCCAACTTGAACAATCAAATCCTCCAAATCCAGTTGTTTTTTGAATAATTTCTTTATCAATTTGCGTCATCCAAAAAAACATTTCTCAAATTCACAGATATCTTTGATTTTCTTTTAAATTCAGTCTAATTTTTTTCTTTTTTATAATCAAAGAGAAAATCTCGCTAAATCGCCGTCTTTTTGGTTCAAAAAACTCGTCTTGAAAAAAATTTCAGAAAAACGAGAAATTCTGAATTTTCACGGGATCTTTTTTAAAATTCTAAAATTGAAAAATTTTTATTATGCAATTTTAATTTTTCAAAATTTAAAAATAAATCCAATCATAATTCATCCAAAAACAGATCCGGAAAAATAGGGATGGATCCAGTCAGGAAGAAAATTTTTCACACAAAACTGTCATTTGAAAACCATTTCGGAACGGAGGTATTTTCTTACGACAAAACGACCTCTTTCTGCATCTTCTGAATTTCCAGATCGACAAAGGATTTCTGACAGTTTTGACTCTAAATAAGATCAAGGAAATCTTCCAGGGAGTTATAACCAAAATCCATTTTCAAAAATCACTATAAAAGTTAAAATAAATTTCTATATAAAATTTTTAAAATCTTCAAAATTTTTTAAATAAAATATTCCAAAACCTTTGACATAATTTTTGCATAAAATTTAAAAAATCCTCAATTTTTATAAAATTTTAATTTTTTTATAAAATTCTTTATAAAATTATGTTAAATATTTTGGAATATTTTATTAAATTCCATAAAACTTTAAAAATTTAAATAAAGTTTTTACAAATTTCAAAAATTTTTACAGAATTTTAAATTTCAAAAATTCTTAAAAATTTTTCAAATATTTTGGGACCTCCCACTAGATTCTAAAATGTTTAACAAACTACGGAATTCTGATGATATAATTTTTTTGTAACAGATTTTTTTCATAAAAGTTGTGATTTTCGTCCAATGGTATTGACGTCATTGCTCTGCTAGTGCAATCCAGAAATAAAAATCGAGAGATTTGTAGCGAAGGAGAAACATCAACAACCACTCCATCGATGAGTCATGTTGCTTCTAGTTTTTCCAAAATTGATTACTGTCGATATTCGAATTATTTTTTTTTCAATTTTCACGTAAAAAAGAAAAATCATAATTTAAATGCAAAAAAGATCTGAAATTGGACTGCAAAAACAGGTATTCTGAGGCAGTAAGGATTCTCGATGAGGAAAACAGAACAATACTCCGATGTTCAGCGATAGAACGACAAGAGAGCGAGCGGTCTTTGATGAGAATCGGACAGGAGAACCTGTGTGTTCTCTTCCGTTTTTCAGCTCCCAGGCTCGGTCCTCAACGAGACCGCAGAATTGTTGTCATGGTTTAGCGAAGAGTCAAAGTCAGTCACTCACTTCGGTCGAGACAGTTTGTTTTTATACAAAAGTTTAAAAATTGAGTAAAATTCAATATTTCCTTAATTTTCCAAAGTTCAATAATCTTTTTTACTTTCTTCACTTTGCCGAAAACTCAGTTCTCAGACGCTCATTGGTGATTCTTATCGTTTTTTAGATTCATTATCGATTTAATTTTTTTCGTAAATTTTTAACGAATCCTCTGACATACGTGAGATTATGCTTGTCATATCCCCTTGTTTCCAGCGGATTTGTTTCTCGTTAATGGAAGTATGAATAAGTTCGATTATCCCACAATCGACACCTCGTCAACTTCCCTCATGCCGAGTACTTCCCCCACGACCAGACAAGAGGACCAAATGATCTCCCCCAAAGGTCGTAGAACAAGTACAGTATCCTCAGGAGGTGTTCGAACACTTCGATGTTGTGCTGTTTGTGGTGACAGTCCAGCTAAACTCCACTACGGTACATTGGCCTGTTTCGGGTATGAATTTCGTTCTTTATTGAAAAGTTTAATTTTGATTTAATTAAAGGTGCAAAGGTTTTTTTCGACGAGCAGTCAAAGAAGGTCGTAATAAATACGTCTGTCGTTACGAAAAAAACTGTGTTGTTGATAAATACGAAAGAAACAGTTGTCGATACTGTAGATTCCGGAGATGTCTTCAAGTCGGGATGAATCCGGACGGTAAGTGAGACTTGAGTAATCGGATTAGGAAGTTAATTTCAGCTGTAAGACCCGATCGGGATCAGATATCCAAACAGAAACTCGGCAGAACCAAAAGCAAACAAATACTGCAACAAATCAATAGTTTGAAAACTGAAAAAATCAGTGAACTTGCTGATGACGACTACCTCAGGTTACTTAGTTCACAACAAAGGTGAAAATTTTTAAAATATCAAATTTAAAAATATTTTCAGACAATTATTACAATTGATTTTAAAAATCGACACTGAAATTCCGAAAGCAGCTCATCAACTGAATTCAGAATCCTTGAATAAATTCACACTGAAGAGTCTGATAAACGAGAGAACTTTATTCGTTGCTGAACAGACAAAATCAGAAAACACCGTGTTTCAGAATCCCGCTTCTGATTACTCAGTAACGGCATTGTGGAGAATTGTTGAAGTTGTTGATTTCATAAATAGCCTCTGTAGGACAGCTCTCAAGTTTTATCCAGAAAGATCGATTACTGTAGAAGACAAAATCGCTATCGTTCAAAGCATATTTACTCGGATGATTATTTTCAGTCTAGTTATATCAGCAGTTAAAAGCGGACAAAATGATGCTGTATTTTTAGAAATTTTAAAATCAGAGTAAGTCGATATTTTGAAATTAAAAATTTTCCAAAATTTAATGAAAAAAATGAATCTAAAATCTGAAGCTGATTTTCGAAATTCATTTTGAAATAATTTTATAATAATTTTTAAATTTTATATTTGCTAAATTCGAATTTTTAAAAATTTTGGAATTTTCTAGATTTTCGAAATTCATCTTAAAAATATTAATTTTTATATTAATTTTTTAACTAATATCTTCAAATTTTGGAATTTATATTTTCAAAAATTTTATGATTTCTAAATTCTATATTTACTGAATTCGAATTTTATAAAATTTTAAAATTTTCTAGATTTTTGAAATTCATCTTAAAAAATATTAATTTTTATATCAATTTTTTAATTAATATCTTCAAATTTTGGAATTTATATTTTCAAAAATTTCATAATTTTTAAATTCTATATTTGCTGAATTCGAATTTTTAAAAATTTTGGAATTTTCTAGATTTTTGAAATTCATTTTATAAAATTTTGCAAAAAAATATTTGTTTTTAATTTAATTTTCTAAATTAATATTTTTAAATTCCAAAAACACACCAAGAAAAGTTTACAAAAAAATATTTTTAATTTAATTTTTAAAAATTAAATTTTGCAGAGACGAGTCGTTGACGTTGCCGGTTAGTGAGGATATTGTTGTCCCGTTGAAAAGACTGACTGCCTCAGGAACAGAATTGAGCTTGCTTAGAGCCATTATTGCCCTCGATCCCACGATTAAGGGAATCCGTCCAGCTGCAAGTGAAACTATTCAAGAATTAAGAAATCAATTTGAAGACTTACTTATGAGGATAATCAAGCGTGGAACAAAAATATCCCAATCAAGTCAATCATGTTATTCAAAATTTGCGAATTACTTACTCGTGATTCCGACTCTCGCTCATGTGTCGAATGTTTTGTCGAACCGGTTACAGCAGAAGTTTCCTCCGGATGAGAACATCAACATCGGGAAGCCCCATGCCGACATTCTTAGGACTTTACTGAATCCGGACACTACTGATTATTTGAGATTCCCTCAAAATCTTGGGAGTTATTTCCCTGTTCCACCTACTACCCCGAAGTCAGCTCCAGTCCAGAATTCCAACGAACAGCCACATTCCAAAGAAACCTCCAATCACCAGAGTTCCGTCCCCCAGATAGCCATCAACGACCAAATCCGGCCTTTTGATAGCTACAATTGGCATTTGTCAAATTTCGCAACAGCTTTTTCTGGACTTCAAGTTTGAATTTTTTTCAATTTTAAAAATATTTTTTTTATTTATAGGTTCAAACAACGAGTTATCAACAAATGCCATCTGAACGGTCACCTCCGGCCATCGCTTCGTTGGTTGCTAGTTTGTCTCCAGCAGCCCCGTTCCAGCCCCAGCAATCCTCGAACCCCTCTCCCGGTCTCCCGGTCCAGAGCCTCACATCGAACGACAACGCTGTTGCTGCTGCTGCTGTGGCTGCTTTTTACACAAATTCCAACAACACAAAAATAAATCCATCTATGTCTTATGATGGATATTCTCAAATTTATCAAAATGGAACTATTTTCACAGAATTCTCCAGTCCATCAAGTACTACTTCGACTCAACGACCATCGACTTTGGAAATTCCTGGACCAAAACAACATCATCAAATCGGAGTTATCCCAAAATTACCACTTCAGTTGACGAAATCCATCGAAGAAATGCTCCGTCCAGCAGTGCCCGATGACGGATCCACGTGGAATAAACCCCTAGCCAAGGACTGGGCAGACAAAGTAAATACACCCGCATTCAACCGAGAAGTCGTCGCCAAGTTTTTTCCCGAGTGTGCTTTGAATCCTAATATGTATTAATCTCAAAAGTGCAATTGTTTATTGTTACCTCATAAAAATTGTACAATTTTGAAAATGATCATTTTCAGAAAACTATACTCACGAATTTAGAAGATTTCGAAATGTTCAAAAAATCTAAAAATTTCAATTTTTTTTAAATTTATGAAATTTTAATTTTTTACAGTATGTTCCAAAAATAGAATTTTCTCGAAACTGGTCGTGATTTTTTCGTGATGGGACCCTTAGGGATGACCGTACTGTTAAAGTGTAGGTAATTTCAAGTACGATCTTCCTTCAAAATGGAACAGTAATAGTTTTCTTTAATTTTCGAAAAAATTTGATATAATTTATTTTTGAAACAATGTAAAAATAAAATAAAAAACAAATATTTTTTAAAAACTTTTTTAAAAATTTCTTACAAAGTTTGAAATTTACGAAATTCTAATTTAATAAATATAAAATTAAATATGAAAGATATTACGAAATTTTCTCAGAATAAATTTGCAAAATTTTCGAACATTTTTGGAATTTTTAATTTTCATCAAATTTTAAAAAATTCTAAACTAAAACGTCATCAAACGAAAAAAGTAATTAAAAATAACGAAATTATATTAATTTTTATAATTTTAACGAATTTCAACGGTCGAATGAGTTTTTCGTTCGAAAGTTGAACAACTCAGATGTTTTTCATTAACTTTCGTCCAGAAACTACATAAAATTTTACTTTTAAACTTCGAAAGTTTTGCTGGATCATAAATCCTTAAAATTGGAAAATTCGGAATTTTAATGAACCATGTTTGTTTAAAAATTAAAAATAAATTATGTTACGAAATTACGTCAAGATGGATTTTTTAAAGTTTTTAAATATTTGCGGAATTTTAAGTTCCAAATATTTGTTTTAAAAGTTTTTATAAAGTTCTAGAAATTTATGGAATTCCAATGAATTATGTCTATTAAGAACTTAAGAATGAATTATATTATTGTTAAGATAGAAATAAGAAGAATATTACCAATCTTAAATAATGAAACACAGATAATAATTGAATAAAATCACGAATCAAAGATTACTGAAAATTTTATTCATATCCTATAGTACCCTACAGTCATAATGAAACATAGGTAATAATTGAATATAATCACGAATCAAAGATTACTGAAAATCTTATTCATATTCTACAGTATCATAGTCCCCGATATTCAGACTATTTTGTCGGGTTCTTTCTTTCTACTACAGCTTCCATTTCAGTAATTATAATACTAAATCAAGATGGGTTTTCTAAATTTAAAAATTTTTTGAATATTTGTGGAGATTTAAATTCCAAATATTAATTTTATAAATTTTTGTAAAATTCTAGCAATTTTATGGGATCTTAATGAATTGCGTTTATTTAAAAATTAAAAATAAATTATATTACGAAATTACGTCAAGATGGATTTTTAAATTTTTTGTTTTTTTGAATATTTGTGAAAATTTAAATTTCAAATATTTAGTTTTTCTAAAATTCTAGGAATTTTATAAAATATGAATTTAGTCTTAAAAGATTATTTGGATTAATAAAGTGATAAACAGTTGTTTTTGCGATTTCCGAAATCATCAGTCAACGACCGCCTCCTCAAGGCGGGATTAATCCTCTATTCTCGTGCTTCTATACGTAATTAAATGTTTATTTTTCGAACTTTGTAATTCTATCGTCATCTGATTTCTAATTTATATATTAATAGAGAACTTCCTTCAACGACTATAATCAAATTTGTTCCGGAAATTTTTAAATTTCTGTTTTCCCATTTGGGAAATTTACTCGGAGTTTTTTCAAGTCATGGACTTCTGGAAATTGCTTCTGAGAAAATATTTTTAAACAACATTTAGTTGAAAAATTTCCAGTTTGAGTAGGTCTGAAATAAAAATATTTTTAACATGGTTATTTTTGTTTTAAATTTTTTCAAAATTTTTTTGATAAAAATAGTAAATTTCGGATTGGATTGAACTTAATCGAGAACGATTTTATTCATAAAACATCAATCATTGACCAGTTGTATCTTGTCAGCCATTTTAAAGATTTTTTTCTATTTTTTCATCCAATTTAAAAGCGTCTGTTGATACGACAGTTGTTTCGTCGATCATCCCAAGTGTTATCTTTGGATTGTCAGCAAGTAATCTCCCTTCATTTTACCCAAGGACGTGTCATCCCGAGTTGACGCAATTCCACAAAACCTGTTATTAGTTTTATTGAATCGGATATTTTATTCTTAGTAGGAAGGGCAATTCACAGAGAGAACTCGGTCCCGAACGGATTCCCTTAGCGTCAACAAGGGATCATACGGTGGGCTGTACGGTAATTGCTTCCCACAGACATTTACTCCCTTTATTCCGCAAAATTAATCTCATTTATTTAATTTTAATATTATATTTTTTAAAGTTAGATTAATTTGATATTTTATTAAATAAGGAAAAATTAATTTAAAAAGAATTTCGAAATCAAGAAGACTCGAAGGGGAGCAACCGTCGTACAGTCCATACGGTTGTTTTTGATGAAAATTATATATCGGTTACGTGTGGAGTTCGTCACAGATTTTGCATTGTGCCTGAGGCATTTGTCAAATAGACTTCTTTACGATATCCATTTTTTCATCGTGGATCGACAAATATAAATTTGGATTTATTTTTGACATATTTAGTCGATATTATGGGAAATTCCAAATCTCAGCCAGAAAGTGCTCCGATCGTTGATACTGTAGCCAGTTCAGATGATCAGTCTTTGAAAGGATCCAACAGTAATCTAAACACAATAAAAAAGAACAGCAGTAATTCCACATTGAACAAATCCATCCTCAACGTCCCGAACGAAAAACGAAAAAAGAAAGGCGCTGGAAGTGCCCGGTTTGTTTTTTATAAATTTCCTATTTTTAAAGTTATCCGATTTCAGATCCAGCATGTCCAGTGAAGGAAAAGGAAAACCCGTACTTCCGATAAATCACCGACAAATAATCAAATATTGCATCGACAACTCCAAAGAGGACCTGGGGGAGCGGATTTACAGAAGAGTGGTCGAAAAACGCGATGATTTTCGTCTTTTTGTCGAAAGTCTTCCAAAAAATCAGAAATCCGAAATGTCTGATGGATTAAGGGATTTCCTTTTGAAAATTTCCGAAAATTTAACTGATAACGATGAAGTTCAAAGAATATCCGAAGAATTCGGAGAAAAACATGTACAATTCAGAAGTAGTGGATTCAGACCTGATTTTTTCGCCAGTACAGCAGATGCCATGACCACAGAATGCGTTTTTCTCGATGCAGCCGTTCATCAAGCCACAGAAACCCTCACTGCATGGAGCACTTTGACTTCAACCATGTTCAGTTCCGTCAGAGATGGGTTCTACGCCGAAATGAGGAAACTCAGAAGACAAGCCAATTTCGTCAATGGAAAAACCAAAAATTCCGTCGATTTGAGCACCGACAGTTCAGGAAAACAAGATGAAGAACAATCTCCACAAAGGTAAGTTATCCAAATTTAAAATTGGATTTTTAAACACAAATTATCCAAATTTAAAATTGGATTTTTAAACAAAAATTTCCAAATTAAAAATTGGATTTTTAAACACAAATTATCCAAATTTAAAATTGAATTTTTAAACACAAATTATCCAATTTTAAAATTGAATTTTTAAACACAAATTTTCAAATTAAAAATTGGATTTTTAAACACAAATTATTCAAATTTATTATTTTTTTAATTTTAATTTTTCCAACACAAGAATTTAAATAATACTTTTTAAAAATTAAAAATATAGATTTTTACAAAATTCTTTCAACTGAAATTTTTTAATTTTTCAAATTTTTAATTATGTTTATAAAAAATACTTTTTTAATTTTTCAAATTTCTTAAAATTTAGAAGTTTCTAATTATGTTTAAAAAAATACTTTTTTAATTTTTCAAATTTCTTAAAATTTAAAAATTTTTAATTATGTTTAAAAAAATACTTTTTTAGATCAACTTCGCCATCTGTTGAAGCCAATGAAGACGAAAAAACCGAGAATAATCACGAAAGCAAAGAAAACTTTTCCACTAAGACGAATGAAACTCTTGAAAATTCCGATTCGAGCAATAATCTCCTTTCTCCTTCGCAAGTATTTTAGTTTTCCAGATCACTTGCTTATCGTCATCACGGCTTCTATGTGTATCCGGCATCTTTTTCACCAGATATCTAAAGACACAGGGTCAAAGCTGAGTGTGAATCCTCCGCACACAAAAAACGTAACTTTCGGTTCCGTAACAATTGCAAAACGTAACAAAAATGTGCCACAATAGTCACAATAGTCACAATCGTCACATTTTTATGAATATTTGACATCTGTGATAAAAATTAAAACTTAATAGTGACGATTCCCATCTGTTACTGTGCCAAAAGTTACGTTTTTTTGTACGTGGCTTTTTAAACGTCTAATTTTTTATATTATTTGAAAACGATGATATTAAAAAATCTGAATAGTTGATTCATAGCGTCGATGTAAAAAAACAAAAAAGCAACGATGGAAATAAAAATCTTTCAAATCTCAATGTATTTATTTTTTGCATTTTGTTTTATTTAATAATTTTCGTGATTTAAAATAATAACGAGGAAAATTCATATTGGAATTTTGTATATTTTTAAAATAATAATTTTAAATAAAATGATATTAAATTTTACATAATTTTTTTATTTAATTTTAAAATTAAAATAATAGTTTTGAAAAATTTATATAGATAATTTTATTTTTCAAATCACAATTTTAAATAATTTTTTATATTTAATTTTAAAATTAAAATAATAGTTTTTAAAATTTATATGGATAATTTTATTTTTCAAATCATAATTTTAAATAAATAATATTAAATCTTAAATAATTTTTTATTTAATTTTTAAATTAAAATAATAGTTTTAAAAATTTATATGGATAATTTTATTTTTCGAATCATAATTTTAAATAAATAATTATTAAATTTTACACAATTTTTTTATTTAATTTTTAAAATTAAAATAATAGTTTTAAAAAATTTATATGGATAATTTTATTTTTCGAATGTCCCCAAAAATTGAATCAAATTTTGACTCATTTATTTCCGAATTTTACAGTTCATTTAGTAAATTTCTGCCATAAAAAAACAAAGAAATTTTTGTAAAGGTTTCACTTTCTTAATTAATGCCTTAAGATGAAATCTCAACGTTCGATTTTTTCATATTTTCCTCAGTTTTCTTTGTTCCGTTTTGAGTTCGTTTTCTGCTTGTCCATGTTGAAAAAGTTCAACAAATATGAAATCGAAAGTAGAAAATCAGTTTATTGAACAGGTTTTCCTAGAAAGCTGAATTTTCCCCCGGGCTATTACGCAACTCTAGAGACAAAGGATTCTATTCTTGCTTCTGACGCCCCCGACGGCCGTGTACCTCGAAAACCCGTGAGCAACTGAGACCTTATACGTCTTGAGAAACACGTCCCGGTGTAAATGAATTCAAAAAAGTGTGGAACAGAAGTATACAATCAGCCAGGGGGAGGAATTCGACGATTCCTGACAGTAGTGGAACAGTCTGAAATTCTCACATTATTGATACGTGAACTTTTGGAAATTTGTTTCGAATCAGAAACTATTTAGGCAGAAGAGTTCATTCATTTTTCAGAAATTATTGGTAGTCGTTTATGAAATTGTTAAACTTTGAGAAATATTCTCGTGAATTTCATTTTTTAAATTTTCGGTTCTCAGGTATCAAAAATACCAGAATGTCCGGTCTTATATTGGACAATCCATGTTTGCTCAAGTTTTGATCCAGTTTTACGTTAGCCAAAGCTCGTCATAGCTGGGTAGATTTGTTAAATGCCGCCTAAATGCGCGTAAGAAATCCAGAAAACCGCGACACTGATGTTTGGATAATTGTTTCGGCTTTCAGATATCCACGATGCGTCGTTTGCCGTTAATCCTTTCATTTGCCGTTTCGTTTCTGAGTTTCGTCAACACTCAATTCAGTTCAGATTGTTCTGATGCTCCTAATGATTCTATGAGATCGGTTTGCCTCAGGGTGAGTCATTATAATAAAAAATAAAATTATATTTTCTTTAGTTACGAAATATGGACAATCAAGCAAGAAATAATTTCCAAAATCAAGTAGATAACGATGTTTGGCCTCCTTCAATGCCAGGTTCGCCCGTCTGGCAGCAACCCGTACCTGTTCCCCCGAACGCAAGGGGCCAAGTAGCCACCCACCCTTACGATTGCATGACCCTCCAGTGTCTCTGTCCCTTCTTCGGGGGCCGTATGGCTCCAGACGGAAACTGCATGCTTGGCAACGGAGCACCTCTCCAGATGGCTTACAGAAAGGAATACAGAATGATGACCGATGACGAACGACAAAGATTCCACAATGCCTTGAATATTCTAAAAAGAAATGGTGAATACGACAGATTGAGTTCCGAACATTTAGGAGTAAGTCGAATTTGTATAAAAACACTTTTTTCAAGCATTATAATTTTAAAATAATATAATTTTTCGAATTTTTAAATTTCCCTAAAAAACGAAAATAGAAAAATGATAATTCTGAAAATTCACCGCAAGATATTATTTGTTTTACTTTCATTTCTTTTTATTTCACAGTTATTCTAAAATTTCTTTAAAAAGTAATTTTTTTGAATTTTTAAATTTCTATAAAAAAAGAAAATAGAAAAATGATAATTCTGAAAATTCGCTGCAGGACCTCACTTATTTTTCATTTTTTTCTTTTTAATTTTACAATTAAAAATTCCGAAAATTTATGTTTGAATTATTTTATAAAGAGTGTTTTTAATGTTTACAGTAATTTAATTTTTAAAATTTAGGTCGGAACTGGCAGTGGTGCCCATTCAGGACCCGGGTTCCTTCCGTGGCACAGGGAGTACCTGAAACGGTTAGTTTTTAATTTATCCATATATAAATATGAGTTTTTTCAGTGTTGAAATCGCTCTCCGTTTAATTGATCCTGGATTGTTTATTCCTTACTTCGATTCGGTCATGGATGGATATCTGGAAGACCCTAGAGATTCCATCCTCTTCAGTAATGACTTCATCGGAGAAACCGACTTCAACGGATTCGTGATCTACGGACCTTTTGCTTACTGGAGGACTCTTGAAGGTCGTCCTTACATCTGGAGGAATCTGGGACGAGAAGGCCAGCTGTTTACGGAAACGCAAGTTAATCAAGTTCTTCAACAAACTAATGTTGAATATGTGCTGGCTTACACCGTCCCTCTGCCTGGATGTCCTTATCCAACGAACTATGCAGCTTTAGAATACACTCATTCAAATATCCACCTCTGGCTCGGCGGCGACATGAAACCACCCACAACGAGTGCAAACGATCCAATTTTCTACATGCATCATTCGTTTGTGGATTTGATTTGGGAAATGTGGAGACAATTTAGACAACCAAAATGGGTTCGAGAAAATGTAAGATCATTGTAAATTTATTAAAATAATATATAATTTTAGGCTTATACTCCGGATTTACCTCAATGTGCGAATCCACAGCACTTCAGTTACGCCGTCATGCGTCCGTTCATGAATCTGGCAAATCGCGACGGATTATCTAATTCCTACACTGACCAGATGTATCGATATGCCCCTAGGGCAACTTGTAGTGTTCAAGTCCCCACATGTGGGTCTAAATACCTGTTTTGCGACACCAGGGGTTATCCTCATTGTGTAGCTAAGATCAAACTTGGAGGTCTTTGTGGAAGATTCCAAGGATTTGATGCTTGTTACAACGGTCAATGTGTGTTCGGCAGATGTCTTCCTGGCCCCACTCCCCCTCCTTTCCGTCCTCCCCAAGCCACTACCCCCACTCCCGTCCCACCCCCCAGATCTCGCCGACCAGTCGCGGCCGCTCCGGGACCGTTCGTGGATTGCTTCAATCGAAATCCATGTTGCGAGACTTGGGCCGCCAGAGGAGAATGTTCAGCGAACGCTGAATATATGAGAACATACTGCAGAGCATCTTGTCATATATGCAATCCAGCATACAATACTACAAACGAATGTGCCGACAGACACGTGTCATGTCAACAATGGACACAAGACGGGGAATGCCACGGAAATTCCCAGATGTTCATGAGAGAAAACTGCCGTACTAGTTGCCAATTATGCAACGTCAGAAAGGGTCTCAGATGCCACGCCACACCACCGGTAATTTTCTACTTTATAATAAATTTTATTAAACTTTTTTGAGAAATTCCAGATTATTTTAGAACCCAATGAGAAATTCCAAAACCTTCAAAATTCTCCTAAAAGTTTCTATAACTTATTAAATATTTTCAGAATTATCCAGAAATTCAAATTCTAAATTTTTCTAAAAACATGGAAAATTTTAAAAATATTTCAAAATTTAATAATTCTGAAATTTTCAAAATTTCTAAACTTTAAAAATTTTATAAAATTTTCTAGTTTTAAAATTTCGATTAAGATTTCTAAAATTATTTAACTTTAAATTTTATAAAATTTTCAGAATTATTTAAAATTTAAAAATTTAAAAATTTAATGAAAATTTTTGAAATTAAAGATTCTAAAAAATTTTCGAGGAAATTTTATTTAAATTTTTAATAATTTTGTTTTTAGTCGAGAAGGACGAACTCAGGAAAAAAAAGAACTTCGCCGAACAATAATCCATTCCGTCAAGCAGCGTCTTGAAAAATTTGTCCTTATCCCGCTGATCGTCGATCTCAGTTATCTGTGTTAGTTAAATTAGGGAAATTCATAGATGCAAAGGAAAATAATATGTAATATATTATGCCATGGCATTACTTAAATTTTTAAGTTCATTAAATTTAATAAATTTTATTACAAAAAAAAATTATGCAATATTGCCCCAAGGGTCGAAATAATATTCGACTGAGATACGCCCGCTGTTCGGTTTCAAACGACAGCCTCAGGGCAAGATATCCAAGAAGCAGACGTTCGGAGCCGATAGTCGCAATCAGTGGCTTCTGTACTGGCTTCTAGCAGGTTTCTGCTTTGCTCCCCCATCAGTCACGGAATAGTCATTATGGATAGATGATTTCACATCTGAACCGTCTTCAGTCATGTTGCTGAATGTTTTCCTTCTAATTCTGCTTCAACTTCTGACTTACAGTACCTGCTACAGTATCAAACCAAGACAAAAAAGATATGGTAAATTTAATTTCAAATTTATTTATTTATTTTTAGTTTTGAACAACAAAAAATGGCCCTTCCGTACGTTGACCTGGACGTTACGAGACACGGAATACATCACTTCTGAAGACAGATTCATCATCCGGTAAGTCGGAAAACTTGTTCATATAACCAGTCCCAAATTGCACCGTGTTCGTTCTTTATTTTCACTTTCTCCACGGCGATCGGAATAACATCGAAGAAACAAAGAAACACAGACTGGTCTTTCCGAAGTTATTCAGAATGAAAACAATCGAAATCGATCCAATTTTGTAATTTTAGAAACACGTTACATCGGGCTTTTAATCTTTGGGCTTCTGTGTCGTCTTTGAAATTCGTCGAAAGACCTGAAAATCACAGATGGGGTCCAGATATCAACATTGCATTTTTGAAACGAAAACATGGTGATGATATGCCTTTCGACGGATCTGGAGGAATCGTGGCTCATGCCTTTTATCCGACACTCGGGATTTTGCATTTCGATGCTGATGAAAATTGGACTCTAAATCAGGGAACGGGCATCAACTTATTTCAGACTGCGGTTCATGAAATAGGTAATTTTTTTATTTATAAAATTTAAAATTAAAAAATATTTTTAAATTTTTGAATTCCCGCGCAAAAAAAACTTTTAAAAAACGATAAATCTGGCAATTAACTGTCAAAATTGACTCACTTTTTTAATTTTTACAAATTTTGGGATTTTCTAAAATAATTTTATAAAAATACGTATTTTTAATTTCAAAATTAAACAAAAATATTTTTAAATTTTTTGAATTCTCGCGGAAAAAGTAAATTTCCAAAAAAATGATAAATTTAGCAACTCTACCAAAATCAATTTATTTATTTTTAAAATTATCTTAGAAATTTATATTCAAAAAATTTCGTAATTTTGATTTTAATTTTTTCGACAGTATAATTTCTTAATTTTGATTTTAATTTTTTCGACAGTGTAATTTTGTAATTTTAGGCCACTTGCTCGGGTTGGAACATTCGACAGATCCTAGAGCAGTGATGTATCCTCAAAACAAGAAATTCGACAGTCACTATGATCTCTCTGATGACGACGTTCGGGCCATCAGAAAGCTTTATCCCCCATTGAAGAGATTTTCATTCAGCAAAATTCTTTAATAAAATTAGGAAACTTTCATTTTCAATAAAAATTGATAAATAAAAAAATATTTTACACATGATTATGTTTTTTTCGTCGTATTACTGGCAGAAACCATTTGTTGAATATCACCGATGATTAACCGTGCAACTTCATCTGCCATTTCGTTTTCTTTAGCTGCTGATTGATTGAGATATTTATCCAAAGCCGACCTTAATCGTCCTCTTCCTGGAAGTTCTTCAATACAAATATCTTTATTAAACAGCGGTTTATATCTCCCCAATTCATCTACTTGAGCAAGACATCCCATACTAAAAAATTAAATTTATTAATTATTGTTTAATAAAATTTACCTGTTCTTTTTCCAATTATTCTGAATCGAATTTGATCCTCCACTACATTGACTAACAGTATCTTCCACCCCGTCGTCGCTTCCTGTGGATCTCCTTCCATCGCTGATCCCTCTATCCATAGATTGCAGTTTTATTGGATTTTTGAGTGGAACTGTCCATCCCGGACTCGCTGGAGTCGTTGATGTAGTCGACAAACTTCTATTTTGTTTAATTTTAGAAGTGGAAATATTGTTCTTCGGAATGTCAATATGATGTTCGATAAATGAAGATAACTGAGAAACAACTTTTTGTAACGGTAAAGAATTCAAAAAAGTCGGAACATATTTCTGTAAAAACTATTTTTAATATATGGCAAAATCAAAACTCACTTTTTGCAGCTCCAAACAAGCCGTATTGTAAGGTTTATCGAATATACCGTCATCAGGACGACCGTTCTCTGTACAAATTTTAGATTCAACTTCTATACGAATTTCGTCACCAAAATTGAGGTTATTCGGAGCTTGCATGGAAATATATTTATCGTAGATAACCATAGCGTCTTCGAGAAGCGTTTCTGGATCCGTACCTTTTGCCTGTTCCGAATCCCTCACATTGATTATGAATTCAAGTAAATTTTGTCCATGATCATCTTCTGTGGTTTCTAAATATTCTAAAAAAGCACAAATAATGGTATGTGTTCCAAGAATGTCATAAATATTCAAAGAACCCGATGTACATAATTCCAGCAAAAACTTGGCGTAGTAAACAGAAGTCAGAAATTCCTTATAATACCGGTTCTCCAGTAGTTCCAAGACGTATGATTGAGCTTCATCGAAGCAATTTGATCTCAGATCCCCGTTTTTTGGACAAATGGAATCTATGGTTCGTTCTTTTATGGCATCTGGTAAATCAATAAACATAGAAGCCCCGCTACCCAAATACTGAGAATAAACATTACTAGCATCAGTTTTGATATCTAAAATTACAATTAATTTTCATCAAGTAATCAAACTCACAATCCAAAAAACAAGGATCACCATCTGAAGCCTCAAATGAAGCTTTGAAACTTTCAACATGGAGAAAAAATTTGACAAGTTTTAGTTGATCTGCAATATATCCATTATTGACTAATTTTACTCAAAATACTTACCAACTGATTCCATATATTGAATAAAGAACAATTGTACATCGGGATTTTTGAAGACGTCGTGGATAGACTCGACTACATGATTTTTGCAAAAATCTTAAAAAACATTTTCAAAAATCGATCAAAAATAAAAAATTACCCAAATTTCTCGCCATAACATCATCAGAACATCCTGGAGAATCCATCCGACTTCGATTTATTGACTTATTGAAAAAATTTTCTTAAAAATAAAAATAATTTTAAATTTTTCATATATAAACTTACCTTTTCTTTCGTTGAATTTCCGAAGAAATCCATTTGTTATTTTACTCATGAATAATTTGTAAATATAAAATCAAGAAATCAACAAAAAAATTTCTCTTCCAACAAGGTGCATAATCGATGAAAGATCTTTTTGCGACAATTGCCTCAGGCTAAAAAAAATGAAAAATGCACGCATCCAACGAGACCGAAAAATCCAGCTAAGACAAACAAAATAAACAACTTAATGGTGGATTATTTTTCGAAATTTGCAGATTTATTTTAAATTGAATATACATATAATCGAAGAAAAATTTTCAAATCTTAAATATGAAAACTGTTAAAATTCAGAATATTGATCTTTTATGTTTTCCGGTTAGCGTCGCATGCGACGATTTTTACATGATCAGCATTGATGTTCGTTTTCGCACCAGAATCTCGAAGATTAACACGTTCAATTACAAATGTCCATACATTATCACAGAAGCGATAAGCACGTAATTTGTCAGCTTTATAGGTATAACGATTCTTGATTTTGGTAGAAAATGCTTGTGAAAAGGATTTGTCAAAGACATCCATGACTCGTTTGACGAGACTTGCCGGTAATGTGCCTTCTCTTTGCAAGTCCTCAAGTACATGCTCCAAGGCATCGCCCAGAGTAGTTGAACGGTATATCTGGTAAGCCATGATGGTCCTGTAAGCAAAAATTAGTAATCGAAAACGAAAAATAAGTCAACAATCCTAAACGGAACGTTGTGGAGATAAATAGCCTTCGAGAATGGATAATCAATAAAATCTTCAACAATAACAATCAACAACAAAATCTACTAAAATTAAGCTAGATGTCTGATTTCGGAGGCCAGATCAGATATCGTAGTTCACCTTTGGCGTTGACAGCACAAGCAAGGAGATGGTCATCAGCAAGTTGCATGTCATAAGCGAAAGTAGATATATCATGCATGGAATACAGACAGTCCATCAGTGCACCGGACATGACGTCGATAACGAATAGGTGTCCAGTAAAAGACCCAACGAAGAGCAGAGATCCGGAAGTGTTGAATTTGACGGACAAGATGCTGCTAGTGGTTGCGAAAGAGAAACGTAAGCTTTGAGTTCGAAGATTGAAGACTTGTATACGACCTTCAAGATTACCCACAGCAAGGAAACTATTAGTATCACCTTGGCATATAGCAACGGAGGATATTGGAACATCTTGGGTCTGAAATTATCCATAATGTTAAAGTCAAACAAAGGTAGTTATACTGGGTCACCGAAATAAGCAGCTTTGCACTTATCTTCGGATTGCGTTAATAGAGCAATTTGACCGTCATATAGCGACGCGTAATATTCTCCATTCAACCCAACCACAGCGTCTGTTACATAACTGCGGAGTTTCAGACTCGCCAAAGTTTGGAGTTCGCGGACATCGACGAAATTGATATAATCGTCCTTGAAAGCGATGAGGAAAACATTGTTCCCGGATTTATGGCAAATAGTCACTGGTTCGTCATGAGAGTGGAAGTAATGACCAAATGGATTGAGATGAGTTGTAACTTCAAAGGAGATAACCATATTCTCCGAAGGCACGGTCGAAATCAGACAATATCTAAGTCCAGAACCATCGATGTTAGGTATCATCGTCCATTGGGCCAAGGAGAACTCCGCAAGATGACTGTACTGGAATATATAGTCTAGATCGCCGGATCAACTACACCAAAACCTACCACCATCGGCGGACGGGGCTTTTCTAAGTCGATGACAAAGATATCGTTTGAGGCAACGAAAGCAACAAATCTCGAATCCGGGGAGAAAGTAATATCAGTAACAGATTCATTAGCTTGGATGGAAGCATAGGGGATCTTATCTGTAATTCAAGTCGATATATTAACCATGGAGAAACAACTACTTACAACTCGCGTCCAAATTGAATAAGCAACCAAAGTCGTCACAACTACCGGTAGCGACCCATTTCCTATTCGGCGAAATAGCGACAGAAACGACGTCTTTCTCGTGAATCCTGGTCTTCAGCAAGCTCGACTCAAAAACAGCTAAACATAAGGTAAAACTTCCGAATTACGTTGAACAACCTACAATCGAAATTCGGGACGTAAACATCGGCTTCAAATTCCTCTTTTTCATATCCAGGTTCTAAATCTTCCTCCATGTTTAAATTCTGAAAGTTACCAACACTAAATTATAATTTAATCACAAATATGAAGATCAAAATAAAATGAAAATTATAGAATTAATAATAACGAAATTTTCCAAAACGTCAGCAAGAATAAGCGGCTGACACTGAACACAAAACGCCAAGTTCCTGATTCAGTTTCCCTCAGGGTTCATTTTCGCATTTCGCCAAAATTAGGATTATCAATCAAATTATTTAATAAAATTAATTCTATCTGTAAATTTAGAAAAAAATTTAGGTTTTCGTAATTTCAAAATCTCCTCAGTATTAATTCACATATCATGAATCTTTTTTCTTTGATTGGAGTCGATTTTGAATTAATCCAAGTTTTGAATCTACCAGTTCAAATTTGAATTTATTTGATCTTACGAAATATCCACTTTAATTGGCTGTACAGCAATTGTTTCCCAGCGACATTTTCTCTCTCTATTTCGCAAGATTTATCTTATTTATTTCGTTTTTATATTAATTTTTTGAAATTAAAATAATTTAATCTTATTTAAATAAAAAAAATTAATTTTAAAAATTTCGAAATTAGGAAGAATTGAAAAGGAGAAAAATAGGGAGCAAATGTCGTACAACCACCCTAGCAGGGACTTTCGCGGCGGGATTCCGTATTTGATTCCACCTTACTTTCATTTAAAAAATTTAAAAAATACGTAAAAAAGAAATTTATACTTTTTATATAAAAAATGAAAATAATATATGACAGATATTTTTGGCAAACAGGTCCAGGAGTCAAATTTTATAATTTTTTCCAAAAAACGATAAAAAAATAATTTTAATTTTTACAACGATCATAATTAACAAAATGAAATTAATATTTTTTTAAATTTCGGAATAATTATTTACTGTCGAAAATACTGTAGTCATTCGATCTGCAAAAAATGAAGAAACTGTCAATAGGACTGAGAACAGTTTAAGCGCTCGGGCAGCGGAAGATAAATCGCGTAATATTTTTTGATTCTTAATTCTCGTTATATAAAGTATCGATAATAAAGATTTCATTACTGATGGAACAGAAACTATACTAGAAAGAACCCAATGAGATAGTCTGAATATCGGGGACTATGATACTGTAGGGCATGAATGATATTTTCAGTAATCTTTGATTCGTGATTATATTCAATTATTATCTGTATTTCATTATGACTGTAGGGCATAAATGATATTTTCAGTGATCTTTGATTCGTGATTATATTCAATTATTATCTGTATTTCATTATGACTGTAGGATATGAATGAGATTCTAACTGGTGTTTGATTTGTGATTATATTCAATTATTACCTATGTTTCATTATTTAAGATTGGTAATATTCTCCCTATTTCTATCTTAACAATATTCGAGTTTGAGATTGAAATATTTACAGTAATCAAGTTGGTTGTTCTAACTTGTTCACGAATGATTCAGCAGTAAGTAGTAGTTGATCTGTTGTCTCTTGTGAATCCAGGATGTCCACAGCTGCGTATTCACTCAGCGTTTTGGCCACGATATCCTCGTCTTTGCTGAAATAGTGACAATTTACAAAGTAACTTTACTGAGTTGCTTACTCAAGACTGTCCAAAGCTCCGAGTTGTTCTGCTTTCGTTATTTTTTCCTGAATTATTACCGGAGTGACTAATTCAATAAATTGAGGCGAAAAATTGTCCATGTTTTCTGTCGTGACGAATATGAATCCCCTGTTTTTCCGAATATGACAACTTCTGTTTCCGATTTCGATTGTAGTTTCGTCACTTTCGGGTTCTCTAAGGAAAATTTTGAAATATTCCAAAGGAGGTTGTGAAGTGATGTTGTAGATGATCTAAAATCAAAAAAATTGTTATTTTTAGGTAATTCTGTACTTACAACAATAGAATCAAGATGGAACGCTCTCTGTAGGTCAGCAGCAAATTGGGGTTCTGTCCACCCAGAATCCGGGACCGCTATCGTCGTGGCTTTAATGACGTTCGTCAATATCCCGACAACTGAATTTGTTTTGTCGAAGATGAATGAAAATGGTTCATCCCAAGTAGTTTCTCTCATTTTATTCAGGATTAAATTGTTTACAGTACAGTAACGTTGTTCAAAGGTTACTGAAGACCGAAGTAGGGTAGTTCCCCATCTAGTGCAGATCGTCTGTCTGTCTTCGGTGGATTCTGCAAGTAAAAGACTCTGGAAAGCCGCGTCTAAAATCGTATTCCCCAGGAGATGGGTCGACATATTCTTCAAGGATTGAATCAGATGGGACCATCGGGGTTCCAGACCTTGAAGTTTCTCGATAATTTTCGATCCTCTTTGTCGATAATTGATAACTTTCCGAATCTTAGTCATTTGTTCCTCTAGTTTCAAAACGTTCTCTTGTAGTGCTTCTACAGTAAGTTCCAATCCATGTTTGGTCTGGTTAAGTTTGATCAAAGTCTCGCGGTCTTCATGAAGCCTCGTCCAAGCAGCACTGACTTCAGATCTCTCCTTCAATAGTCGAGAACTCACTTGAGCCAACGACACAGCTGCATCGATCCAGTTGCAAATAGTCGCCGGTAATTTGAAACTTATATCTGATTCCAATTTCGCAATTCTCATTTCCTTCCGTTCAGTGTACTTCATTAAATAATTTATCCGAGCCGATTCTAGATTATAAGGATTGAAGAGTTTTATTTTTTGAAGCAAGTTTCTGTTTTTCAGAAAATTTTGCAAAGTTGTCCAATTTTCGATTCCAGTTTTTTCTAAAAAATTATATTTAAAAAAATTTCTAAATATATTTTACTCGGTTGGGAATCTTCAAGAGTTCTTCGTAACGCTTCTATACTGTACTTTATCGCCATGTTCGGTTTCGTCATGGAAGCTAATTTTTTGAAATCTTCATGAGTGAATTCCAATATTTTTTCTCTCCAGGATTCAAAATTTTTCGAAGGTTTCTATAATGATGTAAATTAATTAAAAATTAAAAATTTTTCTATTTAAAATTTTTTTATTTTAAAATTTTTTTATTTTTAAAATTTTAAAATTTTTTATTTTTTATTTTTTTATTTTTTTATTTTTAAATTTTTTTATTTTTTATTTTTTATTTTTTTATTTTTAAATTTTTTTATTTTTTAAATTTTTTATAAAACTTACGTCCATAACGATGTCAATTGCTCCTTGTTTTTGGAGAATTTCGATTTCGACGTTGTTACACATTTCTTCCAAACATTTAATCTGATCTTCAATTTTTTTCAAATTCGTACTGTCTTCGTTAAAGTGTCTTGTTTGCATCAGCAAAGTCAAATCTACGTCGTCCAATTCGGATTTAAGTTCCTCGATTGTGACGTTTTCCATTGTGTTTCCTAATTGTCGAATTCTGGACATTGTTTTCATCGCAGTGGACAAAGTATTAATTCTTTCAGAAATCAGATTCATCCTCGAGTTGTATTTTGACACTGTTTGTTGACACAACATGAACCATAATTTCGAAGGTGGAAATAAATTTTTCAAAACATTTTTGGATTGTTTTGTTGATTCAGAAACTTCATATATCTGCTGAAGAATGCCCATCAGATGGGATTTGTTGGGATAAATACAGTCAGAAAAAATTTTGTTTCCCATTTCCATTCCTTCGTCCGGCGACAAAGGCAAAAAAGAATCCGCACTGCACCATTCGAACAGCGGCAGAGATTCTGGTGGGATTAAAAATATCCCGTGAAGGAAATCATGGATTCTCGCAGATAATAGAGATTTTAATTGATCGATATCTTTCAAAGTTTCCAATGAAACAAATTGGCAATATCGTTGTCCAGGAAGCCGGATGTTCGTCGATTGGACCAGAGTCGCCAATGTTCTTTCGCAATCGATGATCTGTTCTCCGTGCTTCAGAATCATGTCGTCGGAAAGAAGTCCATCGAGTTTCGGATTCTGTAGCCATTGCTTCAATAACGACAAACAATGAGGAGGAATGGACTTGATTAAGTGGTCGAAATGGAAAACAACACTGACCGGCTGATTCGACATCGCGATCAACATCACGCATTGTCTTATTACTCGTTTCCAGGATTCTTCGAACACATCTTCGTTCTGGATATCCACAAATACGTGTTTAATCGTTCCGACGACTGCGAAGGTACTCAACTTGACGAACTGGCACCGGCCGATCCCCGGCTTCCCTGTTAGAGCCAGGTGTTCCCCGGCCTGTCGGAACACCCTCATAATACGTTGACAATGGTTCGCCACGTAACTGAAACAATATTACTCGTGAAACCTTAATACAAACAAATACATACTCCGTAATAGCAACGTTAATTTGCCAGTTTTCATGATTTTTGGAAAATTCAAAATGAAGACCTTCCAAGGTATTTTTGAATTCCTCGATGTCCAGAATCAAAGAATAAGAAATACCTTCCATCGATTCCTTTACTGCCAATTCTGAGAACATAACTTTTTCTACAGTGAAATTTGCCGGGACAGCTATCGCATCCATTTTTTTCTAAAATAAAATTTATTATTATTTAAGTTCAAATTTCGTAGAAATTTCCAAAATTCAAAAATTTCAGTTTTCTAAAATCAAAAAATTTAGAAATTATTTAAAATCAAAAATTCTAAAAAATTTCCAATAACTTTTATTTTTAAATTTCTACAGAAATACTTTTTAAAAACTTACTAGATAGAAGTCATTTCCATCATCTTCAGTGTGCTGTACCTGAGTCGGGAATATGGTACTGATGTTAGTAGATAGTTCATCAGTCAGGACATTATTGATTTTCTACAACAAATATTTAACTTTTTTAAATAGTATTACACCAAAAAAGGTATATTAAAACAGTTCTAATGTATCGGATACATTATATTTGATATATCCATACTTTATATATAATTCATTATATATAATACATTGATTTCAACTTAATCTATCAATATATAGATGTATTGAATATAATGTACCTAATATGTCAGAGCCGTTTTAATATATCCATATATTATATATAATGCATCGATATCAACTTAATCTATCGATGTACTGAATATCATGTATCTAATATATCAAAACTATTTTCATGTACTCATACATTGAGTACAATACAGTGATATCACCTTAACATCTTAATACGTCAAATACCATATATCTGATAAACCAATACCATTTTAATATATCTATATATCTATATATCTATATATTATGTATAATATATAATATATAATATATAATATATCGATGTCAACTTAATCTATCGATATATTGAATGTAATGCATCTGATATATCAAAACTATTTTAATATACTCATATATTGAGTACAATGCATCGATATAAATTTTATCTATCGATATATTGAATGCAATGTATCTGATACATCAGAACTCATTTGCTATATCCATAGATTCTATCCATGTACCTATTTTTTGCGTACTTACAGAGAAAAATGTTATTTTTGATTTCTTCTTCAGTGTTCGATCGGATACTACTCTGATTACTTCATGTAAAAACAACCGAATTATACTGTCGATATCTGGAGCGTTATCAGGAGAAGAAAACATGATTCCTTTGACGATTCTGACGGTACTGGGAAGCCATTTCTTGGGCTGCATTCCGCTGATATTCAGTAGCTTCATCGTCGCGTTTGAGATTCCACTCGTGATATTTACGTAATCACTGCTGAAATTCTGTGATTGAAGATGGATTGTCAAAAGTTGTTCCATAATTATTTTTAATTCTTCTTTTGTCGGAATTTTCAATGGAATATAGGTGAAATTTTTTGTAAATATTCTTCGATCATAGCATTTTTCGGCGTCATTTTCATTCATCACGATAATCACTCTCAAATCGTGAGGGTAGTCTTCTGGAGTACCATTGTGAATCATTTTTTTCTGATCGATGAAAAATTCCAAAATGGCACAAGCGGATTCAGAAAATTGAAATTGATCAATCACAAGTACCTAAAAATCCAAACTTTATTTCACAAAATACCGTATTTAATTACCGTAGTTTTATTGTTGCTAGAAAGTCCGGAAATGTTCCACAATGTTTTCTGCATTTTCCGCAAATTGAATCTGTTGAAGCTAGTCAGCCAGTAAAACGCAAATTGTTCCGTTACTGTAGAAATGTGATGAATGTATCTTTTGACGAATGCGGTTTTTCCAGAATAAGGTTGTCCGAAGACGATCAAATGATGATTCTGCTTCAGAAACTGATGTTCGGCAAAAGTCAGAAGACGATCGGTTTGAGGAACTGTGACGTAAATATTGGACAAACTTAACTCTTTCGTCACATGGGAAGAAACGTGGACTTCATCGGACCATTTGATCCACTTATTGAAGTCCAATTCGGAAAGTTTGTATTGGGAAATATTTTTCGGAAGTTTTCCTCCGTCCACAATATGCCTATCGGCGATTTCAGTGTGGTGTTCAACAGCAGCGTCGAAAACTTCCAAAGTTGCATTACAGTAAATAATTATGTAATTCAAGCCTGTACAACAAGTAGTCCACCGTAGTACTTCCCCGCAATTGGCTAAAAAGACATTAGGAAGAACATCTTTCAAGTCTCCGTAGATTAAATCCAACATGATGTTCATGTTCATCTGCTTCTGAAAATGCAGATTCTCAATCAATGGAAGAATAATCATTTCGATGGCATTCATGACTACTGTAAGGTATTCTATTTTTTCCAACAAGTCTCCAAATTGCTTCTTTCTCGCCAGCCAGATGTCCCTCGAACCAGAAGTCACTTTGCTTTCGAGCACGACTGTTTCGATACTGTATCTATCGAGGACGTTAACGATGGATTTCTCGCAATTAGGATTACAGAGTATAAAGTGAACATCAGAAGCAGCAGTGAAGTTACTTCCATCATGAAGGGTCAAAAACGGCAAAGGCCAATTACGGTAATTCGTCGTTGAAAACAAAGAACTGATGAATGAAAACTGAAAATCAAAAGTATGATGTCCATAAAAAATAATAAATTGTCTAATTTGTTGATTAATTTCCATCGATTTAGATTGTTCTTTTTCAATTGAAATATTTTTCAAACAAGATATCAAATGCCCTCCGGCAGGCTGACTGAAACTGTTTCCTTTAGAGACCAATTGATCCGTCAAAAATGCATCAAAATATATCCATGTTACTTTTATATTCGTCGATGTGATCATTTCTGAAATGCCGTCCTTGGCAAGACATCCCAGAAGAGCAAAGTCGACATTTGTGTGTTTTTCTCCAGAAGTTAAATTTACAAGAGTTTCCAAAACTGTAGGTTGTTTCGTGGTTGATTTTCTTCGAGGAACAGGAGATCGTCCTTCAGATGACGTAGCAGAAGGGATCTTCAATGTCCCTGAAAACGAAGGAGAAATCTTACGGGTTGTGTTTTCGGCTTCCGGAGCCGCAGAAACGTGTTCGATGTGGATACTGGGGGCCTTCAGGATTTTCTCATCCTGGAGTTCCAACGTGGTACAGAGGACAAGTCTCGAATAAACTAAAATTTAAAATTAAAAAATAACATTAAAAATAAAACTTACGGCAATTTGAAATATTAATTACTGTTTCGAAAAGAATTATTAAAAGTTTTTCGGAAAGTCGATCAATGTGCTCAATAACGAACAAGAACGAATTTTGTCTGGCGCCTCGGATACATCGATGGATGACGTCACTTTGGAGAAGACTGTGGGAGTTGATCATGTGTGTGGAAATACAGAGATTCTGGGCCATTCGTCGGATTATTTTTCGACAATCTGCCCGATTTCCCACCAGAATCGGAATTTTTCCATGAGCCCAACTTCCGGCAAAAATCGGATTCAAAGGAGGCAGATTCTGAACAACTGGAATAAAATCTGGTTCTAAAAAAACTTCTTTGTCACTGCCTTTCAATTGAAGTTTCAATACTCCTTCTTGAATACCGTATTTGAAAGCAGAATCTTGCATTCCTCCTTGGGTATTGTCCGTCAACAACCTCGCCACTTGAAGTGTCGTCATCGTCGAGTCGTTTTCCAGACCTTTTTTGTATTCTTCGATTATTTTTCTGTTGATGGCTTCCGCTAAATAAGAAGCAAATTGAAAAGGGCCTTCTTTCTTCAAAGATTCAATTTTCAAAGCGTTCCCGAAGGATAAATATTCTCCATCCACATTGACAATGTAAATTTGGTTTTTATTATTTACAGAAATTTCTTTCAGAACCGGGAAACAAGTACTTTGAAATATTTGGAACCTACAATTATTATTTATTAAATCTAAAATTTAAAAAAATCTCAAAAAAGAAAAATTTAGAATTTAAAAATTTTTATTGGCGGCTTTTGGCAATCTGTTCCAATTGAAAATATTTCTGAAAATTAGGTGCGGGTCAGATCAGTTATTTTTGTACAAAAAACCAGTGCGAGTCAAGCCAGTTATTTTTGCGAAATAAATCAGTGCGAGTCAAGCCAGTTATTTTTATACAAAAAATCAGTGCGAGTGGAATTGGACTGATTTCGATTCTTATGTAATTTTATATGAAAATTCTACCAAATACGTTTTTTGAATATTTTCATATATCAATTTTTGGATAACTTTCGTTATAAATGTTTTAAAATTTCTATATATCGAAAAATATGATTAAAAATCACGAATATTCATCTCACTTACACTGTTGTCGGGGAGATGTCCGAGAGAAGTTTCAACATGTCTGAATCGCTGATCATGGAGAATCGTCCATTAGATTGTCTGATCGAATTGAAATAAGAAGAACAACCAAGAATTAATTTCTGAAGATGATCCCCGGCAATTCTTAACCAGCACTTGATGTGTTTTTCGTTGAGTATCTTCAAAACTCGCGGATCAGTTTTTATTTGTTCTCCAAGACGATTCCAGTACTTGGCACACATTCTGAATTCCGCAAATTCCTTCGGCATCAGAGCGTAGGAATGATGCATGATGTTTGCGATGTTGTTCCACGGCAGAAGGGCGTTTTTCCACTTCGTCAAGATGAACACAAGGGATTTGATGTCTTTTATCCACTTGGTGATTTCAGCGAAATGAGAGGAATCTTCGTCATTTGGTTCGTACGACGCCATGAGCTTCTGATAATGTGTATTTCCGTCCTCCAGAAGCTGATCCAAATTTTTCGGCAGTAAAATGTTCCAAAAACGAGATTCTTGGACTTCGAAAACCGCCTTCGTCCAGTAGTTAATTATAGAATTGGCCTGATCGCTGATTATTCCTTGACGTTCGGCGACGTATATGATCGGTTTCAATCTCGAAATATGTTGGTTGATTCCGAGTTCAGATATCTGAGCTACCGTAGCATCTTTGAATTGACTGAGATCGAATCCCACGATATCAGACATCCTCTGCCAGTGCCATTCCCGCAGTGTATTGCAAGACAGAACATCCACAACTGGAAAACATTGTTTTAATTTTTCGATTTCTGCTCGAATTTGAACTATGAAGTGTCTGGCCGCTTTCTGACTCTCCAATTCCACACTTGTTTCAGACATCACGATGAGGAACTCCTCGATGAACTCTAAAAACGACTTGACATTTGCATTTGTTCTGGTTTGTTTCAAAAAATTTTCTTGTTTTTCGTTGAAAAAACTGCTCCATTCGAACACTTTCGCCAGATTCCTCATGTGTTTCTCCATGATCTCGATCATCGGAATTTTCGTCATGGGAAAATTAACAACTTTTTCATATTGATTCAATTCCGACAACTGTGTAGTCAAGTTAGTAATCATAGGCTGAAGTTTTTGAATTTCTTTCAAATAAACGTCCGCTTCAGCAGGATTTGTAAAATTGTTTAATATTGTCAATTCGTCCAAAGATTTTTTGTATTTTTCCTGAACAGCAGTTTGTCGATTTTTGACGAATCCGGAAAATATGTGCATTCGTCGTTGAAAAAACATTTTGTGATCAGAAATCTGTCGTGGAAGAGCTCTTCTCATCGCCACGAGTGAAATCAGCAATTCGTGGTCTTCTGTGTCGAAAACCAGAAGTTGAGAAAGATACTCCATTTTCGAATACAAGTCATTTAGGTCGTTCACGGCTTCTGGGATGTCTTCATTGCAGATCTGGATCACCGAAGCTTTGTTCATCAACATCAAACTGGACTCCATCGATCGAAAACTGAGAATTTTTTTAAATTGATTAAATTTAAATTGAAGATTTAATAATTTTCTGAAAATTTCGAATAAATTAATTTTATTAAAATTAATCCTTACTCATGAAAATCCGATCTGAGACGATTGAAGCATTCTGTGATCTGCTTCTGAGCTCTTTCGTGCAACTCCTTCCAGACTGTGTAAAAATTAATACAAAAAAAATTATGTTCGATAATTTTAGGACAATATTCTAATTTCATCATGTTTTTTCTGCATTCTTTCAAAATTTTGATTATTTCGTCTTCACCAGCACTTGGATCAATTTTATCGTTCCGGATAAGTTTCACGAATTTAATCAAATCCGGAATATTTTGGACATCTTCCATCCGGAGGGAATTTTCCACAGTTAATTCAACTTGATCCAAAATATCTTCCACTTCTTCAGGAACAAATCGAATTTTTTCATTTTTCATCAATTTAAGAACAGGTTCTTTCATTTCATTAATTACAGTTTTAATTGGTAAAATTAAATTATTATTCACCAAATGACATTCGATTAATATTTTTCCTTTAGAATTATTTAAAATTTCAATAAAGTTTTTTATCGACAAAAAAGCGATATTTGTACATTCTTGTGATAATGCAATTTCCAAAAGTTTTTTCTTTTTTTCATTGTTTTCTATAGAAGTAAATTTCTTAATAATCGAAGAATAAAAATCGTCGATTTTCTGACATAATAATTTCTTCGATTTTTCGATATTTAAGGGTATTTTGGAAGATGAAAAAACATCGTGAAAAATAAGGTTCTGTCTGCCTTCGATAAAATACCGTAATTTCGATTTCGTTAAAGTGGATATGTTGAGGTTCGTGTATGTCCTCGGGGGACGTACCGGAAGACAATCAGAGCAGGATTTGATTCGGTCAGAATCAGATTCTTCTCTGTTACCGTATTCGTCCAGATAATTCTCCAATAATCCTTTTTTTTCAGCAACATCGAACCATTCGTTGATTTCATTCGTTAATCCATATTCCGATTCGTTTTCATTAATTTCTTTTAGATTTTTTTTAATAATTTTATTTACAGTAGATTCTGTAAAATCGAAAAGTTTGTGTTTCGAAATATAAGTCCAAGCTCTCTAAAATTATTTTTATTTTTATTTTTGAATTAACATTACCGCAAAAGCAACATCGGGATTGGCCGCATTGTTGATCACTGATTGGATTAGTAGTTTTCTTTGTTGTTCGAGATTAAGCCAACGGACCAGTTGCAAATTGACCCGTTTTCGAACAACTGATTTTTCATCCGTCTTATATCCGCTCGTATATCTCTGTTCGGTTTCAAAAACATGATAAATAAACGTATTTCCTGCCAAATTTTCTAAAAAACCCAATATTGATTAAAAAATAAAAATTTACCTTTGACTTTATGTTGTTTCATTTTTGAGGAAATTTCACAACTGAATACGGTTGGATTAATCTTAATCGATTATTTTTGGACGTTTTATTTTTCCGCTTTTTAAATCGAGAATTTAAATGTTTTTAAAAGCTTTTCATATTTCTTATGCTAGATTGGAAGATTAATTAGTGGACAACGGCATTTTTGAACGACTATTCAGAGATAACCTGAACACATTACACAGGGGAAAGTTCAGTGACACCTCGGGGGACCATCAACTGACCCGTTTGCGACAGCAGCCGCTCTGGACTCATTGTTGCTGTTCATCCTGACTTGTCTCAGCTTTTTGCAACTTGTTGAAGGAAATTTTATTTTAACTGATAATGAAAGATTTTAATTTTTAATATTAATGAAAATGACAACGACGAAGAAACTTGTACTAACACGAGATCGGATGAACGAGAATGACGCTGATGATTCTGACACTGATTCTTTGAGTGATCCACAAATCAGAAAACGAACTCCAAAAAGAAGTGCTACAGTATCTCCTGCGACAAAACACAGATTCCGATACAACAGGACTACTCACAGGTAGGGGTTATTTAGTCGATGGATTCAGTAAATATTTTTAGAAGAAGATCCGATGTCTATCTCAGCACAGCCGACAGCCACAACATCCCGTCCACTTCCAGAACTCGGTTATCTGTCGAAAAAATAGGCTATTACGGTAACAATGTCCCGTTGAGGAAAACAAACAGCGAGCCGAGTGTTGAACAACAACAAGAAGCGGTAATTACAGTATATAAAAATCACCAATTTCCCCTAACTAGAATCCTACAGGATTTATTGGAAAATCTCAAACTGAAAATTCCCAGAATTATATGGAATTAAGATTTTTTCAATTTTAAATGCTAAAAATTCGTCTTGAGAACATTTTAAATTTTTTTAATATTATTCCTTTTAGTTGACATTGGATGCTATAAGATCGTTGATGGAATCCTACCAAGCCTTGCCTCAAACGATGAGCAAAGACGTCAAGGAAATCGGGAAATCCACTGGACGGAAAAGGAGAACGACCCCGAACACTTCGGTAGTGAGAATAACTGAGCCCGAAGTGGAAGTCCTGGATGTCTGGTGCACTCCAAGAGAAAGTCTGGTGTCTGATTCGTCGGAGGAAGACATGATAAACACCGACATTGAGGAATTACGGGATGCCGTGGAATCTATTCAGTCACTTCAGCGCGTTCTGAAAATCCCGAATCAACATTCTAACGGATCTTCGCCGATAAACGAGATCCCTAAGATATCTAGTTCTGTCTTGGGGAGTCCCTCTGACCCCAATGCTATACTCAAAGGGATAACGACGAACCTCGGAGGTCACCCGAGGGGGGTCATGCAGTTCCTTCCTTCGGCCCAGCAAAATAAGTTCCAACCGACTCTGGACTCGTACACCTGGAACAAACAACAAGCTTCCAACTACCCTCTTATCTTGAGAAGGAAGACTTCCGCACCAGACACTTACCTCAAATTCAGTCCATCCTCCGATAGATCTAGTCCTCGACCAAGATCCGGAAGAATCAGAACTAGCGACACAGAATCCAATATTTTCGCTAACGCAAACGGCACTAACAATAAAGGAGTAGATGCCATTGCTGGGGTTAATCGTTTCTCGAAACTCTTGAATTCTCTTCGAGGACTTCGTCAAGGCTGTGATCAATGGGAATACCAGTAAGATTTCATAACCACACCGCAACTAAAACTATATTTCCCAAAGTTTTCGAATTCGAACTGATTTAATTTATATTCATATATCAATTTCCTAAAAAACAAAAAAAATCAAAGTTAACGCTAGAGAACTCGGGAAACGAAAATCCTAAAGAAATAACGATTATGAAATTATTTTTCGTCAATCATCATTAGAACGCGCAATCTTTCGTTGCGGGAGTTCCACCATCAAACCGCGCGTAAAATTCACATATTTTTTGCGAAATTCAAATCCTACAATTTCCGAATATGAATTAATTCCAAGTATATCCGAATTTGATTTAAAAGTTTGAATTTAGTTTGAAGTTTTTATTTTTGTTATAATACATCTGTTTTTTCAGGAATAATTTGTTAATGCCGCCAGATTCCAATGTTCCTCAACGACAATTACAGCAAAGTCTTCTTCAAGCAGATCAGTTACTGTGGAAAAGAAGATCAAGGGCTTCTTTGAGACGACATCAAGAAATCAGAAGCATGGCTGTCCGAGAGCTCTTCGACACTGAGCGGACTTTTGTCGAAAGTTTGGAGTACCTGATGCAGAAGTACATGCGTCCCTTGAAGCAGCCCTTGGAATGCACTCTTATCGACACTGATCTCGTCGACAAGATCTTTTATAAAATCCCAGAAATCCTGGCTCATCATCAAGTCCTCTATGCGGCTTTGACGACGAGGATGGAGAGTTTTCAGAATGACGTCATTATCGGAGATGTTCTTCTTGCTCATTTTACGAAACAAAGTATGATAGAAACTTTTATGGCTTTTGTAGACAATTTCAAACATGCAAAACAAGCCATCTGGGAAGCCAGACAACGACCGGCGTTCGAGAAATATTACATGAGATGCAGCAGAGAACACAGCGCAAAACTCGACTTGAACAGTTTGTTGATTTTGCCGATCCAACGGGTTCCCCGATACGAACTTATTATGAAGCAGATTCTAAAACACACTTCTGTCGATCACTGTGACTACGATAAGCTCGTATTAGTTCAGAAACACGTTCATCAACTGGCCGTCGTCATCAATTGCCAAAGGGAGGAGACAGAAAAAATGGAACAAAGACTTCGAGAGATCGAAGCCATCGTCGATGGACTAGATGACGTAAGTTATACGACCATTTGAGGGGCTTGTCTTTAGTTGTTTGGATCTGCGTCAAGGTCCATAAAGCGTCAAAATCAGATTTAATTTTTGCATAATAATTACATCGTCAGTTTGTCTAAATGTGTTCGAAATGTCCCTTCGTTACTTTATTTCGAACACAAATCTCAAACTTGGGTAATTAAACCTTATAAACGCGCTATAAAATACAAACGCAACACGATCGATGAATCTTTGTTAAAACTGTTAGCAGTCCCTCTGGATCGGTGGCGTTATCGCCGTTCCGATCAAAATGTTGCGAGAAAATTGTAAATTTTACTTTAATCCGGAATTTCCATAAATGCATATATAAAAGACCGATCGATCTGGCTAAAAACTGCATATTTAACTTCGATGTCGACCTCGACATTGAAAGGATTTATTTTTTCAAAGTTTATATTTCACAAAAACTACGATATTTTTTCCTCTTCAATTCGTATTAGTTTTGAAATTCTTTTTTAAATTGATTTTTCTTTATTTAACTGATAGGTTAATTACAAGGAAATTAATACGAAAAAATGATATAAATTTTGAAGAATAAAGAGGAAAAAATGTCACACAACTATTACAATGATTTTTGAAAAAAGTCATAATTCACGTTTTTCACAAATTTTTGAGACAGAAATTACACAGACAATTTGCAATCACTTATAGCTGACTGTAATCAACGTATTGAACCTCTGAATACGCTTTATACATTGTATTTTACTGAATGTAATCAATAGTAGGATTGTAATTCAATGAAAGTTGATCCTAATTGGGCACAATCAACATGTTCAAGTTTTTCTTTTCTGCAATTAAAAAGATATAACCATGTTGATTGCACTCAATTACAATCAACTTTCTTTGAATTGCAATCATTCTATTAATATTACTCAGTTAGAATCCAATATATGAGGAGCGTAATCAAAGGTTCTTACGTGTTGATTCCGTCCAGTTACAGATGATCACAGAATACCTCTGTAAACTAGAGAAAGAATACCAGAAGCAGTAGCCTGAATATCAGGGAGTATGAAATACTGTAGGGCATGAGTGAGGCTTTCAGTTGTCATATACCCAAAAAAGGTGTATTAAAACAGTTCTAATGTATCGAATACATTACATTTGATATATCCATACATTATATATAATACATTGATATCGACTTAATCTATCAATATATCGATGTATTGAATACCATGTATTCATTTTTTGTATGTTAAAACTTATATAGATTGTATCCTTGTCTTCTTGTTCTAGTAAAAGTTTGTATATGACTTCTGTCGCTATCTTAAGAAATTAACGTCTCCATTATATTAATTTAATAATTCCAGCTGGTATCTCCCGACAGAATATTCATCAGATATGACGTAGTTTCGGTGAAGGACTCTATGAATGAAAACAAAATGCGATGTATATTCATGATGTCCGATCAGCTGATCGTGACGAGTATTTGCAAACGGTTCTCTACGGAATATAATAAATATCAACAATTTACTCAATCTCCTGATTTCCTCGACACTAATAGATTCAAATTACTTATAAAAATCTCCTTAGACGATGTGGACATGGTTCAGGACGCGGTTTTGCTTCTCCACAATGTAGAAGAGGAACTAAGAAACGCCCAAGAAGACGTCAACATCATCAGCAAAATTATCGATTTGACGAAGCTGATAAAAGCTGAACATTCGGTAAAGTAACTTTAAAGATACTTTTGGGAATTCAAATTTCAGATGTTGTCGAAAACACTGGACACTATGTACACCAGTGGAGTAAGCCACCTCAAGCTGCTGCAGGACCAAATGGTGTCGAATCCGGACTTGACGACAGTGCACTTGAAAGTGACGACGTTCGAGGGCGTCGAGACCCTTACTGTCCAGTTCCCCAATGCGGAGAAACGAGGCCTTTGGGAGAACGCTTTTCTCGAGGCAAAAAACGCTCTAAGTAAGTAAATTCTAACTTATTATTTTATTACTTTTTTCAGAAAATTCAATGCAACTCGAACAGAATCCTCCTCGGTTAAAATCTATCTTAATTCACCGATCTCGACATGGATTGACGTTCAACGTGGGCACACCTACTCTTCCGAAATCGGCCGAAGGGACTCCCAATGTTTGGGTTTGTTCCTCGGACAAGTTTAGTGGACAAGTTGCGATCCTCAATGTCCAGAACGACCCTTCCATCGAAACCTCCTCCAATTTGGGCAATTCCGCGATCACGGCGATTTGTGCCGTTCCACCACAACGCCGAACGAAAGCGTTTCCTTCGAGGACCGCTCAGAGCGATCCAGATCAGAAAGAAATGACTTTGGACAGTTCCTCCTCCGAACTGGAGAGTTCTGAAATGGAAACTTCTTCTCCGGCACAATCGACCATCTGGATAGGTAATGAAGACGGAGAAATCTTCATTTTCAATTACTTGGACAGTGTTCGGATCAAAACAAGGGAGAAAGTCGTCCGATTGCCCATGGCTATTGTGGAAATAATTTATCTCGAGGAAAAAGTCGTTGTGTCCATTTCTAACAAGACTCAAAATCAATTGGTTTACTTCACAAGATCAAAGGAAAACAACTGGAACACCGATAAACCCAGGAATGTAAAATTGCCTAAGGCAGGGAAAGTCAATTGCATGATCGCCGTCACGAATAGGTTGTGTTTCGGATGTCAGAATTCCGTATTTTTGCTTAATCCCCATGATTTCGCAATTGAGGCAAGTTTTATAAAAAATTCCAATTATTATGAAACGAAATTCCAGCGTTCGACCGACTTGAGCAGTTCTCTTTCCGAAGAAGTTGGATTTCTGGTCTCCGTCGGGTCAACCATATATGCAGCACTGAGAAACTCGACGACAGTTGTGTTATTGAATGCTTTCACGTTGGAATGTATATCGGAATTCAGCGTCGGACCGGTGTTGCAGAAAACATTGTCCACGAAACAGGACATCATCAGGAACCACAAACTCGGCAACTTGAGGATAACGGCGCTTCTTGGGGCGAGAAGTCAGCTCTGGATCGGGAGTTCCGCCGGCATAGTCATCTCCACTCCCATCAGCAGAACCAAAACCCCGTGGGTTCCTAACTTCCACGGTAAACTCGTCATTGTTTATTTTAATAAAAATTGTTTTGTAGTGTGTTCCGTCGGTCATATCGGTCCTTGCCGCTTTCTGACGACCGTCAACGTTAATTACCTTGCTCTAGCGAACAACTTCAACAATCGACGAATGTCTTTAAATGCTGCCTCTCTTCAAGAATATGAACAGGTGAAATTATCAATCATTGTTTCTGATCGATTTGGTTTTTAGACTTATGTCATCAGCGGAGGAAACGGGATCGAAAATCACACCTCGGATTCCGCGAACGAAGACAACGGCATCGACGACGCTTGTAACCACCTGATATTCTGGCAGTTGTAAATAAATTCTGTCGATCTCGTGAATTATAAATATTGATTTCAAAATCCTAGAGATGACTAGTTCTTGTTTTGGATCGAAAACATCATCCGCATGATTTTTGAAATTTGTCATGACGAAACCGAAGAACCATCAGAAGTTCAGTAATCGATAAATCTCGGATGTAAAATAGGATTAATGAAAGAACTATCAAGTTTTCGAAAATTTTGTTGATGAAAAAAAATTGAAAAAGAGCAGTCGTTCATCCCTGTCGTTAAACTAGGGACTTGTGGCGAACGAGCCGTAGTTGCTCCGCGGACCTTCCCGACATAATGGACTCGATAAAATGTTCATATTTTCCTCGTCTCGTTTTCCATTTGTAGGTTTGACAGACAGGATTATCAAATACCATGAATATAAAAACTTTCTCGATTATTTTCCTACGTCGATACGACAAAACGCTTTGGTAAACAAACGGTTTTTGAATTCATGCACCTATCGATCTTTTCGGAGATTGGAACTTTCGTTCTCATCAAAGCTTTGATAGTAAATATAAAATTCCGCTTATTCTGATGTGCGCGATTTTATGTCATCACGTGGTTGTGTAAATTTCGAAATTCCCATGAATTATTTCGAAAACTGTGCCATTTCGAAATTCCCAACCTTTACTATATTCTTAGATTTCCAGATCCATAATGCTAAAACGTTGACCAGTAATTGGGTTGAATTTCACTAATCGAGATGTCGTTGCATTCGAGTATAGATCAGCAACTTCCGATCGATTCTCCTCCACATATTGATGTTTCTCATACGGCTTTACTTATCAAGGATGTAAGTCGTTTTTATATATGAAAATCGATAAAATTTCAACGTTATTATTTCCAGACCTCGTTTTTAAGCCCGTCTTCGGCAGATGGATCTTTGCTGGGGTCTTCCCCCTCTAGTGCGCCGGAAATTAGCAAAATTATCTTCGGTAACGGTTTTTCATATATGAAATTTCCTTTTTATCCATATATGAAATTTCTTTTTTATTCATATATAAAATTTTCTCTTTTTATCCATATATGAAGTTTTCTTTTCAGAGAATCAAGAATCAGTGTATTCTCTATTCATGAGGGCACATAAATGCTATGATTTGATTCCGACGAGCTCTAAACTCGTGGTGTTTGACACAGAATTGCCTGTAAGGAAAGCTTTCTACGCTTTGGTGTACAACGGCGTCAGAGCAGCTCCATTATGGGACAGTACAAAACAGGAATTCGTCGGGATGCTCACAATAACTGACTTTATTCAAATTCTCCACAAGTATTACTCTAAAGACGCCATTACGGACGGAATGAGGGAGTTGGAAGAACACAAGATATCCACTTGGAGAAAAGTTTTCGAAGACGACGGTCATGTGAAGCCGTTTGTGACGATAGACCCGGCGGAAAGCCTTCATCGTGCCGTGGAGATCCTCTGCGAAGAGAAAATCCACAGGCTGCCCGTGCTTGAACAAACCACTGGCAACATCGGGTACATTCTAACCCATAAGAGATTGATCAAATTTTTATTTCTTTATGTGAGTTTTTGTATATTTACGTTGCTTAAGAAATATGATTCAGATTAACGACCTTCCAAGACCGGCTTTTATGGGAAAAACCCCGAAAGAACTAGGAATTGGGACTTGGGGCAATGTCTCGACGATTTCTATGGACACTCCGCTTATTGATGCGCTCAATATATTCCTGGAAAAACGGGTATCAGCATTACCACTGCTGGATTCTGAAGGACACGTTGTGGATATCTACGCCAAATTCGATGCAATTAATTTGGCGGCGGACAAAACCTACAACAACCTTGACGTTTCCGTTTTTGAAGCTCTCAGACATCGAGACGAAGTAAATTTCAGTCCATATATCGATTTAAAATTATTTTTTCAGTGGTTCGAAGGTGTAAGGAAGTGCTCTGAACATGACTCTCTCATGACTGTGATCGAACTGATAGTGAAGGCAGAAGTACACAGACTAATAGTTACGAATGAATCTCAACATGTCGTGGGCATTATTTCGCTTTCCGATATCCTGAAGTACATTGTGTTAGAGTTGCCGAAAGCAGCCCAGGTATCGCAATCAATGAAACCTTCCTCTTCAGCTGAAGTCGTCGACGAACACTTGAATGCCTCCGCCTAAAATGCCAGCAAGAGAATCGCTGATATTCAATATTAAAAATACTATAAAATTTTAACATTGTTCAGAGAATTATTTACTAAATTGGAGTATTATTGTATGATGCTGATCAAATTAAAATGAACTTGAAAAATTTCAGTTGAAATAATTATTGAAATTCTTGAGTTCTTAGATTTCTTGATTAGTACTGTACATTATTTTGTGCTGAAAATAAATGCCTTTTTTAATTTAACTTTGTTAAAATAACAATCATGAAGAAATTAAAAAAAAAGAAAAAGTAGGTGAGAAATAAGCCATATTTTCCTTTTGATCAAGAGAACGCGTGAGAGATCACGGTGCGAGTCATACTTCTCTCGGATATCGTCAACTTGTTAGTTTTTTTCATTCTTCCGGAGTTGCTTACCTTCTACTAACCCGTATTGTTGCTGGTTCTGACTAACATGAATTTACTACTTTTACTGCTTATAACTGTGCCGTTGATAACTTCATTACCAACGAGTTCATATCCGTCGTGCAATCCTGATCACGAATTTGCTTGTTCTGATTCCTGTATTCCCTTGGAATTCCAATGTGATCATGTGAAGGACTGCAAATCTGGCGAAGTAAGTTTATATAATTATTTCCTTATACAATCGGTTTTTAGGACGAAAAAGGGTGTGAGTACTTGCACAATTGCCGTGCCAATGATTTCATGTGCCGTAGTGGTGAATGTATCAGTGCTAAGTTCAAGTGTAATGGTGATTGGGATTGCGCTGATGGAAGTGACGAAAACGGATGTCGTGAATGGGAGATGATACGTGCACGAAAGATGATGGGACTCCAATCGTTGCCCGAAGTTACTACTCCAAAACCTGAGAAATGCGATTTTGCGTTCAACTTTGAGTGTAGAATGTCCTTTGAATGTCTTCCGTTCTCGAAGCGATGCAACGGCGTTTCAGATTGTGTCTTGGGAGATGATGAGGAGGACTGTATCGACAGTTTGTGTTTCACGGACGGATATGTAAAGTGCGATGACGACAAGCATTGCGTTCATGAGGATCATTTTTGCGATGGAATCGCAAATTGTCCAGATGGATCTGACGAGAAGAATTGCCACTTTAAATATTTACCCAGTCCTGATGAATTTTTCAATACCATTCAGAATTGTTCCAATTCCGAATTCCATTGTCTTTCTGGTCAGTGTATCCATAAGAAGGATGTTTGCAACGGCGTAAAAGATTGTGACGATGGTTCTGATGAAGAAGGACAATGCGGAAAGTGCAAGGATTTCGGTTGTAGTCACGGATGTTCCGACAGTCCAAGAGGTCCTGAATGTACCTGTCCTCCATTGCAATTCCTCTCTTCCGATTACCGTACTTGTGAAGTTGATGACCTCTGTGCTTTTGACACCCATGAATGTAGTCAACATTGTGCCCAGATGTACGGTGATGTCAAGTGCTATTGTTCTGAAGGTTATGATCTTGTTAATACTTACGAATGTTCTGCGAAACCAGAATTTCACAATGGAAGTCTTTTCTTCGTTTATGTAAGTCAATTTGAAATGTATTTCTGATTATTTTTAATTTTAGGATCAGAATTCGGTCCGACGTACTCAACTTTTTAACGACTCAGCATTCTATGAAGAACATGTTTCTCCTATTGATGACGGTCGTATTTTGTCGCTTACTTTCCATCCTTCCACTGAACAATTGTTTATGGTTGTCGATTACCGACGAAAACATAGAACTGAACTTACTGTTCAGAATGGAGTCACTAATTCGGTTCTTCTTACTGCTATTGACATGAAATATGTGGCGATCGATTGGATTACTGGTAATATTTACTATGCAGTTGAAGCTGTTGACCCTGGAATTGGAGTTTGTTCTCCACGTGGTGAGTATTGTAAGCTATTGATCAAAGGAGAATATCTTGGAGACCATGTTTATACCCAACATTATGGAGGTCTTATTTTCCATCCTAAGAGATCTCAAATTATTTGGTTAGACCGTAATAGTGAACATTCTAACGGAGCTATTTTTGTTGCTGATACAGATGGGCAGTATCCTCGTCGACTTGATCACCTGAATATTGGTTACATGCGTACAATTGCCATCGATTATGTGCAGGATCATGTCTATGTTGCTGGTGATGGTGTATTGAGCCGTATTGATCTTCATACACTCAAGTCTTCGAATGTAAAGGCAGATGTTTCTCCTCGTTCAATGATTATCTTCAATGGACATTTGTATTTTGTTGAAAGAAATTCGCATATTTTGAGGAAGAGAAAGTTTGGAAGTGAATCAGCGGAACGTTTGCATTTGCTTAAAGGAAAGGATGTGGCTCTTGCTATCGACAATAAGCTCTATTATGATATGTATTATAATCCTTGTGACAATAAGCAATGTAGTCACATGTGTGTTTTGGATCGGAATGGATCTACGGAAGTTCCACGTGCAAAATGTATTTGTCCTGATCAGTATGAAATGGTCAATGGAGCTTGTGTTTATCTTGGAACTACTATTTCGGTGAGTTTTTATATATTGTTGAGATTGGATTGGGATTATTTCAGAGAGTTCACTTGAGTAATAGTCGTATGGCTGAATTCTGTCAAAGTGGTTCGATTTGCAAGAATGGAGGTTTTTGTGCACCGGTGAAGGATGTTGCTTTTGAAAATCCTACTTGTATTTGTCCTGAAGGATTCACTGGTCTTTATTGTGAGAATGCTTTGGAAAGTCACGATGAAAATGATGGTTCTGTCTGGCTTGTTGCACTTTGGATATTGTTGGGAGTAGTAATTTCAATTGTTGTTCTATTGTGTATTGTATTTGCTCGTTTCCCCAGCCTTCGTCATCGTGCAGAATTGATGATTGGCATGAATGTTCCAATTATTTCGTCTCCGTTGTCCAAGTCGGATATTAATAGCAGTAGATCTCCTATTATTCTTGGTACTGATGTGAATACACCACCTTCGGTTTCAAGAAGTCAGTCTGGGGACCTCAGTTCAAGCAATTTCCCGAATCCGATGTACAACGCTCCTTCAGTAGCTCCCCTTCTTACTAAACCTGCTTACTCTGAATCACCTGGTTATTAATTTGGTTAGGAATATGAATTTGCTATGTTCTGTGATTTGTTTATTTTGTAATTATTCTGTAGAATAATAAAAAAATTTTTTTGGTAAACTGTTAATAAATATTTTAATTTTTCGGAATTTCTTGATTCGGTATTTTGGAGAATGGAGTGGAAGGGGGTTTTTTGGAGGTTAAATTACGAGATTTGATTGTGAAATGGAATTTTCCCAAGATTTGATGAATTTTGGAAAATATTATGGAATTAAAAATTACTTTATAGAATTTTTAGGAATATATGGAATTTTTATTTATTATTGAAATATACTTTTTTATTAAATAATTTGATATATGATTGATTTGTGTGAAAGTATTTTAAAATATTTTTTTTATAATGAAATGAAATATCTCAAGGACAGTTTTATTTTTAGATTCAAAAGTTAATTAGAAAAGAATGGGTAGGAACTGTTTAACAGCCATCGTTGGTGGTGGTCCTGACACGAAAATAGATGCGCGGACTGAGCTTTTTGTTGGAGAGGTTTGCCAAGCGATTTTTTCTTATAATGATTCCCAAGATTTTTTTGAATATTTTCTCTTAACTCCAATGATTTTTCAATGCCCATTTGGTTTCTGGTTTTCTGAGAAGTTACCCAAGTATCCTAGGAATTTTCGGTAAACATTTTTTTCGAAGTTATGAGTGGGTATTTGTAGAATTTATATATCCACATATTTTTAAATCACCGATTTTTGAATATTTGATACTTTTGTGTTGAAGTTTATTAATGTAATCGGGGACTTTTAGGTTCGTGAACCGAACCGGTTCGGTTTTTTATATCAGTTGTTCAGAATGGCTCCGTGTAGACGAGAGCTATTCGGGTTCAAGACGACTGATACCTTTGGCAAAGCTTTAGCCAAGGTGCGGTTTAAAACGCAAAAGAAAGGAAGGAGGATCGGTCTGCAGCTAGCTCTTCTGCCTATTGAAGCCAACATCAGTCGGGGATTTAGGTAATTTTTGCAGCAATTTAAATCATTGTTATTAATAATTTCAGAGATGGGGCTTCAAGTCCGAGGGATCTCGATAATCCATTTAAATCTGCTCAATCGACGAATAATCGAACTCGTGTTCCGGTCTCAGAACCGCTAGATATTATTATTGTGGATTCAAATGAAGCTCAATCTTCTGTCCAGAGCGATCCAGACAAGGATGCTCATGTTGGTTCACAGTTTTGAACTCTTTATAATTAATTTTTCCAGGAATGGCTGAAGAGACGTCGGCTAGAGTATTTGTTCACCGCTAGCCGGCCTATTGATGAACTTCATATCTGTCACTCTCTTTGTGAATCCAATATTTACAAAGATGAAGGAATAGCTGCGATACTGAGGAGTATGTCGAGGAGCAGAAATCATAAGTCTTCTGGTGGCAGAAGAATTACAAGGAACCGGAAAGCACTTCCCATCGATTACGACATTGATTGCTACAATATGGCTGCAACGGAAGCTCCAGGAGTTCAACCTGTTTCGGTCGACGATGTATTGGAAGCTATGAGGAAGAGATTCGACGACATGGCAGGGAATCCTATGGGAGTAAGTTTGCTTTGTTTCTAAATCGGTACTCAAATGTCACTTCAGAAGAAGTTGAAACATATATGTGTTCAAGCCATTGAATCGTACGGTATCTATCTTCATGCGGTTTCAAAAGCTGCCTATTATTTCCTCGTTGGTCATGACTATCCGTTTCCTCGCAATGGATGTGCTTTGTTTGATACTCAGGAATTCCCAGCCAGGATTCCTGCCATTGCCTATATTGCTCAATGTTTTTATGAGAGGAGTTCTCATCCATGTTTGGTAGTAACCTCCTCCAAGAAACGCATTTCATGGATCAGGAAATGCCGGCAAATGTGTAAGGACATTAAGATATCTTGTGGACCTCTGAAAGACGATCAATCATTAGAGGAGGAGATGAATTCAGTTCCGGAAGATTTCACTTTATTTGTTTTGACTTATGAGCAGTTTATCAAACAAATAGATATTGTGACAAAAAGAACATGGCGAAGTTTATTTGTTGAAGCGGATCTCAGCTGTCTTCTTTCGACCCTTGCTCCAGTATTACCTCAGATTTCTGAAGAAATCCGATCTCAAAGTCGTTATTTATTAATTCAAAATTGTATGTTACCTCGAAATTTCGATGGTCTTGAAAAACATGGTCTCGAACTTTTGCCATTCTTTTTTGTTGATCAACTACAACAAGTGGATTTTCAAGAAGGTATCAAAATGCTTATTCGAAAACTATCAACACCCACACCTGAGAGCTCCCAAACCAGCTCTAGGCAAAACTTCTTTCCATCTTGTGTTTCCAGATTTCATCCTCTTTTAAAGGTCCTATATTTGAATACTTTTCATCCTAACATGGTTAGTCGGAATATAGTAAAGATCCATGAAGTTGATCTCCCGTCTAATATGCCCAAAGATGTATATATTTCTGGTAAGTTTTGGTTATTCATTAGGTGGATTGAATTTGTAAATTTTAGAACTTTTACGACCTGTAATTCCTGAACTAAAGGCAAGAAATGATGGTGTCAGGACAACATGTATCATGACACTCTGCTTAGAAGATCGTCGTCTTGCAGAAACTGTCATGGTAAATAATGGCTTGAGAGGAGTACAATTGCCGGAGAACCAGAGGATACCTGTTTTTCCATTGATGGATACATGGCATAAAGTGGTGTATGTTCTTGGAAGATATGATGACCCACGAATTACTGATGAAGCTGTTGAGATGTTTAAAAATTCAGAAGCTTTACGGAGATATGGTGATCGAGAAATCATATTCCTTTGTCCAAGTGAACAAAATGCCTCATTAGAAGAAGCGCAGATTAGATTTGAGGATGATGGAAGAACACCAAACTTGGCTAGCATTGATTTTGTTACTGAGATGTTTCCCAAAATTCTGATGGGTGGGAAATTCCAAAGCAAATCGTTACTAAGTCAATTGGATACTACTACTCAAGTTCCAATTGTAACTCAAAAGGTTTTTGAAGCTATTATGAATGAAGCTATGGATTTCTCACTCCCAGCGACGAGGAGACCAAAGGTTCGTCGTACTAATGTTCGGCATGAAGAAATTCGAGAATATCTCGAACAAGTGGAGGAGAAACAACCGGAATTGGCCACTCCTCGTGATCGTCCTAGACCTCCACCTAAGAGAAAACCACCTCCTACCAAAGTACCACCTGCTCCTTCAGCTTCTAATCCACCTCAGACTGTCAGAAGGATTCCTGAACGACTTGATCGTCTTCGTCGTTTACTTCCAACGATGGTCAATGCAGTTTCTAATTTGACTCCGTTTGGTCCTCCTGTTGATCGTTATCTCTTCCGGAAATATATGCTTGACCAAGTTCCTCTGGATGTACTACCGATGGATTGTTATTTGACTGCTAAAACTGTTGTCAGATTTATTGCTTTTGGAAGTTACTACAGACATTCATTGTACAATGGACAAATTAGAAAAACTTTGGCTCATTTCTTCAATTGGGAATGTGCTACTGCTTTTTATGGAATTGTTAATAGGAAATTCCCACATCAAAAGTATGTATTTTTGCTTACTTTAAGAATTTAATTAATTATATTTCAGAAGTCGGATTAGGATATATAAACAATTCCTCGCAAAATTCTTCAAGAAAAATATGATACACAGGTTTCTCAAAAAAGATGGATTTCCACTTACTCGTGCTCCAATGGAACGAGAAATGCTCACGTTTATGCTCAATAATGGAATTGTATTTGACTTTAGAGCTTCTTTGATGAAAACTCTTGTGGATCCTGAAGGAAAAATTGATGAAACATCACTGAAATCGGAGAAAGAGGATATTGAGGATTATGTGAAAGAGTACTTTGTGAAAAAAGAAGAAATACCTCCACAACCTAATTATATTGGTGATATTCTGAATATGCTTATTGAGAGAGAAGATCAGAATTATTGGTGTTCATTGGCTATCCGGAAACTTCGTAATTCTAACAAAACATTGATTGCAAAGAATGATTTTCATGATTTTTTTGCTGAAGGACTTTATTCATTTTTGGATTTTGAAATCCAGCGATCAGAATCCGTGATGAATGAGAAAAAGAATTTGTTTGTTAATAGTTGTGGGAAATCGAGGAGATCTACGACGTGTACTGTCCGTGGAACAGCTAAAACTGCTTCTAATGTATATCTTCGGAAGATGAAGCCAGTTCCTCCGAAACCTGCTGCAATGGATGAAGATGCCCTGAGTTCTGGAGCTGGTCCATCAAGCAATGAAACTGCTAGAGATACTTCTACTTTGGAAAGACCATTGGAAGATAGTCAGATGGATATTGATACTCCTCTAGAAGACAGTCAGATGCCTCACACGCCTCTGATTGAACGTCCTCAAGTTGATGAAGATGATGAAGTGCCATTAAGCAATATTCCTCACATTGGACCTTCATGTCTGAGGTATCCATCTTATAGATCTGATATACCATTCGATAGTTTCCCTGGACGACGATTGGCTGCAAGAGTTTATGGTGATTCTGTTAATCTTGCATTTGGAGATGAATTGTTGAACTCTTTCGATGTGAATGTTCTATCGTCAGATTCTGATGATGAAGATGAAAATGTTGTTGTGCGGAAACGTAACCTCGATGAGGATAGTGGGGATCAAATACCTGCAAAAATGAGTAAAGTGAGTTTTTTATTTCCACGATATTTGATTATGACTTCTACGATTTCAGCCTGATGATGTTGATAGCGAAAATACAATTCATTTAGAAGATGATCTTATGGAATTAGATGAAGAAATAAAACCGGAATATTTGAAATCGGAATTTGCTCCTACATTCAGGAAGAGTTTGCGAATGAGTTTTGTTGTTGCTGGAGATTTGCAACACAGGATTTCTGAATTTCCACGCCCAAAAGATTTGAACAAAGATCATCGTTATAATACTGGGTTGGTGCTAAATTCGGATCCAAGAAGGGTCTATGACAAGACAGATTTTACTCAGCCACTTTCTCTATTTTCTAATTTTACTTTATTAGCTGAGGATTCTACGATCCCGAATAATGATGAAGTGATAGAAGATGTGCTGAATTACTACTCATCTATGCAACAAAATCGAAAACTTTATAATAATCATGATCAACTTGCGTCTGATCTGGATCCTGTGAACATTGATTGGGACTTGAGGAAGTACTTTGAACTTGCAGTTACTTCTCGAATGCCTGATAATCTATCGTTCTCATTTGACAATTCTTGTTTGAATATGCCTATATATGGACGAACTTTACCTAAGGATGCAAAGATTGAAATTCTACCACATGGTGTTGATAATTCGTCTGGGAAAGCTTATCTGTCGCCATTTCATTCTGCTCCTCATATGGCTCCTATTTCTAGTGTTATGCCACCAGGTATCTCCTCTCCTTTTAAGCCAATACCTTCAACATCTGTTTTGCATGCACCTCCATCTAATCCTGTGTTGGATTCATCAGAATTACATCATTTACTGTTACGAAAACTTGGTTATGAACAAGATTTACCTGAAGATGATCATACTATTAAAGTGGAAAGGCAAAAAACTCCACTTCTTAAAGGAAATGATGGTCCCGTCAGAAATATTCTTGAAGAAGAGAATGGATCACAAGGTGAAACAAATGGTTCTGGAATAATGCCTAATGAGCCAGTAACGTCTCGACAACCTGAATCAGTAAAAACAGAAGGAGCTTTGGGTACTCCATTGAAATCTGAGACTTCTGATTCGGAAGCTACAACTAACATCTCACTTCCTTACCGATCTCAAATTGGCCTTCAGGAAAGAATCATTGAGTCTCCGCAGAAATCGGAATCTACTAATGAAAAGTTCAAGCCGAAGGGTGATGTTATGTATTCCCCACAACCAGGAACGATATTTGAACTGATAGAGAATATTGCTGATAAATATCCAGATTGGGTGGAATTATTAACAAATAAGGATGAGGCTTCATTTCCTCCTACTTTATTACTTGATGTTGTCTGTAGAATTTTCAAGGATGAACTTCAAGTAAAGGACTCATCGGATGTGGAGCTGGTGAAACAACATTTGTTTCCTATTGATTCTGAAGTTTGGAAGCCTTTTGTGATTACTGTATTTGCAGATCGAGCGAAGATAACTACAAGTTCGAAGGAAAGGTTTTTGGAAAAAAATCATCTCCTACTACTTCAACGATCATTCAGTAGGAATGAATTGATTACAATATTAAAGCAATGTGAAATTAAATATGGACTTAATGTCTCTGGGATGTTGCAGAATCCGAAAAGAATGACCCAGTATGATATCCGGATAGCAGCGTCACAGTTGAAGAATTTTGCTCCGAGAGCAAAGTTAAGAGAACTTAATGATGATATTGATTATTCGATTAGACGGAGGAGAACCCAATTACAGAGGTCTCAATCACTAGAACCTCCTAAATATTTAAAATCCTATATTCGTAGGAGAAGTGCATCGTTCAGTTATTCAAAGGAAACAGGAATTCGTGTTTTTGACCCTAGAATGGAATTACCTTCAAAACAAAAACAACGATATGTTTTCAAAACACCGAAACCTTCGGTATTTAGACCGACGATTAAGAAACCAGAAAGTTATGTAATCAATTTCTCCAAAATGCTCGGGAATGATGGTGAGAAAACAGGAGCAAGTTCCTATCACTGTAGACGGTTCAGAAGAAGGATATATGTTGCTGCGGGGAATGTACGATGGCGTTACTCGTCATATATCGACGACCGTTGGAAGAACTTCCGCATTCGATATAAATCGTCGTTTTCACTTGGTTTCAATAATTATTGCCAGATGAACGGCATTAGTAATCAAACTACGAGATGACGGGATTCTCATGAATTGATTGAGATACTAATTTGGTATTTTAGCTTTAATTGTAAACCGATAAAGAGAATTGAAAAAACAATTGTTTAAAATTAGTGAGTGTTCTTTGTGTTTTGGCGTTGTGTGTTGGTAGCACTTTCGAGAAATGCACGTTTGAGATTTTAACGAAGATCATTTTTTCGACTTGTTTACAGCAGTAATTTATTTTTCAGTCGTATTTTGCGATTTTTTAATTGGGAAGATGTTGAATCAGATGAAACCATTATTTTCCTTGAGAGTGAGTTTGTAAAAATTGGATATTGATAAGCATTGTTTTAGAATCATATTACGATCCTTCCTCGATATTGTTCTTATGAACGTCAACCTATTGATGATGATTGGTCTAAACTTGCTTCGAAAGCAATGAAAGGGGAAAGTGCGGATTCTTTGGTATGGAATACTCCTGAAGGGTTTCCTGTAAAACCATTGTACACGACGAAGGATAGGAAACATGTTCCTGTTGATAAAGAAGTTTGGTTATATATTGAATTGTTTATTTTTTGTGTGTTTTAGCTTCCTGGACAGTTCCCTTTCACTAGAGGTCCTTATCCAACAATGTACACTCAACGTCCGTGGACTATTCGTCAATATGCCGGGTTCTCGACTGTTGAGGAATCGAATAAATTTTACAAAGACAATATTAAGGCTGGACAACAGGGATTATCCGTTGCTTTCGATTTGGCTACTCATAGAGGGTAGGTCAAATATAATCAATGTATCAATTTGAATGTGGAATTTTGCAGTTACGATTCTGACAATCCTCGTGTTTATGGAGACGTAGGAATGGCTGGTGTCGCGGTTGACAGTGTGGAGGATATGAAGGCGCTTTTTGACGGTATTCCTTTGAACAAAATGTCCGTTTCGATGACGATGAATGGAGCAGTTGTTCCAGTTCTTGCAATGTACATCGTTGCTGCTGAAGAACAAGGAGCTACGATGGATCAAATGGCCGGAACTATCCAGAACGATATTCTTAAAGAATTCATGGTTAGAAATACTTACATTTATCCTCCTGAACCATCGATGCGTATTATTGGTGATATTTTTTCGTTTACTTCTCATCATATGCCTAAGTTTAATTCTATTTCTATTTCTGGGTATCATATGCAGGAAGCTGGAGCCGATGCTGCTCTCGAACTTGCTTTTACAATTGCGGATGGATTGCAATATTGTCAAACTGGATTAGATGCTGGATTGAAGATTGACGAATTTGCTCCAAGACTTTCCTTCTTCTGGGGTATTTCGATGAATTTCTATCTGGAAATCGCAAAAATGCGTGCTGCTAGACGTCTCTGGGCTAATCTCCTTAAGGAACGTTTCCAACCGAAAAGTATGAAATCCATGATGCTTCGTACCCATTCTCAGACTTCTGGCTGGTCACTTACGGAACAAGACCCTTACAACAATGTTATTAGAACCACGGTCGAAGCCATGGCTGCTGTCTTCGGTGGAACGCAATCTCTCCACACGAATTCTTTCGATGAAGCTCTCGGTCTTCCCACTCGATTCTCCGCTCGTATTGCTCGTAATACTCAGATTATTCTTCAAGAAGAATCCCATATTTGCAAAGTTGCTGATCCTTGGGGAGGATCGTACATGATGGAATCTCTTACTGATGAACTCTATAACGCTGCACTTAAAATCATCAAAGAAGTCGATGAAATTGGTGGTATGGCTAAAGCAGTTTCAAGTGGAATGCCAAAATTGAGAATTGAAGAAGCTGCTGCCAAGAAACAAGGCAGAATTGATTCAGGAAAAGATGTAATTGTTGGTGTTAACAAATACATAGTTGAAAATGTAAGTTTTATAAAATTTAAAATATTTTTTATTTAATTTTTTTAGGATTCTCCAATTGATGTTTTGAAAATTGATAATCGTAAAGTTCGAGAAAGTCAAATTGCTAAATTGAAGAAACTTCGAGAAACTCGAGATGCTTCCCGTGCTCAAGCAGCTCTCGATAAGATTACAGAATATGCTGAAGGAAACGGTAATCTGATGGATGCAGCTGTTGAAGCTGCTAGAGCTCGATGTTCTGTTGGTGAAATCAGTGATGCAATGGAAAAAGTTTTTAATCGTTATACTGCTGTTAATCGTTTAGTTAGTGGAGCTTATAAGTCCGCTTTTGGAGAAACAAGTGAAATTGATGCTGTAATTTCTCGAGTTTCTAAATTTGCTGAACGTGAAGGTCGTCAACCTCGTATTATGGTAGCCAAAATGGGTCAAGATGGACATGATCGTGGAGCTAAAGTTATTGCAACTGGATTTGCCGATCTTGGATTTGATGTTGATGTTGGACCTTTGTTTCAAACTCCAGAAGAAGCTGCTCAACAAGCTATTGATGCAGATGTTCATATTATTGGAGCAAGTAGTTTGGCTGCAGGTCATTTGACTCTTTTGCCACAATTAATTGCTGAATTGAAACGTCTTGGACGTCCTGATATTATTGTAGTTGCTGGAGGTGTTATTCCTCCTCAAGATTACGATGAATTGAAGACTGCAGGAGTTGCTTGTGTTTTCGGTCCAGGTACTCGTCTTCCTCATTGTGCTAATCAGATTCTGGATGTTCTGGAAGGCACCAATAATGAACAGAAACGTGCTACTGCTTAGATTGCATTTTTACTAGGAACTGCATTTATATCTGATGATGAATTTGGTTATTTGTCGGATAATGCAAGGATTATTAGATGTACTTATAAACACAGGTTAATGAATAGGTCAAATAAAGTTTATATTTAATTATAATTTAAATAGAATGGTTAACAACAGCTTCGAATTGCCTTAATTCAGTTAAATCTTTCATAGCAACATGACCGTTCCTGTCTGAGATCCAACGACCGTTCATACCGGGAATTCTTGCAGTTGGTTTTCCCCATGTCATACCTTTGAAAAGTAAAATTTCATCAGCTAAAAAATATTTTATTATTTTTAATATAAAAAATAAAAATTACCATCAGACCACATTGCATAAATATGTTGTGCTTCACGAACAGGATTTTTATTTAATTGTTCTAAGAAAACAGAATAATTATTTTGAGTACATTTTGATGAAGTATATCCACAAAGTAGCTAAAAAAATTTAATATTATTTTAAAGAATTTTTAAATTTTGTATTATTTTTAAAAAATTTAGCTTTTATACTTTTTTTTGAAAATTTTAAGTTTTATATTATTTTAGAAAATTTTTAATTCATTATTTTTTTTAGAAAAATTTAAGCTTAATATTTTTTAGAAAAAATTAATATTATTTTAGAGAAAATTAAATTTAGTGTTTTTTTTTAAATTAATATTATTTTAGAAAAATTTTAATTTAGTGTTTTTTTAGAAAAATTTAAATTTAGTGTTTTTTTTAAAATTAATATTATTTTAGAAAAATTTAAATTTAGTGTTTTTTAGAAAAAGAATTAAATTTTATATTATTTCAGAAAAATTTAAATTTAGTGTTTTTTTAGAAAAATTTAAATTTTATACTTTTTTAGGAAAAATTAATATTATTTTTGAAAAATTTAAATTATGTGTTTTTTAAATTTTGAAATACCTGATCTTCACAAGTGTATCCAGGATAAAGTCCATCAAGAGCGTTGCACCAAGCAGGGACGGTTTGAGCAAGTTGACAAGTACATAATCCGTAATTAGGTCCAGAAATTCCGAGGAAAGTGTCGATTTTATCTCCAATAGAAGCTCCGATTGAACAGTTTCCGTCTGTAGCTATCAGATTTCCACCTTTTATGGCTTTTCTGGCTAATGGAACTCCGACAGAATGAGCGATTATATCGACTTTTGGAGCTCCGGTGTAGTCGATGACTGCTTGGACGAATCTCCTGATCGACAAAACGAAAGAACATGTGTGAATCGTGTTGTAGCTGTCGAGGACGTTTCCGCTTCCCCAAGTATCTCCCCAAGTGGTTGCATACAATTCAGCGTTGGTGTAATTCTGTTCTAAGAAGTACTGGATAGATCTGGACCAGCCAGTCGCCGTGGGGGACTGGACATGGAGAGCAGCATCTCCAGTACCGTGGACGAAAATAACCGGTTCGTTGTGGATCTAAAGATTTGCAATTGTTAATAATTATATAATTTTGATTAAAAATATTTAGAAATTTTTAATTTTCGCACATAGTACACAAAAATAAAAAAAATAAAGTTACAATCAAAATTTTCTTTTTTTATTTTTTTTATTTTAAAAAATCTAAAAACTCATATTAAAATAAATCTATAAAAGTATATTTTTTAAAGTTAAAAATTAATTAAAATTTTCTGTAATTTTTGAATTCCTGCGCAGAGTACACGAAAATAGAAAAAAAATAAAACTGGCAATTTACAGTCCAAATCGATTCGCTTTTCTTCATTTTTTTATTTTAAAATTCCGTAAAAAACTCAAAAACTTATATTAAAGTAATTTCATAAAAGTATATATTTTTAATTTTGTAATTTATCAAAAGTAATATATACTGTAATTTTTGAATCAATATCCTAAATGATGAAATAAATCTATAAATTAAAAAACTGTAAATTTTGAATTAATATCTTAAATGATGAAATAAATTACATAAATAAATAAAAACTATAATTTTTGAATTCCCATCTTAAATGATGAAATAAATTATATAAATTTCAAAAAAAAGTAAATTTAATAATTCACTGTCGAAATTGATCAATTTTTTTATTACTATTTTAAAACTTCCTAAAAATCCCAAAAATTAGTATCAAAGTAATTTCATAAAAATGTTTTTAATTTTAAAATTAATACAATTTTTTGTAATTTTTGAATTCCCGCCTTGAATTACGAAATGAATTATATAAGTAAAAAAACGGTAAATCTGGCAATTCACTACCGAAATTTTCTCCGTCTTTGCTCGTCTTTCTTTTACAATAATTTAATTTTTCTAAAAAATTCTGTAAATTCATCTTTGGGCAGTCTCGTAAAAATTTTGTTTTTTTTACAACTTGAATTCTCTAAGAAAGCGAGTTTTGTGAAAAAGGAAAAAACGGTAAATCTGGCAATTCATTACTGAAATCGATTCATTTTTTATTTTTTTATTTTCTTTCATTTTTCATTTTTTACGATTATTCTAGAAGTTTCTAGATTCATGTTAGTGAAATTTCGTAACAACTCCAATTTTTAATTTTTATAATAGTTTAAATTTTCACATAAGCAAGCTTAGCGAGAATTCAGAAAATGGTAATCCCGGCAATTCGTTACTGAAATGGCCTTTTTCTATTCTACGATTATTCTTTAAGTTAAAAAAAAATAAAAATTCTTGTTAAAATGCTTTTATTTTTTAGAACAATATTATTTAAAAATAATTTTTTATTTAAAATAAATCTTTATTTAAAATTAAATTTCTTTAAAAATAAATTTTTTATTTAGAAATTAATTTTTATTTAAAATTAATTTTTGTTTAAAATTAAATTTTGTAAATTTGAAAATAAATTTTTATTTAGAAATTATTTTTTGTTTAAAATTAAATTTTTATTTAGAAATTAATTTTTATTTAAAATAAATTTTTTATTTAGAAATTAATTTTTGTTTAAAATAAATTTTTTAAATTTAAAAATAAATTTTTTTAATTTAAAAATAAATTTTTTAAATTTGAAAATAATAATTACCTTTTCGTTGGGTTTGACTCTTCCGCCGAAGCTCCCGTTTGGACCGATGTCAGATCGGTCGAAAGCGTCTCCTTCGTATCCGTTGCTAATCAGCCAGTTTTGGAAGTCTTCTGTAAGCGGGCCTTGGGGTGTCTTCTGCCCTAGTACGGTAGCCTTCCAGAAGCAAAATACAAATATTATTATCCGCATCTGCTAGTTTTAAAACGAGAAAATTTAAAAACGAAGTGGACACGACTGAGGGTGATCGACTCTTTGCCCGCGGCGGGTTCCAGGAGCCTGACCCGGAACATTCTTAATATCTTTCTGTCGAAAACTGGATTCTTGAAGCCCTTGAAGCGCATCTTTGTCAAGCCCATCTTCTCTCGCAAAAAGGATAAAACTGATTTGTTCATTGATTTGGAATTTTAGAGTTATTGCAACAAATGACTATCCCAGTTCTTTAATCGCGTTTCTTCTGACTTTATCCCCTTTAGCAATGACCCTGCTGAACATGTATTGAAACGAGAAAAACCGGCTTCTGTTGACTTCTCGGCACCTTTATCTGGAAATCATCCTCTTATAAAAATTTCAAATTGCTGTTATTATGAAATTGTCTTGACACGAATTTCCAAGATTTTTAAAAAATTCGAAATTTCAGATAATTTCAAATTTGTATTAAATTCTAAAAACTTATATTTTAAAAAAAAATTCCAAAATTCAAAATTTCAGATAACTTCAAATTTATATTTTTTTTAAATCCCAAAATTCGAAATTTCAGATAATTTCAAATTTATATTAAATTCTAAAAACTTATATTTTTTTAAAAAATCCCAAAATTCGAAATTTCAGATAACTTCAAATTTGTATTAGATTCTGAAAACATTTTTTTTAATTCCAAAATTCTAAAAAGTTCGAAAATTTTTGTTGGGATATTGTAATTTTTTGAAGTTCTCTGAAATTCTGAAAACTTCAAAAACTTTCCACTGAATTTTGGAAATTTATATTTTTTTTAAATTCCAAAATTCTAAAAAATTCGAAAATTTCTATTGGGATATTATAATTTTTTGAAGTTCTCTGAAATTCTAAAAAATTTAAAAACCTTCCACTGGATTCTGGAAACTTCTATGAAGTTTTAAAACTTCCAAAATCCGGCCTAGGATACTATAAAGCTCCGTAAGATTCTAAAAACCTTCAGAATCTCCCACTGGAATCTGGAAAATCCTAGAATTCCATTTTTTTGAATTTACTATTACGGTCGTTTTTAAAGATTTTAATTAGGATATAAATTGCCTGAAAATTACAATTCTTGTTTTTTATATTTGCCCAAAGATGAAAAGCGGTCTAATTAACTCGATTTCTGGTCGATGTAAATTGTTAAGAAGACAACTTTCCCTAGTTCTTTTTTTCGTTCCGTTATTCCTAAGCCAAAAAACGCAAAGACAACCATAGTGACAACAGGCAAGAGGGGCAGCGTCCTTCCGCACGCAGTTCATGTGATGTCGGGCCGTTGGAAGGGGAACTCTGTTGGTGAAAAAGGACGCAACAAATGATAGACCATAGTTGTTTCTTTAAACGCAGTGCGATCCCATGTTCTTGTTCCCCCTTAGCAGCTGGTGCAGTGGTAGGGACAAGCACATCGGAGATAGCAGGAGAGAAAATAACGTGTCTCATATTGGAAAGCCGGGCCGTAGTCAAGTGTAATTCAAATAGCGCGCGTAATCTACCGTAAAAGCCACTCGCCCTGGTTGATGTCACTTTCCGTTGTCATGGAATGCCATAAACGCTAGCACACATTGAGCCGTTGCTCGAGTTAACGTTGAATTATTGGCGTGTTCACCAATCAATAAAAGTGTGAATAATCGTGTATTTTATATTTATATTCTTTATTTACTGAAATTACCGTGATAACAAGTCATATTCACTTTTGCAATTAGAGTGATTAAAACGTTGATATATATAGTTTAGGTCTTGTACCGTTATATCTGGATGTTGCCATGTCGCTGCAATCCTCGGGCCACCCGGCTGGTTTGAAGCACGGCGATATTCGTGATGGAGTCAATGTAAGTTTCGCCCTTGCTAAGTAGTATTTATGATAGTGTGTCAAATCAATTCCATACATTATTTTTGATCGGATTATTCCGAATGAACATGGAAATTTCGATATATGAGAAGGTTAAACGACGGGAACATTATTGAGCGAGAGGGTTTATCGATTACCAATTTTCAGCGACCTCTGCTACTTGAACCCGAGTTTTTGACGGAAGATGAGGCTCGTCGACGACGGGAGCAACTGAATCGCAGGCCATCTTACCGGTAAGCTGTTACTTATCATACCGTAACTCACTTGATCCTATTACAGCATGATTTTAAAAGATTTGGAAACAGTTGGAGATAAAACTTTGAAAAAGGAAATTGATGAACAGCAACCACCAATGGATAGAGTTGCGATGTCTTCCCCTGTGGCAATCAGTAAGTAAAAACGAAATGATTCGCCATATAAATCGTTTTTAAGATAATCTCGCTGCAAATTCCATATATGCCCCGCCAGTGACAAACGGGACTCTACACCCACGTGGGAGTCCCGGAAACGAAATTGATACTACCTCTGTTGGTAATAATGTATTTTCTCCTCGAAATCTGACCGATTTACCATCAGTAGCCCCGGGATCTGATAATCAAGTCCCCGTATCAGCTACACGCCCCCCACAACCGAACAATAATGTATTAGTCCATGTCAACCCAAATGATCTTCTGAATATTAAGCCAGTTTCTGACGCCGTTGCCAGAGTCACAACTGCGGCTGCCAGTTTCATCAACAATGGTAATTTCATGGATAACGGGACCATCTTATCTGATATTTCAGAGTGGCCCTCCAGTCTTCTAAACGTGTATAATTCTAACACTAGTCCTATGGGTAGTGTTTCTTCGTTGTCTGGAGGTCGAGGTCCTGGAATTCCCGAAACTGACGAAAGCAATAGGAAACGACAAGTCAGGCTTCTTAAGAATCGGTTTGTCTCTGGGATTACTGGGATTTATTAATTTATTTATTTACAGAGAAGCTGCTAAAGAATGTCGTCGGAAGAAAAAAGAGTATGTTAAATGTCTGGAAAATCGAGTTGCTGTATTAGAAAATCAAAACAAAGCTTTGATAGAGGAGCTCAAAACCCTCAAGGAACTTTATTGTCGTAAAGAAAAAGCAGAAATGTCGTGATATTTTATATGATTCGTGTTAATCTACATATCGAATTCGCTTTTTGGATGTAGTTGCTAGTTTTTTTCGAATGATTCGGCAGAGAAAATCGCGGATGCAACTTTATTCTACGCTACATTTCCCTCATGTTTTTCCGGTGACAGACTTGAACCATTGTTCTCAAATCCGGCATTTCATCTGGCCAGATTTATCTGCTTAAACTATGGCTTCGAGTCTTCTGGTTTCCATTCGCCCTTTGGTTTGCGTTATTTTTCAATGTATCCACGGTGTATTTTCTCTCAAGTAATTCATAGCATCAGACGATCTCTCATTGAACTCCTCGTGAAAGAATTTATCCACTTCTTGTATTCACCATTTAACAGCTGCTCTAAAAGTCGATTACGGTCATTGAAGAACGACTAATGCTGATCCGACCCTCCATGAACTTTCAATCTACTTTACTATAGCATTTACTGTAGAAAATAGCAAAAAAAAGAATATAATTACTTTTGAGTAAATTGAACATTTATCGAATTTTTATTTTTTTCAAAAATCAAGTTGAGGAAACGGATCCATGTTGTCATCTTTCATTTTTGCTTTTTTCAGTCACTGATAGTTTATTCGATAAATTGATATTATTACAAAAGAGGTGGAATAAATTTTATATTTTTGAAGAAATTTAGAAAAATTTATTTTTAAAAGAATTTTGAAATTTTTTGATGTTTTTGAAGAAATTCCAAATTTAAAAAAATTTTTAAATTCTAATGTTTTTGAAGAAATTTAAAATTTGGAATTTTAAAAATTTTGATGTTTTTGAAAAAATTTAGAATTTTTACATTTTTAAAGAATTTTATATTTTGAAAATAATGTACTGATCCGAAATGGTACGGAGTAAACTTCCTACTTGGCTTAACGCACGAAGTTTTGGTTATCTCAAGTGGATTTTCCTCACGAACAAGGTAGAAGGTTTTTATGTTTAGAAAAAAACTCAAAAGTTGAATAGCAATCCCCTTGAATATTTAGGGGTCCCTTCGGGCGATGAACTTTCGGTGATTTTTCGAGTGCACTGTCTGAGAAATCTCATGGGAGAATATCGGACTTGAAATGGTCAAGTGATTCATGTTTAATATTGGGGTTGCGCAATTCTTTGTCCTTTGAGTTTTCTTTATATTGAAGTAATACATTAAGAAAATCTGCTCCGAAATTCCTTCTCTTGTTTTGTCTCATTGTTGTTCGAAAAATCAAATATGCAAACAAAAAGTAAAAGTTCAAAGAAAGCAATACGAAAACCTGCCACATCGACTCAAAAATCTATTATCTGGTCCTTTTTTGATCTAATGGAACCAGAAACCCTTGTTCCACCGTAAAATCGGGGTTACTGTAACTGCAAACATGAATGAAATTCGTCATCACCAAAATTACCGTAACTACAAAAAATTATTTTTAGTAACTAATGGATTTTACTTTATTTTTGAAAATGAAGGAAATTATAAAAATAAAAATATTGATTACTGTAGATATTTTAAAAATCGTTTTCAAAATTTAATGAAGATTACTGTAATTATAAATTAATATATTTTACTGTATTTTTGAAAATGAAGGAAATTATAAAAGTAAAAATATTGATTACTGTAGATATTTAAAAAATCGTTTTCAAAATTTAATGAAGATTACTGTAATTATAAATTAATATATTTTACTTTATTTTTAGAAATGAAGGAAATTATAAAAGTAAAAATAGAAATATTGATTACTGTAGATATTTTAAAAATCGTTTTCAAAATTTAATGAAGATTACTGTAATCATAAATTAATATATTTTACTGTATTTTTAGAAATGAAGGAAATTATAAAAGTAAAAATATTGATTACTGTAGTTACAAAGAAGATTGTTTTTGAAAACTAATGGAGATTAATCATGTAAATAAATGGATGTTACTGTAATTTTAAAAACGAATAAAAACTACCTAGAAATGAACAAACATCATTGTAATTATGAAAATGATTCAACATGACTGTAATTATAGAAATAAGTGTACATTATTGCAGTTTCAAAAACGAACAAAGATTACTGTATTCTCGGAAATGTATGAAGATTATTGCAATTATAAAAATAAATGCCTTATTTTGTCAGTTGTTTTTTCACTACATGAATGTTTTTTGAAAAATAATCCAATGATGACGACATTCATCGTCGTTTCCACAATTTGGCCAATTTTCTCATTAATCGTCAATCACAATGGTCAAGTAGAAAATGTGAGATCGTAGAAGAAGGATTATCGGGGGCCTAGACTTACTGGATGATTAAGAAAAACGCTTATGACCATTTTGTAATCGGGTGAAAGTTTTGATTTACTGACCACGACATCAGACAAGAGATGTGTGCATAAAGCTTGCTGTGACCGTTCTTCTACACAAATATTTCATCATTGTCGTATATCTTGTCGATGTAGACGTTGCTCGGAGTCATTATCTTCGACGCGTAACTGTGGTTGTCCGAAATAAGAGATCTCTCGCCCCTCTCGAAGAAGCACAACCATAAGCATATCTTAAACGTAAAGAGTTGACTCTACTTATTTTAGTCGAAGGCGGTCCGATCGTCCCTCAATCCCTAAAGCTGTGCGCGAGTTGGTCATCGGCGGCGTGGCCATCGCAAGATTCGCACTCAAGTGCTTTATGCAAACAACCCTTTGTGTCCGGCTAAAATTGCTCAAAACGATTAGACGACCCAGAGGCCGTTCAGTTTTCACTCAGTCAACGAGATGAATAACTCATTGCTTATCGTTCAATTTTTGTTGATAGGTAAAGTTTTAAACAATATTGATATATGATAATTATATATTTTTCAGCTTTTGCTTATGCTCAAAACACTCCGGTGATTGGAGGAGCTTGTAAAACGGGCACTGCGGACGTCCAGATCGGTGGAAAGCAGACTCAATTTTTTCTGAAATGTGAAGCTAATGACGAGTAATTTTATATAATTATTATTCGAAAATAATTCTATTTCTTTCAGTTCTGAAGATGGAAGTGGTATCTGGGTTGTCAAAAGCCGTGCTAACTCCCCTGCCTCCAACGAAGCTCAACAACATCCCAAGAAAATCCGAAAAATGCAAATGAGCAATGTCTGCGGTATTGTTTTTATAATTTTTTTTAAATTTATTAAAAATTTCCAGAACAAGACAGTAATGCTCGAGAAGGCCAATCTTGTACAACATCGGAAACTTGCTTGCAACAAAACTACGAAAATCCTGGAACTTATCTTCAATGTGATTCTACACAACAAAGATGGGTGAAACGAAGCTGTCAACAAGATTTCGTCTTCAGCTTCGAGCACCAGTCCTGCATCGGTCACTCTAAGACGATCCGACACGTTGCTCGTGAGTTTTTGATGGACTTATTCTCGGACACTCGAGAACGGGTCAAATCTCTAGAGTTTTCTTTAAATATTGTTTTTAGGCCAATCTGCTTCTGGAGGCGTAATCTGCACATATACCCAATGCAACAGCAACAGTAATCCCTGCACCATCGGAACCTGCAACAACGGATATTGCTGCAGTTCTGCCCCGGTCGCTCCCATCTCAGGTTTGAAGAATTCCATTAATTTTTAATTTTTAAAACTTTCCTTTTTCTATTTTTAACGATGTTACTACCCTACTAATCCCCGTTACAGGAAAAGAAAAGAAAAATCTTAAAAAACTCTCAAAAGTTAAAACAGAAGTCCTCGGAGAAACAGTAGCCGATTCTCCCATCCCTGCTTCGAACCCGGATTTATCCACAAAGATAAATCCACTTGATCAAGTCCTTGTGAAAGCATCTGGCAATGGATGTGCGCTACCGTAACTTTGCCCTTTAGTGGGGTCAAGATGACGATCAGCCTTGTCGATTTCGAGTCGAATTTGAACTAATTTAAATTTCGAAAAATCTAAAATTCCAAATTCAAACTGATTTCGAAATATTTCAAATTTTAGTCGAATTTAAATTAATTTAATTTAAAAAAATCTATAATTCCAAATTTGAACTAATTTAAATTTCGAAAAATCTAAAATTTCAAATTTAAACTAATTTGGAAATATTTCAAATTTAAATTAATTTAACCTTCGAAAAATCTGGAATTTCGAAATATTTCAAATTTTAGTCGAATTTTGAAATATTTCAAGTTTGAGAATCTATAATTTCAAATTCGAATTAGTTTGGAATTAATTTAAATTAAGATTGACTTGAAAAATCTAGAATTCTAAATTTAAATTAATTTCGAAAAATTTCAAATTCGAATAGAATTTTGAATTAATTTAATTTCGAAAAATTTATAATTCCAAATTTGACTGATTTCGAATTGAACAAAATCGAAATATTAATTTTATTTCGAAATCGAAATTAATTTTAAAATTTAAAAATCGACAATTCTGAACTTGACCTTTTTAACAGTAATTTTCCTTTTTCATGCTTTAAACCTTTCAGTCGGTTGTGCTGCCGGTTTTTCCTCCACGATTAAATGTACTCCTGTCGGTGGATGTCCTCCTGGATTATTTTGTGATAAAACCGTTGAATTATGTTGTCCCTTGTTGCTTCCACTAACAGTTGTTACTCATTCCAATAAATACCACAGTGATGTGAAACGAAGACCCATCACGAGTTAGTTTCCCTAAATTTTCGACAAATAATTTTAAAAATTAATTATTAAAAATTTTCAGTAACTCAATCATGTCCACAATGCAGATCCGCTCAAGTCATCGCCGTCAGTAAGTTTTTTATTTTTTTTAATTTTATTAAAATTATTTAAAAATTGCTAAAATCTTAAAAAACTGAAATTTTTTAAAATTCCAACAAGAACTAGAAATTCGTGTCGAGACAACTTTTAACCACTCCTCTAATTTTCGAATTTATATGAAATTTTAGGAACTTTTAAAGTTTAAAATTCCCCAAAATTTATTTAATTTTTTTAATTTCTCGAATATTTCAAAATTTAATAAAAGTTTAAGATCAAAATTGAGAATTCTAAAAATTTTTAATTTTTGGAAATTTGCAACAAAGAATTTTACAATTTTTATTTCTAAATTGTATAATAATGTAATTTTTCTTTTTTCAGGATGCCCTGGAGGTGGAATGCCTTACGGTACTTGCAACAACGGATATTGTTCTGCCGGATATAGCTGCGTCCAATCGAGCAACATGTGCTGTGCTACTAATTCCAATGTCCAAGTTTGTAAGTGTTAATTTTCTGAATTAAGTTATTTATTTTTTTCTTTAGATACTTGTCCTGGTGGACGTGTCTCCGTAGGTACCTGTATGAACGGCAGATGTGGATCTGGATATTCCTGCTTCCAACAAGCGAATATCTGCTGTCCTGCCGCCACTGTCTGTGCTGATGGAACTCAAGCTGCCGGTGCTTGTGTTAATGGACAATGTGGAACTGGATTCACTTGTACCAACGGACTTTGCTGTACTTCCAGCTCTTCCACTCCTCGTTGTCTCGATGGAAGTTCTGCTGTTGGAGCTTGTATCAGCGGCCGTTGTGGATCTGGATACACTTGCACAACTGGCAACATTTGCTGTCCATCTACTACTAGCGGTAAGTATTGTAATGTTAATTGTCAATTTAATCGGGAATATTACAGTCTGTCCCACTGGACAAGTCTCCATCGGTCGTTGCGTCAACAATGCCTGTCCTTCTGGATACACCTGCGTCGGAACTTACCCCAACAACTACTGTTGTGGAGTTGCAACCACTGCCATCACTTGTACCGACTCAGAAGCCATTGGACCTTGTATCAATGGAGAATGTGGAGATGGATACCTCTGTGATACTACCCAGGACTTGTGCTGTCCTAACGTTACTGATGACAGTATTGGTCCTTGTATTGCCGGAGAATGCCCTGATGGTATATTAATTCATTTTTAATATATAATAATTGAATATTTTAGGCTATCTCTGCGTAAATGGCACATGTTTCCTCAGAGCCGATGGTGGAGTTAATACGGACACTTGTCCTGTCGCTCAGCAAGCAGGGCCTTGCATTAATGGCGTTGATTGCCCTACAGGCTTTACATGCTTGGGTGGATTCTGTTGTTCTACCTAGATTCATCATCATTCAATCAGTGCTTAAATATTAAAAACCTTTCCTTTCACTTGCCCCAAGGAGAGCGTGGACATAGTATGTGCAGCGGTACACTTGTTGATACATTAATTTCACCTTGTTCAATGCAGTTCAGTTAATTTATTTAATTTATAATTTATTGATTAAATACTCATTTCGAAATGTATTTCCTTCCTGTGAAAGCAGATTTTTTAAAGAAGTCTTCGGCTCACAACATGACACAAATTTGATTTGTTCAATGTTGTTCCGTTGTAAAGGTTGACTAACCTGGATTTATTTTTTGCCTTTTTAGTACATGACTGAGCATTTCAATCCTCCAAATCCCATCGACTAATAATACATCAAGAATTAATTGTTCATTTCCCCGAGTTATTCTGGGATCTCTTTTGTTGTTATAAAATGAATATTTCAATGCAATGAACCGAGATATATATTATTCGATGATTTTTTGTGAAATTGAAGCAGTGGAAAGTTCATATATCAGATGAAAATAAGGGACTCGTTTAGAGTATACAGGTCTGATGGAGAATTACCGACGGAGAATCTGGGGCAGTCAAAAACGGAAAAAATTGGGATTTAAATATGCTTTTACGCGGTTTTTGGCAAACCGTTCCTATAAGTTATTCATTTGTTTACAATGGGTGCGAGTTAGACCAATCATCCCTTTTCTCAGGAAAAAACCAACGCGAGTTATTTTGTCCAATTTGATTTCGACTCTCGTATAACTTTCATGAAAATTACTTGTAAACGCTTTCCCTCTGGAATATTTTTACGTTTTTATTGAAATTTTGATAATTTAAATGACATTTTATGTAAATATTTGTTCAAAAAACTTTGGAAATTGAAGGACAAATAATTTTATTAATAAAAAAGACAAAATAGATAAACATTGGTCTCGAAGGGAACGCGCGGGAGATATTCCTTGCTTATGATTCACCGTCTTGATTCCTTGTTGATTTATATTTTTTTTTATAATTTTTAAAATTTTATTGTTATACTTTGTATCGCTTAGGTTATCCAACTTTAGGTTTTAAAATTATTTCAGACGTTTCTTGTCGCTCGCTTCAATTTTATTGCATTGTTCCTTTAGAAACATGGACGAAGACTTTTGCACTATCTGTCATGAGAATATAGATGCAAACAATTGTTTTGTCACTGAGGAATGTGGACATCGATTTGGCACATCCTGTATGGTAACGTATGTTGACGAGGCCAGAAAGGAGAATGAACGTCGTTATCACGATACCGACGATGAATTGCGTCCTCAGTTAGATATGGTCTGTATCTTGATTTTCCGTATCTCATAATTGGGAAATTACAGAGCGTCCATTGCCCTGTTTGTCGGACCTCGTTGAATGACGACCAATTTGCGGCGATTGAAAAATAGGGCGTTTTCGGTGATAATTATTTTATAGCCCAAAAAAAATATGTTAAATGTACAAATTACATTGTAAATGTATTTCTTAAAATTGATGACGTGTCGTTTTTCAAAATTTGTTTATTTTAGCTAATTTCCATTGCTTGCATTATCCGTGGTTAGAATTTTATTTGTTATTCTCGATAAAATTCGTTTGAGATCAGCAAACTGTCTCGCTTCCGTTGTCGACATAGGTCGATTTTATTGCCTCTACACTAATCGATTGTCCTCGCGCACAATTGACTTGATGTCCGTCTTTTTACTGTGTATCCCATCGGAATAACGAACTTGACATTCGATTTTCAAACTTTCTCTTTCGTAATTTCATATCTGATGCAAGTAGCAAGCTTTGGCAAGTCGGGAAAATTTCGAAATATGTTGATTCATAATTTAATCTTTTGCCTTGAAAGTACTGCAAAATCCAGGAACCACTGGTTTCATCGTATATTTATTTTACAACGAATATAGTAGGGATTATTTTAAGACCATTTTTCGACCCTGTTTATGGTTTGCTTTTGAATTCCAAGCGGAAAAGGGACTACTTTTGGCTTTATTCACATACGCCAATCGGTTGTAAATTCCACAATTTTTGTCGACTTTATTCATTCTTCTGTTGTTGAAGAAGTATCCTGGAATTTATGGAATTCAACCGCTCGCTCGGGATTTTGTTATAAGCTGAGCTTTCATTGGGAAGTGAGCGTAAGCTTGCTAACAGCTAACCATACGCGGTCATTAAATTCAGTGGACGTACATTCGTCATACCCTTTGTCGGAGTGACCACTTTTGGCTCTCCGCTTGTTTGTGTATCCCTATTGCTGTCGTCTTGGTATTTTCACACGTGGCAGTAGTATTTTCCCTTGTGCCGAAACCTTTATTTTTGAAAGAAATTTTTCAAATATGAACGCGTTTAAAAATTGTTATCGAAGAACTTGGAGCTGGATCAAAATCCGTCTATCGGCAATATGGAATTTCCTCTGCTGGTTAGCAGATTGTATTTTCTGTTGTGCGTGCTGTATTGACGATGACAAAGCGGATATTGAGAGGGGGATATCTCACATTCATACTTCAGATATTCATCAGACGACTCTCGGTGACGGTCACAAGAAGTCAATAACGATGGATAATGCTGGAGGGGCTGCAAATGGGCAAGTACACAAAGTCATTATGGTCGGAAGTGGTGGAGTTGGTATGTTATTTTTACTTAGTACTATTGATTACTCATGATTTCCAGGTAAAAGTGCATTAACCTTGCAATTCATGTACGACGAAGTTAGTTTTTATATCACCTAAGAAGTAATAAGCGTATTTTTTAGTTTGTGGAAGAATATGAACCGACTAAAGCAGATTCTTATCGAAAACGAGTTGTATTAGACGGAGAAGAATGTTCCGTGGATATATTGGATACTGCTGGTCAGGAGGATTACTCTGCTATCAGGTACTTTATTTTCTTGACCTTCGCAAGTAAATTTAATTCTCTTTAGGGATAATTATTATCGGAGTGGAGAAGGATTCATTTGCGTGTTCTCTATCACTGATGCAGAATCGTTTGATGCTACTAACGAGTTCCGTGAGCAGATTCTTCGAGTCAAGAATTCTGATACAAGCGTGCCTATTGTGCTAGTTGGGAACAAATCCGATTTGACGTCTGAAAGAGTGATTTCACAAGAACAGGCCAGAGCCAGAGCTGACTCATGGGGAGTTCCATATGTCGAAACCTCGGCCAAAACTCGTACGAATGTTGACAAAGTGGGTTTTTGTTAACAATTGCACAATTTCCATGAATGGATTATTCCAGGTTTTTTACGACTTGATGAGAGACGTTCGTCGTCGAAAGGGAGGCCCACTTGGCAGTAGTGGTGCTGCCGTAGATTCCATAAATCCCGGTAATAAGCGAAAGAGTGCAAGCAGATCCTGGAAAAAGCACTGCGTTATCCTCTAATCCTCGTCCACTTATGCTCTGCTGGTTGCTTGCTTTTTGTTCGATTCTCCGGGTATCAATTTAAAGTTACCGAACGTTAATACCCTCATTAGCTCTGCTTCTTCCCGATTTGGTGAAGTATCATTGTTTCCTAATAGAACGAATAAATATCTATGTGTGTCAGGAAAAGATTCTTATGCAAGAATAATCATGAAATCCAACTTGGAAATAATAAATCTATGGGATTTGGTCATTGTCTAAAGATGATTGGTACAGTAATTACAGTTTGGATTTAAGATAAGATTTCAGAAATTATTCTTTGGAGATACTCCTAATAGGTCTGCATGTACAGAGAGGAATTGAATTAATATTATTTTGTGTTCAAATCAAGTTTTATGAGTTAATATTTCGGATTCTTTATGTTAATCTCCGATGTCTTAGTATTTTTAGATGATAGAAATATATTAAATCACTTATGAATTTCTTTGACCTTTTTGTTGATAAATATAATCAGGAATTCGGCTTAAATTAGCTTTTTGTAAAATTTTTAAATACGGAAAGTATTTCAAAAGCAAAGGAAATAGAAGAGAACAATCCAGAAAGTAGTGAAAATGATTGAAAATATTCAGAATCAAGTTTTCCTTCACCCTTTTGCAAGGTTTTCTGCGTTAGAAGTTTATTTTTATTCGCTAACCTTTGCGAAAGGGATCAGTTTATCCTTTCCATTGACGGATTTGAAAGAGATAAATAATCTGTTGGGTATTCTGTTATTTATCATCACGACAAACAAAACATTTGAGATTTAAACAATTGATTTAATAATTAGTAGATGAACTTCTATAGATGATTTTCAGTAATTCTTCCACCAACTGTTTAAAAAGCTATGATCAACAAGCTTTCCTTTTTATACAAATATTGACCAATTTATATTCTATTGCTTTGCAAGGTAGTGACAGCTGGATTCACAAGATATCCATAGTCAAATAGATCTACCGAAATCCGGCATTTTCGATTAATACGTTTTTATTAATATAATTGTGGTTTTTATACTATAACCATCTTCCTCGAAATCTAGTCTATCTTAGACAACATAACATTTATATATCAAGATCTTCTTATTAATTGGATTTTTGTAATCTTTCTTGTGTGTAAAATTTCTATTAATAGTTATTTCCTGTGAAGTATTTTACAAAAAAGTCCCATACTTTCACAGACATGGCATATTGCAAACTCAATAATGAGGAGTTCTATTCCATTTGTTCGCTGCGAGATATCGTCGGTGGTTATGGAACAATAAATTTCGCGAATGTTTCTGTGATTTAATCGATTGCTCTTATTTTCGTCGGTTCATATCCTTTACACTTCTTTCCTCACATTATATTATCAGGGTATTTCAGAAAACAACTCATTAAATATTGTGGGACGCGTGTGCTCGGATGTCCGTTTATTTATATGAGTCGCTAAGCTACGTTGCATAAACTAGTGTATTTCAGCTTGTTGCAATCGCATCGATTTTTTGATCGTTTATACAAGAACATGTCAGACGATCCTTGTGAATGTGTCTTCAGCCATGAAGCTATGATGCGAAGACTACTCTCAATTGTAAGTTGGCATCACTGAGAAGCATATGAAACTAGTAATTTTCAGCTTCGCCAATCACAAGAGGAGTGCACTGATGAAGACTGCGTTGAATCTAGCTCTATTGGGAGTCCTAGTAATGCATTGATAATGATGACCTTGATGGGGGTTTTCGCTGTTGTTATGTTTTTGTCTAGACCCAACTCTCTCCGACCTAGAGCTCTAGATCCAACCGGGAAACCCCCGAACGATGAATCCGAAGGCCCACCACCTCCACCCATATCTTAGACGGGTTCCTTAATTTACTTCCGCACATTCATTCAACTCTAGTCAATTCCGGCTATCTGTAATGCTTTCAAAGCAGACCGTTTCACGTTTTACGGGCGAATCATCGAATAATGTATATATTGAACGTTTTGGATTTTTCACATCAATTGCTTTGGTTTTTATGAGATGATATAGAATGCTGCAAGAATTATGCCTTATGAAGATGGAGTTAAATATATTGCCGGTGATTGAGTGTATAAATAAAATAATCAAAATTGAATTAAATTTATTTTTGGTGTACCAAGGGTGGATCAATTCCCCGATAGGAATCTAAATTGTAAAGTTTTTAATAAGAAAGAAATACTAAACTCGGGATATTATTTTTAAATCAGTCATATCAAATTCAAACTTTCCCAAGAGTATATGCGGAATCTGTAATCCAATCTTGTTGAGTGCTTTTTTGAAACGAAATAATTTGAAATGTCCATAAGTATGGACTAGTGTGTTTTGTTTTTGGTTGTTCTTTTTGAGAACCTAATTAACTATCTGTAATCAATACAAGAAAATATATCCAAATGCAGAGAAGAACTATCAAGATTAATAAAGGTACACAGGAAATAAGTGTTTAAAAGCTCGTTTAACAGATAAATTTACTCTCGATCTCTTAACTGCAACATATGCAATTCTGCACTTTTATTCGGTTTTCTCGTTCCACAAAAGCATTCAACGGAGATTGAACACGGATTCTGAATATATATCTGATAAAATGCAAAATGAGGTATAGCTTGTTTCAGGAAGCTACTTCGAGTCAAGTCCTTTTCCCTAGGAGATGATTAAGGAAAAAGATCATAAAATTTGGTGTTTAGAATCTCATTTCTGATGGTGGCAAAGATTCCTTCCATCATCTGACTATCTACAGCACATGTGTTCCTGGAATCATGGATTTAACTAATAATTCTTTCCGAACCAAAGTTACCTGCAATAGCAACTTTTATTTGGGTACTTTTTCTTGAATATATCGACAAATTTACCAGTAATGGCGTTGAACATAGTTTTTTCAGAATACTTCCCTGATGAAGCATAAGTGTTAATTTGACTCGTTGACAAATAATCCTTCAAGTACTGTATATCTTCTCGACATTGTTCGTCTTCCAATTTCTCTTTGAATCGGTCTTTTTTATTGAAAAATATCAAAAGACCACAGTGTTCCGTCGCTGGGTTGTTGAGTAGTAGCCTCATGTACTCGACTGATTCATCAAGAAGAGTGTATTTGCTGTGAACAGGATGAGGAACGTTGTAGTCCGACATCGAAACTACTAATAATATGAAATTTCTATCATCCTCTTTACTTTGGTAACACCAACTAGTAAGAAAATCCGTCAATCTTAGCTAAACAGAACGATGATTGAGATTCAATTTGCTTCTGAATCTTACCAATTCTGATTTCTGGCCTCCTACGTCTGTTAACTCAATTTTAGTCTTATGTAACATGAACCTGTAGGGTTCCATATCTGTTGTTGGTCTTCTACTGTGAACTTTATCGTCGAAACTGGGATTATAATCATCTTGAAATACTTCCTATAAAGTCACACAGTTATAAAAACGAGATGTGGATATTTTTACGAAATCGTCTCAACACGAATTTCCGGAATTCTTTGGAAAATTCGAGAATCTTTAGTTTTGGACATTCATTTTGAAAGATTCTCCAAACTCTGGAAGGTCCAGAAGTTGTCATAAGATTCTCGGAGATAGGAAAACTCCTTATTGGATTTCAAAAGGTCTTAGAAGTTTCCAGAAAATTCGAGTTAATTGAATTTCGTGTTAAATCAAAGTAAAAACAAACTGTTATTTTTTTAATAGTGAAAAAGTGCTGAAATCCATCGAATAATTTTTTATGGGGTAAGCTCATTTTGTTACTCATCTTGATCATGTTCTTGATGGCTGAGTCTTCGAAGAGGTTGATCAAATTTTGCCTAAATTCATCGTCAATAATCAATGGCTCTAATTCATCATCGTTATCGCAGATGTTTTCTATTTTCAAAGCAAATTCCTTGTTTTCCTCTTTTTCAAACTTCTCGTCAACCATCCTTGTCATCTGAAAGAATTATCAAGGGGATTACAGTATTTTGGAAGACATACTTTCGAAAATATATCGAAACAGTCCAGAATATTCTTTCGAATAGTGTCTTGCCAGATGTTCTGATCGATATCTGTCAACTTCTTTTCTGTCCAATCTTCGCTGCAGAATTTGTAGGAACTATTCGTCTGACACAGACTCTGCAATTGTCGAATAATTGTCGACTTTCCAGCAGAACCCATTCCTGCCATGAAGAATCTATTAATAGGATCTCCTCCTACCGATTTCTGGAAAAATCACACTGTGATAAAAAAATGGATTTCTAAAGAATTATCTCAATATGAATTTCCAGAACTTTGAACTTCAGACTTTGGTTCTAAAAATTCCCGCTGAATTCCAAAGTGTTCAAAAAACTCTTAGTGCATTTTTAAAAACATTAAACTTTTCCATAAAATCTCGAAAATTTGGAAATCTTCCATTTGATTTTGGAAAGTTCCAAAATGTTCCTATAGAGTTTTAACGAGAAAAAATCAATATCAGAAACTAAAATTGTCTCAGTAAAATTTCTCAGAACTGTTGATTTCAAATATGAAGTTCGGAATTTTCTACTAGAATGTTCTATGAGATTCTCGAAAAGTTGAAGAAATTACGCTAGATTCTAGAATCTACGAAATTTTCGTTTTATAAAAAATTCCAAACGTACCGTTCTGTCATCTGGAGACCTCTCATTCTTGAAACACAACAAGCCCATAGACTATTTATAATCTTAACAGAATTAGAGTTATATAACACACAAAACGTAATAGAGCTAAATCAATACGAGAGAAGCGTCTGCACGATGTCGATAACCTTATCTTAGATTTATGCTCATGAAGTCATTGGTTTCGGGTTGTATTCTAGCAAACCACGTCCATTATCTCCAATTAATGTTTCTATGTACTTTCGTCCTTTGCAGAAGTTCTTTAAGCTTCTGTATCAGCGAAAGATCAATGTATATGTTTTTTGTTTTTTGATCATGTTCTTTGAATTTTTTCTTCATCTGCTTAGTTTAAAGTCGGAAATTCCTTATGTATTATCTTGTACTTTTATCGTAAATAAAAAATAAAAATAGAAAAAATCAGCAAAATTATGGAATTCAAATTTAAATAAAAATAATTTTTTGCAGTTTTTGATTTTAGTTTTTCTTAGAATTCAAGTAATAGAAATTAATAATATTTTATCGCCTGAATTTAACGAGAAAATTTTACTCCAACTTCATAAAGAAATAAATTTATTTAATATTTCCGAATCATGTTCGAAAAATTTAGATTTTTGAATTAGAGATTGTTCGGAAAATTTAGATTTTTGAATTAGAGATTGTTCGAAAAATTTGGATTTTTGAATTAAAGATTGTTCGAAAAATTTGGATTTTTGAATTAAAGATTGTTCGGAAAATTTGGATTTTTGGATTAAAGATTTAATGTCGCTTGTTTTCGGAGTTACGAAACCATATATCGAATCTACTGCAACGATTCTAGGTGTCAGATCGAAAATAATTAATTTTATCTTACAACACAATTTATTTTTTAAATTAAAAACTTTAATATTATAAAAAATAAATATGAAAATTATAAGTTTTTCAAAATAAATTTCTCTTGAATTTTATAAAAACTTCTTGAATTTCGCAGAGATTTTAAGAATTATTTGGAATCTTGTGGGAGATTCTAAAACCTTATGGTCTCATGAAGGCTTCTAGAGCTTTCTAGAATCATGTGAGAATTCTTAAGATATTTCGTAATTTACTCTTAATTTTTGGGAATTTCTAAAATTTTATAAAAACTTCTAAAATCATGTAGAAATTTCTGGAAGTTTCTAGAATTTCAAAGAAGCTTTTGAAACTTCCTGAATCTTCACGAAAACTTCTAGAATTCTGTAGAAATTTCTGGAAGTTTCTAGAATTTCAAAGAAGCTTTTGAAACTTCCTGAATCTTCACGAAAACTTCTAGAATTCTGTAGAAATTTCTGGAAGTTTCTAGAATTTCAAAGAAGCCTCTGTAATTTTCCAAACTCCGATAGAAATTTTCAGAATTAATATCTGGAACTTCAAGTTTTGGAAGATCCTCGAAAATCATATCGAGACAATATTCTAATAGTTTTTAATTCTTAATTTCTACAATAATATTATTTAAATATCACGACAAAAAAGTCAGTTACTGATTGCTTCGAGAAACAATGAAACAATCGAACAATATTTTCGTAAAAAGTACTTATTTCAATGACATTGCAATCCAGTTCGATGAATATTTCGACGATTGTTAAAACCATGCTAAAAAACTAAAAATTAATCTAAAAAATAAAAATTAATCTAAAAAATAAAAATTAATCTAAAAACTAAAAATTTTTGATAATTTACAAATTATCAACCAAACTTAAAAATATTTAAAAAAATAAATACATTCGACAATTTTATAACTTCCATGAACAAAAATCCAAAAAAATTAAATTTTTTTCAAACATGTTTAAAAAAATAAATTCCATATATTGACATTTCTAAATTCTTCAAAAAAAAAAAATTACAGATTCAAACCACAAACTTCACGATGATCGAAAAATTGAAAAAAAATTTTCAAACAATTAAAATTAAAAAGCACAAAAAAATTATTTTCAAAAAAACAATCATAATTACTACTTTGAAAAAAAATAAAAATTTCAATTTTTTAATTATATACAATTTCAAATTTCCAACCTTTAATCCAATCCAAACTAAAAATCCTATAAAAAATCAAACTTTAAATATTCGTTTATAAAGTAAAATCCAAAAATAACAGCCATAAATAAATACTGTAAAATATTAGAAACCATCAATCATCATACCCATTCTTAAAATGTAGCATTTATAAGTTACTACATATTTGAAAATAAAATCAAATTACACCAACATTTTGGAAAACCAACATAAATAAGTCAGTACAAGTCACATCGTGACGACCATCGAAATAGGAAAAATTTAACACTTCAATGTAATTATTTCTTAGTGAAAAGAATTTTACAAAAGATATACCAACCAATGACATACTCAACAAAACCCTTGTTTATATACGGTACCATCACTCTGAATCTGGACAAATATCATCAAAAGTATTGGCGAAGCATTCTGCAGCTTCTTCATCAACAACTTTATGTTTCGGAACTTCCGGCTCCAGTTTTGATTCGGATTTCCTGGTCTTCTTCGCTCTTCTATTTTTGTTTTTGTTATCGGAAGCGATGAACATTCGTTGAAGACCACCAGAAACGTTATTTGTATAACAGAAAGATCTGACAGCTGCAACCGAAGTGCCATACTTGTCTGCAAGATTGGCGAATTTTCGTTTACATCCTCGGAAATCTGAAACCAAAAGTCATCCACAAAAACAAATCCAAATAACCAACCATTGATAAATTCCAAGTAATTCTTCTGAAGATGAGATTCTCGTAGCCATTCTTCTGGAGCTCTACCTTCAATGAGTTTTTTCCTCGAGATCTTTTCTGTTGGTACCGATAAAAACACATCTTTACGAGAAGACAAACGTCTTTGATAGAGAGTATAAAAGTCATTACCATAATCAAAAATAATTCCTCCATCATCAGACTCTCTTCCCAAATAATAAAGATCATATTCATCTAATTCCGATCGCCTTTTCGGAGTAGCAATTGCTGGTTTAACAAGAATTTCACGTTCTTCTTCCTTGTTAATTTCATAAACATTCCCATCTGAAGCAATAACCTTCCATGTAGTACACATATCAATATCATCATCAGATTCCACACATTTATTCATACTAGACGGAGAATTAGTATCCGAAGATTCTTCTGTCTTCTTGATCATCGCAGGATAATTACCATCGAGTTCAGGAGAAAGTTCTTCTCTTTCAGATCCGTTCGTAGGTGGTTTGGTATCATCAATTACAGAAATAATTTCTTTTTCATTTCCCTGATTTTCAGGAATGTTCTCAGAAGAAACAGGCATCTCCACATCATTAGTTATCTCCAACGTTAGAGTTGATTCCATTTCAGGAAGTTCAAAAACTTCGTCATCAAAGGAATCCTGTGTAAGAGGTAAACTAACATCCATATCCATGCCTGAATCAACCCCTTCTAATTCTTGTTTAATCAAATTGCCATTCGTTTCTGCATTTTCTCGTGGACTTTCACGTTTCTCACGTAACTGATCTTTTTGGACCAGGTTTTCCTGAGTTCCAATAAACTCCAGTTCAAAAGGCAATGAAGAAGCCCGTCTCTCATTGTGTTTCTTTTCTTTCAACAGAGGAGTATTCAATTGGTCGATGAGATCGCTTGTAAGACCCAATTCATAGAAGTAAAACCCGAAGTCATCACCTTGTTCTTCATTAAAAAGCTTTTTTCCAGAGCTGAATAGATAGACTTGCTTAAAGTTCTTTGGTTCATTAATACGGAGAACGGACCAAGCTTTCTTGGAGATCCTGCACTTATCCTTGATCGAACAGAAGAAGGAACGTAAATCTCGTCCACGAACACAATAGATATTATGACCCAATATATGGAAATTGGGCTTGATTGGATCAGGTTCATAACTCCAACGGCTGATGTACCGACAAGTTGGTGGATGATCGATTTCAGAAGTATCATAAACTGGATTAGTTGGTCTTGCATTAGGACGATGTCTATGGAACAATTGAAAGTAGAGTCCGCAGAGAGCACATAAGGACGGTTTCGATGATTCGCCGTCATCGGCCAACTCCCACAGCTTCTTCACGCAGTTATCGCATTCCTTGCTCTTGCAAACTTCGAAATCATAAGTAGGTGAATCACCTTTGATGACGGATTCGCAAATTTGGAAATCTCTTCCAAGAGAACAAGTTTTCTTTTTCAAGTCGTAATAAGCGGTCACAATGTCCTTGTACTGCTTGCCCTTCGACGGCATCTAAAATAAATAACCTTCATATAAACAAATAACCCATCACCAACTTTTCTAGCGATCAAAGTCATCGATTTGTGATTTTTACGAGCTGCCATGGCTCTATTCAATACTAGGAGATCTGATGCAGTCCAAGACATGGCCTGAATAGTCTTTTGAAGAACAGATTCAGGATCATCAACAACCTCCATCGCTTTTTGTAGATCATAATCACAATGATGGAGGTGAACCAAGGCCTAAAAGGATTCATCAAGTGCTTTCAAGGATAGAGTAACCAACGATATGAGGATTAGCTCCAATCTTCAGTTCACATGCAGCTAGATACTTCTTCACGTCATTCTCATCCAACTGTGCTGCATCCTCTGGATTGACAACTAGTTCCTCCATGTCTCTTACTTCGGGCTGAAAGGATTTTGCGTATAAATTTGATCCATTAATTGATAAACAGCAGTTACCTCTGAAGTAGGATCCTTGATTTCTGGCAATCGAGCAGCCAATCGGACAAACTTGTCATTTTCTGGGTCTTCCTTGTCATTCTCGATATCATCTGTCCCTGAGAGATAGTAAGTTTTTGTTCGTTGTCTGCAAGAACGACGAAGTGGAGCTCCGTTACTGTCAACGGTCACAGTAGGTTGATGAAGTTTCTTCGGTCTCTTAGATTCATGTCTCTCAATGGAATCGGCATTTACGTGCTTCACAGATCTCCTCTTCCTGACCATTGGTTTGACGGAGAGGGATTTCTGTGGCCGTGGACGGTTCTTCGGCTTGAAAGTCCTTAAGAGAGAAGGAGGAACCTGGTATGTAAACCTCAGGTTGGTCAAGAAGAGAGCATATAAGACTGATTCGTCCAAACGATCCTTTTCTGGAAGCGCCGAGTACACCTTCGATATCCCACAAGCCAATTTGTCTTTTAACCTAAAACCCCATATATCAACTGCATGGAACCAGTCCTTACGCTCTAGCATCCGCCGATTTGCAGTTCCTCCGGACGATATTTACCTTCTGATATGATTTCTTTGGTGGCTCAATAGTCTGTAAACAACGGTATTAGGAAAAGGGCGATGTGCCCGAGGAGTACTTACCGAATGACTAGGCCCCGTCAAGAAAACTTCAAATTGCCCTTGTTCTGGATCAGTCGTCATACTTCAGATAGATAGCGAATGCTAAACATTCACCCGTTTTAGTCTACTACAGTAGACTAGATCCAGTGTTTGTGAGGCGGCCGTCAGCGAAAAGAAAACTACGACTGAGCCTGGGTGAGCGAGGGGCGCGTTCGTTGTGAGAGAACGCACACAGTTAGCTACTGGAACTTTTTTCCACTTTTATAGAGATTAATTGGACATGTAAGCACGTATTACCCAGCTTTTAACGGACTTGAGGGATTAATGACCAGTTAATAATAAAAATAGCAAAAAATCACGTTATAGTAAAACCCGAAAGAATTTTTATATATTAAAAACCACAGTAACGTCATGAATCGTGTAATTCAGAAGGCCAGAATGATATATGGAATACTGGTTGTTATTTAAGATAGTTTTTATATTCTTCTCTGTAAGTACATCTGAGCGCGAATTCGAACAAAGCTAAGGTCGCACCGGCAGTTGTGTGAACGCTTTGTTATTCTTTCGTTATAATGTGGTCGATTTCGATAGTGTTTACGTTTTTCTAAACACGGTTCCTGCTTTGTAGAATCTTACGGATTCTGATGCACAAAACATGGAAACAGTACCAGGAATCTACATTTAAAAAATATATATTTGCAAATAAACAAATTTATTATTTTATGGGAACGCTTCGGGATGGATAAGTCCTTAGGGAATAGTAAATCTGAGCTTTTGGATATCCGGAAACGCCGAGTTGATTCCAAAAATAATGATGTTTTTATAATTGTAATCTGGATTTGAACGATGCACTTCAGCAATTTACTTGGAACAGATTATTTTGACGTTTGTAATTTTCCCAATATATTTTGTTGCTTTTTCTTTAATTTCCTCGTTGTCAGATTTCGAACAGCGATGACTTGAGGAAATAATTGTTCAAAAGGACAGAATGGCTTCGTCTGGAGGATCGTCTGTCACGTTCTGTCCCAGGGGGATTTGTTTGGATCCAGTCAAGACTGAATTCTGCTTTCCATTTCACTTCACAGATCTTGATGTTGTCCTTTTCTCATTTGCTTTTCCTCAGCTTCAACCGCTCATGAAGGATTATTGAAATCCTAGATTAGCGTTTGTTAACGTTTTCTTTAAATTTGGTTTTTTAACTTTGACTTGGATTTTAAATTTATAAAACGGTTTCTCTTCTGAGGTGTGTGTGCCAGTTAATCCAACAATGCCCGAGGATTAAGGACTCATTTTCGCTTTTATCACTTTCTCATTGTGTCGGATTACTGCAAGTTTTGTTCTCCGTCTCGATTCTGGAAAAATATTTAAAACAAACTTTGTTTGAAAACAAAATTCATTTTTCTGCTTATTCTAACTCCAGAGACATCAGTCTTCGTATTCGTGGACGAAGATTCTCCAATTTTAATAGAGAACAAAGAGCTTCCTGGACGTTTGTGTCGAAATTTATTCCATAATTTGATTCCGATTTTTTGCCTCGCTTGGTGGAAGATTGATTTTCTTGGAATTCGTATTTTTCACGATGGCGTTGAGACAAAAACCACCAGGTCATTATGGGAGAAGTCCGTCAGATTCTGGAACTTCTATACTTGTTCGACTTCTGGATTTCGGTTCGTGAAATTTCAGTATAGTTAAAAAAATAATTTTTTTTTCAATGATGCATTTTTAATTTTTAATAAAAAAAATTTAAAAAAATTCATACTATAATCTCTTAAAAATTCAAGTATTTGTTTCATTTTTATTTTTTATCAACTGGTCAAGTCAAAAATTTTTGTCTAATGAGATCTGCTTTTACGAAAGTGTCTTATTTGGCATATTTCTGTCTTCAAAGATGCTTTTCACTTCAAGTTTTGACTTCGTCCTTTGTCGTTTCCAAATTTCTTCTTGAAGAAAAAAATGTCTGTGATCAACAAAATAGTCAAACACGGTGAGCTTCTTTAATCGGTTTCTGATTACCACAAATTCGCGAAAGTTTCTGGAATCTTACAGAATCCAAGTAGGAGATTATGAAATTTCTAAGGATCTTGTAGAATTTCCCGATGTATTTTAGAATCTTATCGCATTTTTGAAGATATTATACAATTTAGAAAAAAGTTTTGAAACATTCAAAATTTCATAGATTTTATTTTTTTTTGAATTTTTTCAGAATTTTATAAAAAATTTTTAAACTTTTCAAAATTATAAAAATTTTCCATAAATTCATTGAAATTTTTCAAAATCATAAAAATTTTCAAAATTAAAAACTTTCGAAATTTTTCAGAATCTTATAAAAATTTTTGAACTTTTCCATGATCTAATATTAATCTTTGAAACCTTCCAGAATCCATAAAAAAATGTCCACAGTAAACATCTGAAACCTCAAATCCTAAGATTTTCTAAAATATTTATTTTTAGAAATTTTAATAATCACTTAAATTTCTGTTTTTATAACTTTATTTAATTGTTTTTGTTTTTATCCAGTAATCTTGTATTATTTGAATCAATAAGGAAAAATTAGTTTTACAAAATTAGAAAATTTACGATATTTTTCTGAAATAAAAAAATAAATTTCGCAAAAAAATGGTTTTTCGTCAAGTCGATCTTGACGTTGAATTTTCATAAAATTTCCAAGGACTACTTAAGTAAAAATTATCGAAAATAACGTTTTTGGGGTTTCCTGTGGTTTCATTCCGGACTGCTTCTGGGTCCGGCCGTTTTAGGTAAACAAAACCCCGAAGACGCCAGATGCGTATCTTGAAACCCGTCAAATTTTTCATTTAAACTAAGAGGACTTCTTATGGATTTATCTTCCAAAAAAATCCATAATTTTTTAAAACAGTTTTTTGAAATTTGACTTTTTAAACTTTTCAATATTTTTCTGACATCTGCGTAATTAGTTTTTTTGGAAACATCAAATTATAATGTGGCTTTCGTGTTCAAAAAATAAGTTATTTTTCAAATATAAACGAAAAAATATGTGCATTTATTTCAATGGAACAATATTTTTGCGTATTTTTATTTTATAGTGTTTACAAAATCGTTTTTGGGAAAATTCGCTCATTTCCGTTTAGTTTCAGATTTAAACTATTTCATTTTGCCAAAACTGTAGAAGCTTCTGGGATTTTCAGAATCCTCCGATAATCTCGAAGTTTATGAAATTTTTTAAAATAATATAAATCCTTAAACTATTTCGAAATTTTATAAAATTTTAGAATTCCATAAAAATTCTGAATTTTCTGAAAATTCCGAAAAAGTTTATAAATTTCCTAAAAATTATATAAATTTTCGAAATATTTCAAAATTTTATAAAATTTTTATAATTTTCTAAAATTTTATAATTTTATAATTTTCTAAAATTTTATAATTTTATAATTTTCTAAAAATAATTCTGCAGAATTTTTGGAACTTTCTAAAATCCACTGAAATCTTTTAAAACTGCATAAAATCCAAAGTCTGGGATTTTCTAGGAGATTCTGAAAATTCTTCTGGAGAGGATTCCGAACCACGCCCATTTGTAATTTCCGAAGTAATAAAATTTTGACATTTATCCGTAAGTCAACTCTGATTATTTTTATCCGCATTTATCGGTTTCATTCTCGCTTTTTTAATACAATAACTTACGAAATAAATAAAACTCTTATTTTGTAATCAATGTCAGGGTTTTCGGAAACGTTGGATGTCCGTTGATTTTCCTCCAGCCGGAAGCATTCTTGGCTTAGGTACTTTTGGCTTTCATTTACATTCATCCCGATTTCTGTTTGTACCCAAAACACAAAGAGCGGCGTTGTGAAATTTATGCATATAGAAGCTTTCGTTTTTCTAACTTTGCGGAAGGGTTAACGTGTGGCTTGTACTTGAAAATTGAAAGGATTTTTTTGGATTATTTGGCTGGTCCATGACATTGCCATGACACTTGTTGAAAGAACATTTCCTAGCCAACATTTTCATTGATATTGGATTTAAAAAATATTTATTTTGAAACTAAAAATTTAATTGATAAAAATGACAGATATGTTCAACGTCCTCTTCTCTCTTGCCAAAGATAATGGTTCTTCGACGACATCGGTGACTTCGCCCGGAAGTAAGTTATTTCGACATTTTGCATAATTATCTGACATCCGTGAAGCCCGTTTTACTTAAGCTCTGAAATCCCCTTAGGCAATTATTTAGCAAACTATAGTAAAAATAATAATTTTCAGATTCCAGTAGGGATAACTTAATTATGACAGTTTTCAAACAGTACCGAACTAGAGCAAAAATCCTTGAACCTTACAGAAGACTGAAAAACGCCCTAAAAACACTGCAAGACGAATACCTACAATCCAAGGACAACAACGTATTCATGCGGTACTCCCGGATGCAGCACATGATTCACGAGGTAGTTTTATTTCCAGCCATACTGTAAAAATCAAAAAATCTCCACAAAATTGTTTTTTAGAATTTTTCAGGAATATGTAATTTCCCGAAAGAATTTAAAAAAGGCATTGGGGACAAGTTGCCAAAAATATTACTTTTCGATTCTCTCTGCGCGGGAATTTTAAAATTTCAAAAAATGTCATCACTTTTCTGATTACAACATTTAAAAAATTTTTTTTAATAATCAATTTAACATTTTATCGGTATTTTTCAACAAAACCAAGTTACTTGGTGTCTGAAGAGATAAGATTGCAGGTTATTCGGTTGGAAAGGCAATACTGGCAATTGGTGGATATTCCTCAGCAAGAAATATCAGAATCTCCGAATGCGTATGTTCTAAAGTAAGTTTTTATAAATCATAATATTTATTCGTTTCTACTTTCAGGATAATGAATCTTTTGGACGAGAAAGGCGGTCAGCAGCCGGTCAAAACGGGTGGAATTGCTTCTTTGTTGGGAGCTACGATGCTTAATGTGGCGGAGAAAACAAAAGATCAGAATTTATATGAACAGATAAAAGGTAATTATTATTATTGAGATTTATAATCATAATTCTTCAGGAAAGTCCACAGATGAACTCAGAAAAGAATGCGACAGACTATATACTGAACTTTATAAGTTGGTCAAGAAGTATTTGGGACTTCGTCGAGTCGTGCAGGAACTGACCGAGTCGTTCCAAGGCACGAGGTTCTACCCCATTGTCCCCAGGTACCCGTTGTTGAAGACAATGATCAAAAGAGTCCTCCGAGCTCCTGCATTTGCTGAAATATGCCACGAAGTCAACGAGTAACACACTACCTATATTTCTCAATTAGTATCAAATTTGAATTTTTTTTATTTTTTGCAAATTTTCCAGTATTTGTGCATCTAACATGAGAATGAACTTTAGTCACATTGCCTTTCTAAAAAGCTGCACATCATGTTCGTGGTCTTCAAATATGTATTCAGAACCCATTTTGCGGAATATTCTTCTGAAACATGCAAATCGAAAAAGTGTGAAATTTCATATATCAACAATAAAAATGAAAAACCACTATCCGGTGCTTTTACTTCATTCTTGAATGCTTTTGTTTTCTACATTAAATACACTAATTTGAACAATTTTCACAATTAAACATAAATGATAATTTGATTATGGTCGTTTAGTTAATTTTAAAAAAATTAAAATTTAACTTCCCATATATTAGTAATTTTGTGGAGTATTTCATTGCAAAAATCACTCTTTAAAAGTAAAATGTGGAATCTGATGATTTACTTTAAAACGACATGTGGATATATAAACGTAAATGCATTTGGACAGGAACTGGGCTAGAAAGAGCACCAGAAGCGATAGCCTGAGTATCAGGGAGTGTAGAGTACTGTAAGGCATGAGTGAGGCTCTCTGTTGTTATGTGTTGAGATTATTATTATACAAATTGTATCTTTGTCTGGTAATTCTAGTAAATATTCATATATTATTTCTATTCCTATCCTAACAGTATGTATTTATACAAATATATTTATATATAAATGCATATATTTGTATATGAATCCAAAAGTACACGTCGACTCAAGTTCATTATTGTAAGTTCGGTATTTGTTATTTCCTATAGAGATGGATAAAACACTGAAAAGCGGATGCATGGAAGATTAGTCTGCGGTAAAATCCACTGTTGAAACGAGATGAATCGATTCTTGTTGATTTTTGTTATTTTTATTATTGTTACTCCCTGTGATCTAGCGGTATCATCTTACTTTAAATAATATCCTGTTTTTAATTTTTAGGAAACTCGAGATGCAATTCGAGAATTCATTGGGAACAAACTCGATACTGTAGATCTAACTCCAGAAGAACTGGAAGAGATCATCACCATCGTCGAAAACGTCGGGACCGCTGATGTTGACAAAGTCGAGAAAGAACTTTTAGCTTATGCTGATGAAAAGTTCCCAGAAGACAAAAAGGAAAAATTCCAACAAGCCCTGGAGAAAATCAAGAAAGATATTGAAAAGCTAAAGAATGCTTTCAACAAAATGATCGAATCACTTTCAAAAGCTTTCTTCAAAGATGAAGAGAATCTCGGAAATTGGGATACTCCTGAAGACATCGAGGATTACGACATTACAGATCAACACGAAGAACTTTAATGTTACTTTTATCTCGATATTACTATGTTAATCTACCTTAGATAAATCACAATTTTTGGAATTCCAAGTGAAAGGCAAGCATTAATACGGTTCTTTAGATTTTGCTAGCTTGTTTCTTGGCGAGATTCTCAGCAAGCTTGTCTAAGAACTCGAATGTGTTCAAGTAGTCACCACGAGCAACTTTAGTCGTACCCTTAACGCAGATGGCCAGATCCTTGGTCATGAAACCAGCTTCAATAGTCTCGATGCAGACAGCTTCCAAGTTGCTAGCAAATTGGGCCAAATTAGGGTTATTATCGAGCTTGGCACGATGAGCGAGACCACGAGTCCAAGCAAAGATGGAGGCGATGGGGTTGGTGGAAGTTTCTTCTCCCTTTTGATGTAGACGATAATGACGAGTAACGGTTCCATGAGCAGCTTCAGCTTCAACTGTCTTTCCATCAGGACATACGAGGACTGATGTCATCAAACCGAGAGAGCCATATCCTTGGGCAACACTATCTGATTGAACATCACCATCATAGTTCTTGCATGCCCACACAAATCCTCCTTCGGACTTCATCGCTTGAGCAACCATATCGTCAATTAATCGATGTTCATACCAGATTCCCTTCTTTTCGTATTCGGCCTTATATTGAGCCTCGTAGATTTCTTGGAAGATGTCCTTGAAACGACCATCATATTTCTTCAAGATAGTGTTCTTGGTGCTCAAATACAAGGGGTATCCACGATTGATGGCGTATTGGAAACAAGCATGAGCGAAATCACGGATCGAGTCGTCAGTATTGTACATGCCAATGGTGACACCAGGGCCTTTGAAGTGGAAAACTTCAGCGTTGATTGGTTCTCCAGTACCATCAGGAGTCCATTTGAGTTCCAATTTACCAGCTCCAGGAACAACAAAGTCGGTAGCCTTGTATTGATCAGCATGAGCATGACGACCAATGATAATTGGTTTGGTCCAAGTATTCACAAGTCTCGGGACATTCTTGCAGATAATTGGCTCACGAAAAACAGTCCCTCCCAAGATATTACGAATCGTACCATTGGGCGACTTCCACATTTTCTTGAGCTTGAATTCCTCAACACGGGCCTCGTCAGGAGTGATTGTTGCACATTTGACAGCGACATTGTACTTTTTAGTAGCTTCGGCAGCGTCAACAGTAACTAAAGTAGAAATTTTAATTCATTAAGATGATTTTAAAAAAACGAACCTTGATCGTCGGTCTTGTCGCGGTTCTCAATACCAAGGTCGAAAAAATGCAACTTCAGGTCGACATAGGGCAAGATGAGCTTTTCTTTGATCAAATCCCAAATGATTCTGGTCATCTCATCTCCTTGGATCTCAACAACATCGCCTCCATTAATCTTGGCCATTGTGAACACGAGCTATACCTAAAGTAGTTATTAATTAGTAGACAGAACTATTAAAAAAATAAAAAATGAGTCTTCCACATCACGCTATCGAAAAAGAATAAAACACGCGAGACAGCATGATTGTTCTGTGCTCGAACCTCTTTCGCACAAAAGGAAAATCAAAAGTTGTGACAATTGCTGGGCAATATACACACACGAGAGACCTTGGACGTGGTGAATCAAAGGCCACGAGAAGGTCGCGATTTTGATGGAAATTCCTGATTGTCAGTCTGGCTTTTCCTGTCGTTATAAGATTTTTCCATCGAGATATCAATCCTGTACAAAAAACAAGGAATAAAATAACTGATGAAAAATAAAAATGATTTTTTAAACAAATATACTGAAAAAACATTGGCAATCCAGAACACCACGCCAATCTGACGACTACACGTTGCAATTGAAATTTTTTGACTGCAGCTGTTGCCTAGGATTCGGGTCCTTATTCGTCGTTGTGGTTTGTACCAGACTACAAATTGTGTGTCTATTAGAGTCTGATAGCACGATGATTGTGACTACAATTAGAACGTTTGTAATTTATTCATTTTTAATCTTCAACTTTTTATTTCAAGTATGGCCGGTTTTTCTTCCAGAGCTTTGCAGATTTCGAGGCTTGGAGATCCTAGAAAGGTGAGTTTCTTCAGAATAGAGAGAAGAATGATAATGGGCAATTTATAGGTCCTTGAACTCACGACCCACAAAGTTTCGAGTGTCCTGCGTGGGAACGAGGTCTTGGTCAAGTGGTTAGCCTCCCCAATCAACCCACTTGATATCAATCGTATTGAGGGGACATATCCCGGATCGGAAGCACCTAAAATCGGAGGATCCGAGGCCGTTGGAGTTGTCGAAAAAGCCGGGCCAAATACTTCCCTTCGTCCTGGAGACCATGTTATTCCTCTTCTTTCCACTGAAGTCTGGAGTGAATTAGGTGTTGTGGATTCCGATGATCTCATCAAAATCAGAAGTGATGTAGATTTGGTATAATTATTATTTCTATTTCATTTTTAAAATCGTTTTTTAGGTTATTGGAGCAACATTGCTAATCAATCCACCGACAGCCTACGCCATGTTGAAGGACTTTGTTCCTCTCCAAACTGGGGACTATGTTATTCAGAATTCGGCCAATTCTGGCGTCGGAAGAGCAGTGATTGAGATTGCTCATGCATATGGATATAGAACTATCAATTTGGTCCGCGATCGTCCTGAAATTGTGGCTTTGAAGGAAGAATTAAAGTCCCTTGGAGCCGATGTCGTTTTGACTGAAGAAGAATTTCGTAAAGAAGGACGGAAAATTGCCAATGAATACGATATCAAACTTGCTTTGAATGGTGTTGGGGGCAAAAGTGCTTTGATGATTTCGTCAGCCTTAATCCCTGGAGGCACAATGATTACTTACGGTTTGTATTTATTTTAATTTTACACTAAATGAATAAATTTTAGGTGGAATGAGTAAACAAGCTTCTCAAATCTCGACTAGTGCATTTGTTTTCAAAGGAATCAAGGCCTGTGGGGTTGCTATTGGACCCTGGATGCAGATCCCAGAAAACAGAAATAAAGTCCTTAAGATGTTCGATGACCTCCAACAACTCATCATCGAGGGGAAACTCCATGCACCTCCGGTCGAACTCCACGATTTGGCGGACTTCTCGACCGCAATTGACCGTACTCTCGCAGGAAGAAACAAGAAACAAGTCCTCCTCATTCATCCAGATTACGAGACTATATATCCAACCCACTCAAAGTCAAAGCTGTAATCCATCTGCCATTCAGTTTTGTGTATTTATATATGACAGATAGGTAAAATTAATTTTAGCCAGGAGACAGCTGTTGATGGAGATTGGCATATGAGCAGCCAGTTCCTCTTATTTGATAAAACTGCGATGTTTCGACTTTCGAACACCTTCATCCTAGTTTTGCGAGAATAGTTGTATTTAACTTGAATTGGTTGTTCTCGAAAGTGTCAACATGTAAGCTAACGCGCAAAAGGGGAGCCAAACATATGTCTTTCATTGCGAGGAAAACTTGTACTCAAAGCGGCTTAGAATCTCAGCTTCTTTTGTGAGACCGAATTCGCGCATCTGCAATAATTTTTAAATATTATTTTTATAATTTTTGGAATTTTCAATTATTTTTATAAATTTTAAATATTATTTTTATAATTTTTATAATTTTCAATTATTTTTATAAACTTTAAATATAATTTTTATAAACTTTAAATATAATTTTTATAATTTTTAAATATCATTTTTATTAAATATAATTTTTATAAATTTTAAATATTATTTTTATAAATTTTAAACATTGTTTTTGGAAATTTAAAAAAAATCTAAAATTAAATATTTATAGTTTTTTTTCCTAGAATTTTAAAAAGTAAGTTAACACGCAATTTTCACAATAATGATTTGTTTTAAAAAATAAAAATTGATTGGTTTTTTGTTTCATAAATGTAGGATGAGTGTCAAATTCGAATTTTTATTGATTTAGTCGGTTTCCGGTTGAATAAATTGATCTTTGTTCATCTTTGGTTTTCGGCATAAATCCATTTTCCTCTTGAAATAGCTGCAGGAGCAGATGCTGCCATTATTTTCGGCGGACTCATCCGAGGTCCTTCCAAGGCCGTTTCTTGCGCGAGTATTGAGTGAAAATTGGAACTTAAAAAATTTTTTTTATCGAATTTCTGAGAAATTTTAAATTATAAAAATATTTTTTATTATTTTTCTTCGCTGTTCAGTCTGTAGGAACTTTGCTTATCAGCATCGCAGTCCGTGTTCCGTTAAGTCTTCTCTAATCGATGTGACATGATTTCCAATGAGCATTATGTACGTTTTCGGGAATCATATCCGACAATTCATTTGAAATTTTTCATACTTTTCCATTTTTTGTCCATTTGTTCCAATTTCGATGAATTGATCCTACTTTCGTTCCCCAAGTCGAAGTCTTCCCATCACTGTTCGTTCATCTCGCATTTTGCAGAAATGCTAATCCGGTGTATATCCACAGCATGTTGTCTTCTGTTGTTAAGCCAGAAGGTTACCTGTCACAGCTGCGGAAATAACAAAATTCCATACGGAATAGAAGTGCACAAAAACGGACAACCTTCGATTCTTTGTTCGAAGCCGACGTGCTTCCAAAAAACCTATGCTGTGAGTTACTTTGTTTTCTGAGTACTCAATTCGGTAATTACTCATTTTTATCGATTTTAGGATTGCGATGAACGACCTATAAGAGACTCTTGTCCGTCGAATAATACGTGGATTGGAGGTTTCGAAAAAAGTTACGGATTACATCAACCGTCTGTTTTTGCTTTATTTTTTTGAAAATTATCAATTTCACAAGTTTTTAAAATTTAATAGAAAAGTTTTGTAAAATTCCTAAATTTTAAAAATCTCCCATTAGATTTCAGGATTTCCCCGGATCTCGTGAAAGTTCCTGATATCTTTTAGAATTTCGTGGAATCTTCTGAAAATTTCCAGAATCTTAGAATTTAAGAAATTTTTTAAAATTTTAATTTTTTGGAGTTTTTTAAAAATTTAAAAAACTAAAAATCAAAGAATTTTTAAAAAATTTAAAATTTCAATTTTTTTTAAAATTAAAAAATCCATTTTTTTTTAAATTTAAAATTTTGAAAATTTTTAAAAAGTTTATTTTTAATTTTTAAATTTGATCATTTTCAGACTTTATTTGCAATGTTGTGAATTCGAAAACTTAGATAATATTTCGGATTTGGTTTATACGAATGTGATTGTTCGGCCGGGAGAATATTTCGAAGGAGAAGAAATAACTTTTACCGAAAATTCCAAGGAAAAAGTGGTTGCATTTGATTTTATTTCCAACTTGCGGATGATAAAAGAAGGTCCAGCTAACAAAAAAAAGTAAATCTTGTGATTTTTAAAGTAATAAAAATTAATTGTTTTTCAGACCTGCTTTCGTCATTGACGTCAGACGATTCCATTGTAAGAGATTTCACAAATCCAAAATTGTCAAAAATTGGTCTTGGCCATGATGTTCATCCAGATCAACCATATCCGATCTCTTTTTTGATTTTTAACTATTTTAACACGGTTTATTGATTTTACATGCGGGTTTTCGAAACTTTTAAAAAATAAAAACGATCCAATTAGCGAATTTTATATCTTTGGCACATTTCGTGATCGGATAAAAGATGTTTCAAAATCTCAAACATGTCAGAAAAAATGTTAAATTTGAATTTATTTTTTTTATTTTTTTGTTTTTCGATTTTTCTGATTGTCGATTCTGATGAAAAACAAGAAGCACTTCAGAATTCGAAAGCCCAATGTCATCGAAACTGTTATTTGACTTTTGTTTCTCATATTTCGCCGGTCCATATTGACGGTCTCGTTTCGATCCATATTCAATTTCCTAAAAGAAGAAGACACAGAAGACGGTACTTGAGCGACATGGAAGCCTTCCAGAACACTTGTTGGTAGGTGTACTTGCAGACCTACAGTACCCCAAGGAGGATTACAGGACGTACCGGGACTACTTGTTCCAGTGCTTCAACCAGTGCGGAAACCTCAGTTCGAGGTCCTTGTTCAGCAACTTCTTCAACAACCTCATGGAGTACTGTATCCGCAGCTACGAATGTCAGTTTTTAAATTTCTAATTAAAATAATTTTTAACATTTTTTTGTGAATGATTTTAGCAATCGTAAGGAACTGGGGCTGTCTGCAGAACATGAAAAAATACAGACACCTTTGTGATCGAGAATGCACAGGGACTTGCGAGTAAGTTTTGACTTTGTTTTTCAAACTGAAATTTTCTACAGTAAGACCTGTCTTTACTTCTGCCATCATCCGATAGCAACGAGGGTCTGTGAAGGACCGGACCCCATCGGATTCCTCCTGAACGTGAGTTCGGTGATTTCTCCCCGAAGCCGTAGGGCTCTCCAGGACCCCCTATGTTACGACGAAGTGATCAAATACAACCGTCTTCGAACAAGAGTAAATTAATTTTTATTTTCAAATATTTGTATTAATATTGAATTTAATTAATGAATGAGGAATTTCCCGGATAGTAGCAATTCCGAATTCTAAAAAAATACAATAACCTAAGTCGAATAAAATTTTAAAACTTACTCGAAGTCTTCACCTGGGGTTCTTGGTCTGGAGTTTCACGTTTTCTGAAAATTAAACTTCCAAAATTTAAACTTTTGTAAAAATTCTAGAATCTTTCAAAATTTAATAGAAAATTTTAAAATTTCCAAAAATCTGAAAATTTTATACAATTTTCCAGAATTATAAATTTTAGAGTTTTTCTAGATTTTAGAATCTTGTCGGGATTTTCACTTTCCCAGAATCCGGTAAAAAGATTTAGAACAAAATCTCAGAATTATGAATTTTGAGGTTTTATAGAAAAATTTAGAAATTTATTTCAGGGAAATTGTGTAAATGATTGATTTATTTTTACAATAGAGTTATGTCTCCAAAAATGACCAGAAATAAAAAAAAATTGTTCATTTATTCATCTTAGACAGTATGTAGTCTTTTCAGATAGTAGGTAATATTTTTAGACAGTATATAGTCTTCTAAGACACTACATAGTCTTTTAAAGACAATATGTATTCTTCTTAGACACTACATAGTCTTTTTAGACAGTATATAGTCTTCTAAGATAGCACGTAATCTTCTTAGACAGTATGTATTCTTCTTAGACACTACATAGTCTTCTTAGACAGTATGTAGTCTTTTTAGACACTACATAGTCTTTTTAGACAGTACATAGTCTTCTAAGATGCACATAGTCTTCCAAAACAACACGTAATTTGACAGAGAACGAATTATTTTTGATATTTCTACGTCCAGAGTTTTATAAAAAATAAATTTTGCATTTTTCAACAAATTATAATTTCAAATTCATTTCAAAACTATTGATAAACATGTCAGTAAGAAATTTATCCAGTTATTTTAAGCCAAATTTTCTTCTGTGGATATTTATTTTTCGAATTTATTTAAAAAATAAAATTTCACTAGTTTTTGGAGTTTTTAAAATTTCAGAAATTAAAATTTAAAAATTTCGAAATAATACCAAATTTTTTAAATTAAAAATTTATTTTTTAAATTTTTGATTTTTCAGAATTCAATAAAAATTATAAAATTTAAAATTCTGGAAATTTAAAAAAATATTTTAATAATGTTTATTTTTAAATTTTTATAACGACATTTATTAACGAAATTAACAAACCTGCGATTTTCGTCGGAAAACGGATTTACATCGGGAAATGGAGAAGGTCGGTCGCTGATTTCGTGGACCAGATTGACTAGGACTTTTTCGAGGACTTCGGCATAATTGGTGGCATCGGATTTCCTGAGTAACGAACCTCGATAACTGAGTTTTCCATCGTGATCCTTGTCATGTCTATTGAAGAGCTCATCAGCCAGGACTTTTCCTCCTTCGACCTCGTCACGTGAAGTTCGGACGTCTTCGAAAATACTTGGAACTCTCTTCATGAATCTCTCCACAAACTGATTTAGTTCTTGTTTGTCGAGGAATCTGTCTTTATTGTGATCTGCCTTCTGAAGTCACAGTTTTTAAAATTAAATATTTTCATAAAATTATCTCAAAGAAATTCTGAAAATCCAGAATTCTTGATTTCGAAGAGTTTTAAAATTTCGAACTAAATTCTAGATGCTTTTTTGGACTTTTCAAGGCCTTCTACAGTATTCTAGGGTCTTATACAGTACCCTAGGACTTTCTACAGTGTTCTGTGACATTCTACAGTACTTTAGGACTTTCTACAGTACTTTATGATCTTCTACAGTATCCTAGGACTTTCTACAGTACTCTATGATCTTCTACAAAATTATAGTTAATAATATGAATAAATCCCACCTGGAAGAGGACATGGAGCTCTCGATAAGCATATTGATCAATTTTTGCATCGACGAAAACAAGCAAAAACGTCAAAATTAGAAGAAATTTCATTTTTGAAAACTAACAGAAACTGTTCCAACTGCAACCGAACTTATAAACGAGCAACCAAGACCTGTTTTGGACATGCTTTTGCTTTTTACTTCTTTATTTCCACTAAAGTTGAATTGAAACATTCGAAGAATTCGGAATTATTGATTGTCATAGTTACTAGAAAATTATTTTCCTCGTAAAAAATCGTACATGACAAAATGAAAGATAAACATGACGACATCAAAGTGGAAAATCTACGGAGGGGAATCCCCACCTTCCATATTTAGTCGAGTCCAAAGAATCAAGCGATTATGATCAGTTATTCGTCGCGATAATGCCCAGAGAGAATTCCGCTCGTAAAACAGAGTTTGGGAAGTCCCTTTATCATGTGACGTCTGCACTGGCTGTGGAGATAACCCAAACCGAAGCAAATCCGATCAACGGTCATTCTTTCATTGACCGTTTTGTCGGGAAAGCCCTCGAATCTCGTGATTTTATTTTTCTTTATTATTTTGAATAAATTTTAAAATAATTTTTCTTTCAGATTATGACTCAAAAAAAACAATTTACTAAAATGGAAAACTCGGTCCAGACAGTACCTAACTGTCCTGTCTGCGGAGACCAACGAGCCGGGAAACACTACAACGGATTGGCCTGTTTTGGGCAAGTAAAAAATTCAACAAATAATTAATTCCTAAAATATTTCAGATGTAAATCGTTTTTCCGAAGAAGGTAAAATTCGAGAATTTTCATTTCTAAAAATTCTATTTTTTTAAAATCAAAAATTCAAAATTCATTAATTTTTTTAAATTTTATAATTTTCTAAAATTTTTAAAAATTTTCTTAAATTTAATAATTTCTTAAATTTATAAGTTTTATAATTTTTTAGCTATATGAATTTTATAATTTTCTAAATTTTATAATTTTCTAAATTTTATAATTTTATAATTTTTATAATTTTTTGAATTTTATAATTTTTATAATTTTTCTAAATTTTATAATTTTCTAAATTTTCCTTAATTTAGTGTCTGGAATAATCGGAAATACAATTGTCATAATAATAAATCCTGTGAAATCGTCAAAATATACCGTAATCGTTGTCGTGCGTGTCGTTTTGCAAAATGTTTACTTGTTGGTTTGGATCCAAATGGTGAGATGTCTGAATTTCGACCGGATTTTCAAACAAGCTTCGTAATTTCAGCAGTGCAAAGTGAGCGTGACAAACGATCAACGAAAAATCAAGAAAGACATATCCAAAACGACGAAGAATTTTCCGAAGTTTTATCTGTCTGCAGTTCAGAATCTCTAAACGATACGGTAATTACAAAAAACAATAGACATATGTTCGAAGAATCATCTGTAGAAGAAAAAATTAAAAAATTGGTTAGTAAAAAAGTTTTAAATTTTTTAAAAACTTCGTGGAAAATTCTGGAAACAGAAATTTTCAGAAATCTACGGAATTTTTGGAATTTTTGTAATTTTCGAAAATCTTCAGAAATTTTTCAATTTTTAAGAATTTGATGGAATTTTTCAATTTTTTTGAATTTGATGGAAATTTTTAGTTTCCTAAAATCGAATAAGTTTCTAGAATTTCCTTCAATTTCTTCAATTTTAGAATTCTATTGAATTTTTGTTTTTAAAATTTTCAAAAATCTTCAGAAATTTTTCAATTTTTTTGAATTTGATGGAAGTTTTTAGTTTCCTAAAATCGAATAAGTTTCTAGAATTTCCTTCAATTTCTTCAATTTTAGAATTCTATAAAATTTTTGTTTTTATTATTTCCTAAACTTTTCTGGAATCGTACAAAATTTTCTCCAACTTTTAAAAACTTGAAGGTTTCTGGAGTCTCCTAGAATCCAGTAAAATATTTAGAATTATCTAAAATCAAAAAGTGAAATTTCCAGAAATTTATTTTAATTTTTGATAAAATTTATTTTTACAATAATGAATTCAAAATTCAGAGCGAAGAAAAAACGTCTTTGGACATCTATGAGCTCGACGAATTTCTCAAAAATGGAGGTATTTTTCTGAATTGGAATAATCTTGACCAAGTAACCTCCGGGTCGAGTTTACTGTATAAGGATTTGTTGTTTGCAGCGGATTGGATCAGAATCTGCTGTAGAGAGTTTAATTTCGACCACCACCAGTCCTTCAATGTCCTGAAGTCCCGGATGATCAACGTCGCCTTCCTGAACGCGACCCAGAGGATTTACACTTCGGCCGTTGATCCCAGGTTTATTTTCGAACTTTATAAATTTGAATTTTTCTAAATTTAGGTTTCGATTTAATCTCGAAAACAGATTTCCGAGTTCAATCAAATCCGAAATTCTCGAACTTAAGTTAAATCCTGATGACGTGGTTTTACTCAAATGTTTGGTCGTTTTAAACTCCGTCATCAGGACTGCCTTCTGTGCTTCTGAATTCAGAACGCAAGTTTTCCGGCTGCTGAAGGAAAGGTGTGGAAAATTCGCTGATTTCGTTCCACATGTTGCGTCCGAAGAGAGATTCGGCAGACTATTGATGATTCTGGTGGAAGTGGAGGTACGTCCTTTGGTCAAATTTGAAACACTTTTATGTCCGTTTCTAGAAAATGGTTTTCGATTTCATCGAAGACGTCACAGTTTACGCTATTTTTGACGGAAACGATTTGAATCAAGTTCGTTCACTTCTCCATCTGTAGATCATGAAAAATCATACTGTTGTGAAAATCCGAAATGGGTGTCGTTGTCTCAGTGCGAATTTCTAGAAGCTCCCAGAATCCTCGACTTCAGATGTTGATTTCAAGTTTCTTAAATTTCGAAATTCTTCCACGTGATTCTCGAAGGTTTCAGAATCCTTCGTTAAATTTTGGAAAATCTCATAGAATTCCGAAAATTTCTAGAAGTTCTTACTGGATTCTGGAATGATCCAAAAACATTAAATTTCGGGACTTTTCGGAAATTTCAACAAGATTCTGAAATCTTTCCAAGTCCCCGATTCTGGAAGCTTCTGCGGAATTCTAAAAGGTTTTAAAAATTCCGATTAAATTCTAAAATGTTCCGAAAACTTCCACAAAAGTTCAGAAAGTCCTAGAAGACTTTCATGGGGTTTCTGAAAGTCCCAAAATCTTCTATTGGATCTTGGAAGATTCTAGAATTTTTTCGAAATTCTTCTCTAAATATTGTCAAATTCTCAGGGATATTCTAGTTTTCTTTATTATTTCATTTGATCTACAAAATTGCAAATAAACGAAATAAAGAAAGAATTGTGTTTGGCAGTGTTCGAGATTTTCAAGGTTGTGTGGCAGAGATTACATTAAGCCTCCAAGTAGAGGTCTTCTTAGTGAATCTTGCTTTTAGTAAGATTCAGAGACAGTGTTGCTGTATTTGACAGGAGCAGCAACGTGGTTGCTACGAGGGACATCGTATCCACCTTGACTGGCTGGGTGTTCAGGAGCAGGTTGGAGGGCAGGTGGAGCAGGAGCTGGTGGTGGTGGTGGTG
>SWDT01000055.1:0-117739 GCA_009193035.1 Halicephalobus mephisto
GATAGGTTTGTTGAGGAACAGGAGCTGGTGGTGGTGGTGGTGGGGGAGGAGGAGGAGGAGGTGGAGGGGGAGCAGCAGCTTGGTAAGATTGTTGAGGAACAGGAGCTGGGGGTGGTGGGGGAGGAGGAGGAGGAGGTGGAGGAGGAGCAGCGGCTTGATAGGTTTGTTGAGGAGCAGCCATAGGTTGAGCATATCCACCAGCGGATTGTTGCTGACTATAATTATAGATAAATGAGTAAATTTCTACCAATATAAAATATTAGAAGAAAAGAAATGTGAGTTAATAGAAGATTGAAGGATAATCCACAATCAAAAGTTAAGATTACCTGTATCCGGCCTGAGACCAGGCTTGTTGAGCTCCGTAATTCTGTTGAGGGGCGTAGGCCTGGGGTTGAGGGGCATAGGACTGAGCCTGAGGGGCAAAGGACTGAGCCTGAGGGGCATAAGCCTGGGGTTGAGCGGCGGGTTGGTAGCCGACAGAGGGTCCTGTGGCATAACTGCCTCCAGCAACCGCATAGGCGAACAAGGAGCAGGCCAAGATGGCAGCGAACATTCTGTACTCAGAAGTTCTGAAAAGTCCAAATAAGTAAGAAGAGCTGATTGAACTCGATGTTGATAGCAATTTCCGATCTCCTTATATATCTTTAGACCGGGACCATAAGGGTTCTGTCCGTGTACGAAAAACCCGCCTCTTGCCTCGAATAATACGATAGTGACCTTCATATCTGGCCTAAACCAGTTCACCTGCTTCACTCAGAAATCAATGAACTCGTCCGCCTACTCAATTCAGACGGTTCCTGTTATCTCAGAATCAATTACTATGACGCCGATTGTTGGATTCACTTGTTTCCATCCGAGACCTTTTTTCAGAACAATGTTAATTGGCAGTTTTAATTTGTATGAAAAAATGAAATTCATGTTCAAACAAAGAAGTTCACGTCTGGTTTTTTGCAAATTCAGAAAGTGGAACTAACGGTTGAATGTTTCCCTTTGTAGGTGAAAAAACAATTTTTTTTATTTTTGTGAAAACTGTAATTGTTTAAATTAAAAGTACTTCATTCATGATCGTTGAAGAATCGTCTTCGAAATAAAATGATTATTTGGGATTTTCCGATTGAAAATTGACAAAATCCCAATCGGAGATGTCTTCAGTCTGCTAAAAAACGAATTTTTTGGAAAATTTTCAAAATTTTAAAAATGTTTTTATTTCTTTCATGTTCAAATTCAGAATCTGCAAAAATCAAATTGGAAGTTTCGATTTTTTGAGAAATTTATTTCCAGACATTCTAACTGAAAGTATCAAATCTGAAACCTATACAACTGTCTCCAAGGTTCACTTTTTTCGAAAAAAAAAACAAGTCTGGTTTCTCCGAATGACGTATAGTTCCGATCATGCTGGTAGCTAATGTGATTGACTTTGGGTTGTTCACAAATGAAAAATTGTATTGATAGTTTATTTCGTTTCAAATTTTTACAAAATTTCAGTAATATTTCATTGAAAAAATTTAATAGCTTTGATTTTAACGGAAACGTCTGTAGCCAGAAGAAGGAACAGGAGCTTGTTGGGGTGCAGCAACTGGAGGAGGGGGTGCAGAACCTGGGGAAGAGGGTCCTGGTTGAGAAGCAGAAAATCCGGAAGAATATCCGCCTCTGCCGTCGAAAGTCGCTTCGTTGTTTCTTTCCAGGACCAGTGGGGGGTAGTTAGCTGGAGCTGCTCCACCGTTGTGCTGGGCTGGGGGATCACGAACCTCAGGACGATGAGACAGAGGGGACTACAAGAATGTCAAATATCATTTTAATCAAAAACTTACATTTCCAGGGTAGGCATATTCGTGGTTGTCTTCGCCGTCAGCACCGAATTCAGAAGGATGTTGATAGTAATACTGAGTAGGGGCTCGTTCGGAGTATTCAGCACCGACATGAGCACCAGAGTGAGGGGCAGCACCCTGAGGGGCAGATAACGGTGAAGACTGGGGTCCAGGGGTCGCCCCGATGGAGTTGTCGCCGCCACGAACCCATCCTTCTCCTCTATGTTTCTCCAATTCTACTCCAGCACCCATTCCAGTGTCATATCCTCCGGCTAAGACGACACTCAGGAGAGTGGCAACAGAAATCAACACCTTCAAACCCATATTGTCGTCAACTGACGAAAACGAAACCAAATGCAACGTTTTTATAAGACGAGAACAACTTATTGTCAAATCAAAGACGTGTTGACCTAGTCAGAAGTCAACAATAGACCAAACTCGTTTGAAATTTGAATACAATTTTTTCGTAATTATAGGTGTTTTGTTAACACCTAACTGGACGGGAAACAAAGGCTCCTCGGAGGTGGTGGAACCAAGATGGTTTTAAAACACAATTTAAAAAATTCTTTGTTCACTTAGGTGATAATCGGAATTGGAAAAGATTAAAATTATCCAGAATCTAAGAAAATCTAAAATTTCTCAAAATCTCGGAATTTTTCAAAACTATCTAAAACCAAAATTTACGGAAATTTACAAAGTTTTTGCAAAATCGGAAAAAATTTAACAAACATGTTCATTCCTAATTTCGTATATAAACAAAAATTGATAAATATTTTTTTGGAATTTTTAAATACTTTAAAAAAGTTTTCCAAAAAATGTAATTTTTAAATTTAAAAGTTTTTAATTATTTTAAAACTTTTAAAACTTCAAAAATCTGTGTCAAAATATTTTTTTGAAACATTTATTTTTAATTTTATAATCATATGATTTTTTTGATTTTTGAATTCTAACGCAGGAGGAATTTTCAAAAATAAAAAAAAACAATACTTTGTAAAATTCGTTTCAGGAATCAATTTTTAATTTTTAATTTTTTATATTTTTATATATTTTTATATATTTTTTATATTTTTTATATTTTTATATATTCTTATATTTTTAATTTTTTATATTTTTTATAATTTTTACATTTTTATATTTTTTATATTTTTTTATATTTTTACATTTTTTACATTTTTTACATTTTTTTATATTTTTAAGATTTGTAAAATTCTCTAAATCCATTTTCAAAAATTTTACAATAACATTTATTTTTAATTTTTTTATAATTTCATGATTTTTTGAATTTTCGAACAGAAAAGTGAATTTTGAAAGTGGAAAAAACGGTAGGCGAAAAAATTCGTCACAGGAACCGACTTTCTTTTCTTTTCTTTTTTATTTTTTTACAACTATTTTAAAAATTCCAAAAATTCCCGTCTAAACACCTTTATGATAATGTCTATTTGTATTTTAAAAAAGTTATTTTTATTGTTTTTGTTGTTGGAAAGGTCATTGGTCAAAGACCTTGGCCACACCCGGGTTGATGGCACGATTGACCGTAAATTTTTTAAATTTAATACGTAATTTCCGGAGATTTTTCTTAATAAATCTCAAAACTAGTTCCAAGGTGGTTTTTTCGGCTCTTAGACCCTTGCAAGGTCTCTCTCGATCAACAGAAAAATGAACAACAAACAACTTGATGGAACGAAATTGAACTATGCCTTCGGGAATTTGCCTTTACGAGTTGCATCATTTCCAAACTGAAAAAATCTAGCAACTAAAATGAAACCGGTTTAGGTATTCATAAAAACTGCATTTCTCCACGAAACTTCTACCCTGAGGAATACAATGAAGAACATCAACTGAAAAAATAACACTGGAACATATGTAATAAATAAAAGGTCTATAAAGTATTACGGTACTTTATTAAATTCAATATATGAAATATATGGTAAAAGCGAGATTTAATGAAAAAACCGTAAAAAAAGAAATTTTGAAAGCAAATTCGTAGGGAGTCACTCTCGCGGGATTTTGGCGACTTGGTTCGAACGCCAGGAAATGCGCGGCTGTCGTCGATAGCGTTCCGCTCCAGACTCCCTTGATGACCCTTGTACTCCGTCAGTCTCCAACGAGGTTGATGTAATTTTCCGATATTCTATATCTATTCTATCAGCTCTAGACATTGGACTAATTGCCCGTAATTTCAAAATTTCGGCTCCTTGTTCACGAAATAGTTGAACTTCGTCAACTTTCGTTCACTTGATGGGCAATTAATGGAGGATAAAACCTCCACAAATCAGTCAATACAACGGTCTTCACTATATCCTCCATCTCAACCACCGGATCAGCCATCAAGTCCACTAGAAAGACTAGACCCACAGCGCTTGCGGGAGCAAGCAGTTGCTTCTCATCTCGGATCCCACTCTTTACAAGGCGTAAGCCGTTTACTCTGCCTCAAACTCCCGATTAAACTTGCTATTTCAGCATTGGTCACCAGCGTCTTCCACAATGAACGTAAACTCCCCCATTAGGACTCCTGGCAGTGTACAATCTCCCATGACGGTGTCTAGTCAACAAGGACATCATTCCTCAGGTTCGATTTTGCTTTTCATATATCAAAATCGTCCGTTTCGCTTTAGGAAGTGTGGACTCCCTGCAACAGTTCACGAATCAACAGCAATTCTTCCCGACAAATGACGGAACTTATGTTCAACAGCCAGATTCTCGAACTCCAGGAATTCAAAACCCATCTCCCTCTCGGCCACAACTTTGTATGTCGCTTTATATCGAATATGTGAATACATTATGTATGCATTTCAGCTAGTCCGCCAGCAATGATTTCACATCCCCAATCTCCATATGTCGCCAGAACTCCGAATCCCTCTACTGGGACGCCCAATCCCCAATTCACACAGCAGCCTGGGCAACCAGGTTTCCATGGTCTGTTTCTTTTAATAATGTTATTATTCTGAGAGTTTTTTAGGCATGCCGTTGAATCCCCAACAAATGTACACAACAGGGTCGCAGAATCCCGCAGCTTCTGCTGCTAATACCCAGAGGATCTCTTATCAGATTCAGCCTGGAGCTACACAGTACGCTTACGCAGTTGGTCAGCCATCTCAACATCAACCAGGACCTACGCAACAACAATGGATTATCCAGGGGAATCAAGTTGTTCAAACACAGCATTTTTCTGCAGGTCAGACCAGGGTTGCTGTTCAGCCAATTTCGAGGGTTGTCCAACGTCTACCTCCTGGTTACTCTCAAACCAATATGGTGTACGCCAATATTCCCGGGTCTTCTGCTCCACAAAGAATCCAAGTTAGATCTGGTTATGCTCAAGTAGTGACCACGCAAGGTCAAGTTCAACAAGTAATTCAACAACAACCTACTCCTGCTCCTCCCAGAACACCTCAAACTGCCCAAGTTCCAGCTGGTACTCCAACTACACCTGCTCCTGGAGGCCAAGTTTACGCTACTGGCCAGAATTTTCCTCCGAATTACCAACAACCAGGCCAGCCTACGGCATTTGTACAAACTGCCCAAGTTCGACCATATCCCGGAAATCATCAAGTCCAACAATCAGGTAAGCCTTTTGATCTTTGGAAATGAACAGTGTCGAGATTGCGAGCGTTTATTGTTTTCCAACAGGTATGTAAACAAAAAGTATCGCGCTAAATGCATTTAACTGTAAGCTTTTTTATGAAAACGTCCTATCGATTCTGTCTTCTGTAAATCTTGTCCGAAGACACTATGTATTCTCTAGCTTAGGTTATAATGGAAGGATTATTTTGAATTTTTTCACGTATTTTGTAATTCTTATTCGAAAATTGAAATCTCACGTTATTCTTTAAAAAATTATTGGTTTTTTGGACGATTTATCTCGTGACAAAATTCCTTTTACGGAAGCACTTTAATTTTTTCTTATACAATCAAGAACTCTGAAAGAAACGCGTTCGGAGGCCATTTGTCGATTATTTTTTTGTAGCTTGCCCTCCATTCTTTCTTTTTTGATCCAAAAGATGTTCGAAAAACTTTCTTTAATTCAAATGTTTCATTTATTCGACTTCAGCAGTGTTCAAATTGCATAATATCTGATTAACTCGTACCTGAAGTTGTATTAAGCATATTTTGCGTAATTTTTATCTACAGAATGTTCTGTTATTTTTACAAAAATTGAATTTGTTATGTATCCTGTTTTCTGTTTTTTTAACTTTATATTTTCCATTTTTAGATCCTAATCATTTTGCTACTTTGGCAACACCAGGAAACACTGCAGCTCCTAGACAAGCTGTTCCAACTGGACAAGTTCAGCAACCTATGACTGTGGGTCATTTTCCTCATCAACGTGGAAATCCTGTGAATATGAGGTCACCTTCGATTATTTCTCCTGGTCAAGGAATACCAATGCCTCAACAACAACACATGTCTCGACCTGTTATGAGACCTTTGAATCCTTCTGGTCCTACTCCAGTTCGTCCACCTCATTTCGTTTTTGATAATAATGGATCTCGGGTTCCTCCGGAGTTGTGTCTCGCTGGATGTCATTTCTTTTTGGCTGAATGTTCTGGAATCGATGCTAGAGAAATTTTGACTATGGTTCGATATTATGGAGGTGATCTGGAAGTTTTCAAAATGAATGACAGAGTAACTCACGTCATAGGGGAATACATCACGACAAATCCAATTTCTGTTGTAAGTGAATAGAAGTTTCGTTTTCGGCTCAATATTTGATTTTCAGTTGATTGAACGAATGGAAAGGAAAATTAAAATCTGCACTCTTCAATGGCTAAATGATGTTATTGAGAAAAAGAGAGTCGAGCCTCCTTATAAGGCCTGTCATCTGCCAGGAATGTTGAATCGAGCAATGTCATTAAGTGATAAAGTAATTTCCGTTACGGGATTTACTGATAAAGAAATGGTAAATCTAAAATGGATGGTTCAGATGATTGGTGCCAAATTTTGTCCGTATTTGTCGAAACATACGACGTTTTTAGTTGCTAAAAAGTAAGGCTTTATTCATCAAAAAAATCTAAAAATAATTTTCAGTGCTAGTAGTATCAAAGTGGATAAGGTTAGTCAAATTGTTTCGAATAATACTATCCCTATTGTGAATGTCGCTTGGCTATCTGAACTCTATATGGGATCTCCTCAGCCTTTGAGTAATATTCGGGACAGTCGATTTAGTGTTAATACTTATGCTCCCCTTGAAATTGGACCTCAATGTGTCTATAGTATTAACGATCAATGCGCTCGTATGATGAATGTTTGGCAGTACAATTTTCCAGTCACAGATGAACATATAATGAGAGGATCTGAAAATCGTCGTATTGTTCTCGCCGATGAGAGTATTTGTGTCTCGAATAAGTATGTAAAAATGTTCGAAGCGGGTCCAATTCCTACTCAAGAACAAATAGATGCTGCCGTTAATGTATTAGAAAAAGAGAATACTCGTCCTGATGTTAGTATTGTTCTTAGTGGATTTTCGACGAAAGAAACAGAATTATTATCAAAGAAAGTTCGAATTCTTGGAGTTAAAGTTGTCGAAAATGTTGAAGAAGCTGATTTTGTTATTGCTCCACAACAATTTAGTCGAACTCCGAGTATTCTGAAAGCAATAGCCTCCGGGAAAGATATTTTATCTCCGTTATGGATTGTTAACAGTTTTGCTCAGCTTCAATTGGTTCCAACTGAGGATTATTTTCTTCAAGATACTCATTGTGAGAGGACATTTGTATTTAATCTTTGGTCGTCTATTCTTTCTAATCGAAGACAACCAATCTTCAAAAACACTTGGTTCTATGTAAGCCCAAGTGTACGACCTTCGCGAACTGAATTGCAGGCAATAATCAAATGTGCCGGAGGCAAGGTCGAAAATTCTCCACCGAGTAAAGCAATTATAGCTAAATTCATTGAGGTTTGTTTTTTTACAAAGATTTTCAGACTAAAACCCTTTATTGTTCGATTTACTCGACAATGTTAATGTTAACAGTGAAAACTGTAACATGGGCCAGACTACTGTTGAAATCTCGTGATGGAAAGAGATTTTGTGATGAAGAGTACTCCAATCCAGCTTAAGAACGTCTGTTGAGGAAGACAGCAGAACGGGGTGGGCAAGGACAGTAGGCAGCGTCGGGTCCGGGAAGACCTGGTCCACCAGGAGTTCCAGGTTGTCCATCGGTTCCAGGTTGTCCTGGGTTTCCGTTGGGTCCAGCAGGTCCAGCGTTTCCAGGAGCTCCGTCTTGTCCAGGGTTTCCGTTGGGTCCGGGAGGTCCAGCGGGTCCAGGGTTTCCACTGGGTCCAGCAGGTCCAGGGGCTCCAACTCCACGTTCTCCATCTTGTCCAGGGTTTCCAGGGGGACCAGGGTTTCCAGGTTGTCCATCTTGTCCGGCATCTCCAGGAGGTCCAGGGGGTCCGGGAGGTCCTTGTCCACCAGATTGTCCAGGGGCACCAGGTTGTCCATCGGGTCCAGGAGGTCCAGGGGGTCCATCGGGACCAGCAGGTCCAGGAGCGCCAGCAGGGCACTAAAAAGTTTTGTAAGATGGATATGACTCGAAAATTGCTTACCTTGATGCAGGAAGTGTCTTGAGCGGGGCAAGGAGCAGCAGCGTCTCCGGGAGCTCCATCGTTTCCACGAGGTCCAGGAGTACCGGGTTGTCCAGGGTTTCCAGCGGGTCCAGGAGGTCCTGGGGGTCCAGGTGGGCAGTTAACCTTGGGTGGCTCGCATTGACACCAAGCGGGAAGACCGTTGAAGTTTTGACGCTTCTGACGGAAGATGCTGTTGAAGGGGTTCTCACGGGGCTTTGATGGTGGAGTGACGGAGAGTTGAACCTCCATCAATTGAGTCCAGGCATTGTCAGTATCAGCTCTGAAGACTTGGACGCTGTCTTGAACTCGTTCGTTCATCTCATTGATGGTACTGTAGAGTTGAGGGATGACGACGAGACACGCCACAATGGCGAGTGTCGAACATGCTGAGGCAATGCCTACGACGATTTTGGACTCGTACATGGTGCAGAGTACTGATTTTCCTTTTCTGAAACGGGGTTTTTATAGTCAGCGTGATTTTAGGCGGAGCCATGATTTGATGCGCAACATTTTTGCGGAGGCGTCCAAAAAGAAGTACTATACGGCTTCTTTATTGATGAACAGCATTCTAGGTTTTGATTTTGCTTTGTGATTGAACCAGTTTTGCAATATAACTAAGGAAATTGGTTCTATGTTAAATCCTATCACAGTGGTTTTTGATGATATACTTTCTCGGGAAGTTGAAGAGATACATGAAAAAATCAAAAGAGATAATTAGAATAATGAACATTGCCTCAGGGAGATAATTGTGAACAATTACGACAGACGTTCGGGTGCAGGAAATTGGATCTTGTTTTATTATTTCAATCAAATCCGATCATTATTCTTGAGACGTTTAATCAGGGAAACTCGTTTTAGGAGGATCGACCATACATTATAATCTCTAGCTCATGTGATTTACCATTTTTTCAAAAATTGACTGATTGTGGAGTTCGTAAGTGATCAAATCGATTAAAAACGAATAAGAAATGCATTATTTTAGCGATATTTTCGGAAGAATTTGTATATTATTCCATCATGAGATACAAAATTGACACATCGAATGCTTTTGCCATTAATTTTCAACCAGCTAATCAAAGAAACAATATGATGAGACAACCTATTACTCCAAGTCTTCGTACTATTTCGGCACAAATAAAATGATTTAAATCTTTCATTCCATTTGAAATGAATCTCCTTTTTTTTTTTGAAAATTCCTCACTTTGTATTTTGAATGTCTCAAAAATTAAAATTGCCTTATAATTTTCCAATATAATAAAAATGATCAATTTTTTAAATTTTTGTCAACCCCGCTATACTTAGGAAAAGCTGGTCCATTTGAAGGAGTTTTCCTGTTTGAGGCGTGCCCAGAGGCGATATTGTGAAAAGTCCAGTTTGGAATTTACGCAATCGAAAAGAATTCTAATTGGATTGTCACCTTTTAGATTCGCATCATATACGAAATGCAATATCCCCCCGGACTGGCTTGGATTTTTTTGAAAATGTTTTTGATAAGCAATTTTGATCTGAAAAATATGTTCCCTAACTTGATTGATTTTGTAGAAAAAAGATGGAGCAGTTTTGAACGTTAGAAACGGGAAATACTACTTTTATTGGGAAAAGGAACGTCTGAATGTCAATGTGTTTTGCATTCATCTGAAGTTCATTGTTCTTTAAACAAGAATTTCTTGCAAAAAAAAAACATTCTTTACTCAGGTAACGCCGTGGCGGAACCGGACGAGTTCCACTCTCAAGTTCTGTTGTTTTTTGTTTTGTTTTACAGACGGAAACAGAAGAGATAGAATCTTGAGTAACGGTCACGAAGGTGTTTCGATCGTGAATTCGTGTGAAACACATGTCTAATTACTAGACAACCTTGAATCTGGACGGGATTGCGGAACCTAGGACACCCTAACCAGTTTATTTTTACCTAATCATCGCACCATCACGGTAAACAATGCTTCAAACCCGTTTCTTAATAGTTTTTTTGTTTATCTGAATTTCATCAATATTACCTTTTTCGGAGGAATTTTCTTTGTTATTGAACAAAAATTTGAGTCATGATTTTTATTTTCTTCTAAAATGTATGCATTTCGAACTACTACATAGTAATTTCGAAGGCATTCTAACCACAAATTTTCTGGCCACACGGCTTGACAACAATGGCAGTGGAAATTACAATAAGAGGCGTCAGAAGGTTCGACGCTACTGTTTGAAAAGATAGAATAATATCGTTTAAGCAGAGGCTTAACGACGAGTTCCATCTTCGAAGAAGACACCACCGTCGATGGCACAGTATTTGGGGCAGATACCCTTTTCTCCAGGGTTTCCAGCAGGTCCAGGTTGACCGGGTTGTCCAGGGTTTCCATCGGAGCCGGGTTGTCCATCTTGTCCGGGAGGTCCTGGGGGTCCGGGTTGTCCAGGGTGTCCGTCGGGTCCAGGCTGACCAGCGGGTCCAGGAGGTCCAGGGGGTCCAGTTTGTCCTGAAGAGAAAATTGATTAATATTGATCAGAATGATTCTTTTGGGTAATTCGTATGTGAAAAAGTACTTACCAGCAGGTCCAGGAGGTCCGGGCTGAATTCCTTCTCCTTGAGCAGCGGCTCCGTCGTTTCCAGGGGCTCCGGGGTTTCCAGGGGCTCCAGGAGGTCCGGGAGGTCCCTTTGGTCCAGGTTCTCCAGGAGGAGCTTGAGGTCCAGGAGCACCAGGGTTTCCGTTCGGTCCAGCATCTCCAGCAGGTCCAGGAGGTCCAGGGGGGCCAGGAGGTCCAGCAGGGCAAGGCTTGCATGGGGGTGGTTGTTGTTGTTGGCAAGGGGCAGTAGCAGGACGTCCAGGGTTTCCAGGGGCTCCAGGAGCTCCAGGTTTTCCAGGACGACCATCGTTACCAGGAGGTCCAGCAGGTCCAGGTTCACCTCCAGAACAGCAAGAACTACATCTGTCGGCTTGACGAGCAGTACGATTATGGGCAACAGGGATCATCTTGAGGGTACTGACCTCATTCCAGATGTCCTTAGCAGATCCCTCGCAAAAAGCGATTTGTTGATCCATATGTCGACCAACTTGATGAACATAGTTGTGTACCATTGGCAAAGTGACACAAACCGACAAAACGGCAACGATAGAGAAGGCAACCGCCGAGTAGGCGACGAAGCGGTACGCCTTGATCCTGTACTCGAAATCCATTCTGGTACGGTGCAACGAACTCCTTGCGGGACGCTTCTATGCACTGATTTCGCCTTCTGATCAATTGCATTTATATACTAGAAGCCTATAGCAGTTGTTCCTTCAAGAAGACGTGCGTCGTTTTCCAAAGTGTGTAACCGGTTTGTTCATCTTTGAAGCCACAAAAAAGGGAGGTGCTTCTCTATAGTTGGCAAAGTCATTCTTCTCAACATATCGGGCGTGTTTACAGGGACCGACTCAGTGAATTCAGAAGCTGATTCTTTCGTCCAACCCACGCAAATTCTTCAGCGTTCTCGACAGGTTTTGCACGGAGAACCGTTACGGTCTTCCACATCTGAAGCTGTAATGGTTTAATGAACAAAAATTAATTAAATGTAATTTCCTCAAATAAAGAAATAAAAAATATAAATTATTTAGTAAAAAACTACGGATTGATTCGGGAGTAATCACATTATAGAAACTGGAAATGAGTATTGTTACAGGATTACCTCGAAAAAATTTTCTGACATCAAGGATTTATATAGTGGTTGTAAAAGCTTCAATTCGATTCTGAAGGAATCCAAAAATTCCAAAAACAATTAAATTCTGACATTTTAAAGTATTTCAAAAATTTCTGAAATTTTCAAACTTTTCTGAAATTTAAAAATTTTTTAAATTATTTAATTTTAAAATTATTTAATAATTTTAACAGTTATTTAATTTTATAATTTCGAAAATTGTTTAATTGTGAAATTTTTTAATTTTAAAAATTATTTAATAATTTCAAAAATTATTTAATTGTGAAATTTTTTAATTTTAAAAATTATTTAATTTTGTAGTTTTTTGGAAATCTTTAAAACTATTTAATTCTAAAATATTTCGAAATTTTACATTGTTTTAAATGTTTCAATGAAATTTTTAAAAATTTTGAAATTATTGACTGGTTTTTAGAATCTTTTTGAAATTTGCAAAATTTTTTAATTTTTCAATATTTTTGAAAATTTTAATTTTTAAAATGTTTCAGAATTTTTTTCGTTTTTTAATGAAATTTTCGAAAATTTAAAATTTTAACTATTTTTAAAAGTCTCTAAATTAAAAAAAAATTATTAAATTTTAAATAATTACGAAATTTTTCGAATTCTGAAATGTTCCAAAAATTCTCACAAGATTCTAGAAAATTTCTCAATTTTCAATTGTCTTTTAAAATTTTATAAATTTTGAATAAATTTTGAAATTGTTTAAAATGTTTAATTTTGAAATTTTCAAAACTGTAAAATGTTAAAAAATATGAACTTTTTTAAAAATTTTTCAACTTTTTTCAAATATTTATTAACTTTTTTAAAAATTTATTAATTTTTTTCAAATATTTTTCAACCTTTTGTTCTGGAAGATTGTAGAAGGTTATTGGAATTCGAAAAAACGAAGGCAAATGGATGAAACACCAGACGTTCTCGATTGCTGATTACCTTGATGGGCAAAGAATATGAACAGCTCTAAAGAGAGACAGATCGGTCGAGGTCGACTTCCAAAGTTTTAATTTCCGATCAATCGACGCCAAATCACAGAATATTTAATCGCGGCATGGTTAAACGTTTCAATTTTAATTTTATTTTTATCCTTGATTTCGTAGTTATTGTATAAATTGAATTCGATCAAAAGATCCATTTTTCGGGGTGTCGGGACGTGAATATGCAAATTACGACTTCGGACATGTTTGTCAACATTCAAAATTCCATATCTATTGATTTTCTCACGCTATCAATCCGACAGATTTTTCCTTTTATGTATTTGTAGTTTTTCCGACAATAGAAAAAATTTTTAAAATTCATAAAAATTTTTTCGAAAAAAATCGAAACTAAAATTGTCATTGATTTTGATTTTCTTTGAGAAAACGAACCATAATTATTATTGAACTCAGTTCGTTCCGTCTTGACCCTTTCCATTTTCATATAATTTTATTCAAATTCTTCTTCATCCTATTTTTCGCTAAATTTTAACGTATTCTTTTCAAAATTCAATTTATGAAAATTAATTTAAACTTATTCCGTTTTTTATGATTAATAAATTTTAAAATTTCTGAAATTAAAAAATCCTAAATTTGTAAATTAAAAATTAATTTAATAAAAAATCATTTTTAAATTAAATTCTTTTTTATTTTTTTAAAATTAAATTTAAACTTATTTTTTTTGAAATTTAATTTTTTATGATTAATAAATTTTAATTAAAATTTTCAAGGTTTATAAAACTTTTAAATTTAATAAAAAAATTATTTTTAAATTTATTTTAATTTTTCACTAAATTTTGATTCAATTTTTAAAAATTATTTTTATTTATTTTTAATTTCTTATTGATGAATTTTGATTAATTTTTATTGTAAAATTTTGGAGAATTTTTTCACGGATTCAAACCCGATTAAATAACTGAATATTCGATCTTTTTAAATTTTTTTTTACCGAATTACGTTTTTTGATGATTCAACTTTGAAAAAAATTCCCCAAACACTTCTAATTTTTTTGATTAATCTTCATTAAAAATTTTCAATATTCAAAAAAATTATAATTATTATTGAATTTTCTTTTGTTATATTTTAAATTTTCAAATTTTTAGATTTTTATTTTTATTTTTGAATTTTTAAATTTTTATTTTTTATTTTTTATTTTTTATTGGATTTCAGCAATTTTTCTGATTTAATTTGGAAAATTTACTTCACGAATTTTGAATTTTTTGATTGATAAACCCTAGTTAAAATTTTTTTCCAACATTCAGGAAGAAATATTCGAAGTTCGCGGACTCAAAGTAGCTCAAAACCGATCAAGCAAGCAACTAAAGTCCATAATCTGTCCAGTTGTTCTATTTTGTCCGGTTGGCGTTGAAAAATATGGAATTCTGCACTTGATTGCGAGAATCAGTCTCTAACTCGAGAGGTTGAGGCTTGTTTTCTCGTTTGGACTGATGATGTATGACAGTTTCCGTCGATGGACAAACAGCGGAAATAATTTTCCTCATGAAATAAAATTATTTTAAACCGGATTATGAAATTCTTTATGACCTTTTATTTTGTGATTTTTTTTAAAATTTCGAGATTTGGAGAAATTTTTGTTTTAAGTGGATTTTTCGTTTCAAAATCCGAGCTTGAGCTCGTGTAAAACTTCAAGGACTTCCGAAAAAATTTCTATGCTTTCTACATCTAAAACTAGGCTCGTTCCGATCCAGTTTCCCGTTTTCATTGATTTTCGCTTGGCCATATCATTATTCGCCTCAAAATCGGCCATTACGGTTCTAATCGGCAATAAGGAGAATTTTCTCTATTTAGATAAGAGGACTGAAGTCGGGTTTAATTGGACACACTTGGCTTTTCAAGTTGTCTTTTATCATTGATTTAGTCCCTTGGACAGTAGTTACTTTAAGTAAATTGAATAAAATGTAAAAATTAAAAATTTTTATTCATTTTTTGAAATGTCTGTAACGCGATACTTTTGTTCGATTTTTAGCGTCCCGATTTTTTCTACCGTGGAGATTTCACTTTTCAAGAGCTTTCGAGAACAAAGTTTCCTCATCAATAAGATTGCAGATAGTGATTTATCCGATGAACGGTCGTGGATATCGAGAACTTCCTCCTGATGCTCCTCCACCGAGGCTTTGTGTGATTCAGAAACAATACGTTTCTCAGGTATTATTTTTTTTATTATTTTTTATATTTTATATTTTTATAGGAATATGGATTTAATTTACACGCCGAAAAAGAAAGAGGACAATTCATCGGAGCAATCGATCCCGGAAGTCCAGCAGATATAGGAGGACTCAAAAAAGGAGACAAAATTTTTGCCGTTAACGGTGTTTCTATTTCCGGTCGAAATCACAAAGATGTTTGTTGTTTTATTTTAATTATTTTAAAAAATTAGATTCTTTTAACACTTAATAAGTTTTTAGAATTTTGTAAAATGTCAGAAATTTTCAGAATTTCAAAATTCTAAAATTTTACAAAATTTTATAAACTTAGAATATTCCAAAATTTAGTGAAAATTTAAAACTAGAATTTTATATTTCTGACTTTTTTCAATATCATAGAAATTTTCAAAATTCTGAAATTTTTAAAATTTTTACAGAAACTTAAATTATTTCAAAATTTTTTTAAATTTTCGAAAATTTTATAAAAGTTTTCAGAATTTCAGAATTTTCTAAAATTTTCTAAAAATTTCTAGAATTTCCCAAAATCCAATAAGTTTTAAAAAATTTTCATAATTTTATAAATTTTCAAAACTTTCAAAATTATGAAATTTTCTAGAATCTTAAAAAATATTATGGAAGCTTTTAAAACTTTTCAGAATTCTATAAAAAATTCAGAATTCTATAAAATCTCAACATTCAGAATTTTCTAGATTCTAACAAATTTATAAAACTTTAAAATTTTACAAAATTTCGGAAGCGATTCGAAACTAAAGATTCTGAGATTTTTAAATTCTAAAAATTTTTAAATTCTAAGATTTCTAAAAATTCTGAAATTTTTAAAATTCTGAAATTTTTAAAATTCTGAAAATTTGTAACAATTTTATAATAATATTTGTGTTTAATTATTACGGTAATTTTTTCAGGTTGTCGCTGAAATAAAATCCGATCCTCTAAAATGCGAGATGCTGGTCGTGTCTGATGAGGATTACGAGTGGTATTCATCTCGGGATATCCCGATAGATATGACTTTGCCGAACATTCTTCGAGTTTGCGAAGAAGTAAGTTAAAAAAAAATAATTTTTTAAAATTAATTAATCTTTGTACTTCCTCTGTTTTCTATTCCTTTGTTGCTTGAGCTGTGTTTATTATTTTTAGTTTTATGATGAAGCAACATCGATTTCGAGTTCCAGCTTGATTGAAAAATCAAAAGCAACAACAATTTCCATCAAATCCTCCGATTCTCCGCCAACGAAGCTCTATCGGACGACCATAGAAGTCCGACCTCCTTTGAGTTCCTTCGATTCAAGTTCCTTCACGTCCTACAGTGACTCCAGCCAGTCCTCAATGAGATCTATGGAAACCGATACTTCGTCAACAAAGGTTTATTTTACTATTTTCATAATTTGCTTCTTTTCCTCCGTACTCAAAAATGTCCGTTTCTTCAAAGTCACACGATCGAAAAATTTTACAAATTTTAAATATTTTAAATATTTTAAATATTTTAAATATTTTAAATATTTTCAAATTTTAAATATTTTAAATATTTTTAAATTTTAAATATTTTAAATATTTTTGATATTTTTAAACTTTTAAATTTGAGATATTTTTAAATTTTAAAATTTCCGATTATCCATATTTGGATATTTATCCGGTTTTGAGATTTTTTATTAAATTCTTTGGGGTAATTTTCTATAATTAAAAAAGTCACCAAAGATTAACCGAAAATCTGTGGTTTTACGTGACTTGAGTGCTTGAAGTAACTCAGTGGATTAGGTGTTTTGTCTTTTCATTGCATTTCGGACTTTCAGTTTCCATGGGAAACTAAAAAAACGCGAAACGATAGTATTTGGCTACTGTTTATCACTTCTAGTATTAAATTTTAATAAGCATTGCCAAAGGCCATGTGGAATATTTGACCAATTTTAATATTTTTTAAAATTTAATTATTTATAAAGTGATTAAAAAAGCTGAGAATCAATGCCTGGGGTTCTGTAGCACGGATCGGTCTTATTTGGATAGGACGTTGTGTGATCAAACGCTTAGTTTCATATTTATGCATGGCGGACGATCAAAACGACACGCTTCAACATTTTGGCCATTTTCAACTTTTTAATCGATTTTCTCAAGTAAAAATAAAATATGAAAAAATTTATGGTGAGTAACCTTGAATTTTTTGTTTCACAAAAGATGTCTCTTTTTAAAACCAATTGGTACTCAATTGTTTGCTTAGTTTAATTTATATTCATCATCGGGGTCAATATTTTTCCAATTCTCAAAAATTGGGCTATGCCATGCAGTCATCCACTCGGCAATAGGACTGCGCAAGTTTTTGACAAATACGGTCGGCTATTTTCCTTCATTTTTCTTCGTTGTCGGAGTTTTACCGCTTTTGTCCGAAAATTTCTTGCCAACCAATCTTCTTACATGGCAATTGAGAACCTTCATGGAACCAAAATTATAATATCGTAGATTTTTCAACATCAATCAGAGCTTTATGGAAGATTCTCGAATTTTTCAAAATTTCATAGAAGATTCTAAAGTTTTAAAAAACTTTTTTTTAAATTCTGAAAAATTTTAGTTCTAATTTCTTCTACAATCTTGGAATTTTCTAGAATCCTTTGGAAGATTTTCGAATATAATAGAAATTTTTAACATCCTACAGAAATTTCTAGAAACTTTTAAAATATTTCAGAATCCAATAGAAGATTCTCGAATTTTTGAAATTTCATAAATTTTTGAAACTTTATATAATTCTCTAAAATCTTTTAGAATTTAATAGAAACTTTTGACATCTGTCAGAATTCTAAAGAATCCTCTAGAAGTTGATATAACTCTCCAAAATCTTTCAGAATTCAACAAAGGATTCTAGAATTTTCAGAATTTTACAAATTTTTCAGGATTTAACAAAGGATTCTAGAATCTTTCAGAATTTTACAAACTTTTCTAAAATTTTTCAGAATTTAATAGAAATTTTTAATTTCCTCTAGAATCCCACAGAATGTTCTAGGAACTTCTGGAATTTCTTAGAAGCCTCTAAAAGCGTCCAAAACCTCGATTGAATTTTTTAAATTTCTTTGGAATTCGATGAAAACTTTCAAAATCATTTAAAATTAAAAATTCTGGAATTTTTAAAAATTCATGTTGAAACGATTTTTGTAACAATATTCGTTTTTGATTTTTAAATTAGTGTATTTAAATATGGATATTGTTACGAAATTGTCTTGAGACGAGTTTCTAGGACATTCTGAAATTTTTTAGGATTTTTAAAAAATTCAAAATTTCAGAATTTAATTAAAATTTTAAAAAATTTTAAATTTCAATTTTTTAATTTTTCGAAAAATTCGTGTTGAGACAGTTTTATGAAAAAATTTAGGTTTTTATAATAGTGTAATTATTCAATATCGACTTTTTTGTTCAAAGTCGATTTTGATCCAGATGGTTTTCGGGAAATTTCTCATTGCGCGAAAATTTTCTTTGTTCTTCTGCCATCTGGTTTAAATATTTATTATTTTTATCAGACAATTGACAATAATACAGGATACAGGAATCGCGATTTCGTATCCCATGAATCAGTCGGATATTGCTGACGTTTGTTTGCATCCGCCGATTCCATTTATTTCTTCGATCATCTGCGAAAAAAGCAAATCTAGTTTGGATTATTTTATTCAAAATTTACTGAGTCATTGAGTGTAATCATCCAAGTATTTAATCTCAAAGTTTTGTTACTTTTTTGGATTTTAATTTATTTCAAAAATGTTAATTTCCCAAAAATCACGAAAGCCGTTGAATGAACACCTCGAAAATTTGGTCGAAAAACTTCTTTTTCATGGAGATAAGAGGTTTATAAAAGTGGTAATTTTTTAATTATACTATTATAAAAACCAAAAATGGGTGTTCTTAAAAATTTTTTCAACAAAAACTTAGATATAAAAAAGTAAAAATAAATCAATTTCAGTAAAAAATTGTTAAATTTATGTTTATTTTTAAAATTTATTTTTTAAGTGAAAATTTAAAAATAAATTTTATTTTAAAAATTTTTTCAATATGAACTTTGTAAAAATTATAAAGTAAAATTTCTTTCTAAAAATCAATTTTAGTAAAAAATTGTTAAATTTATTTTTATTTTTGAAATAATTTATTTTTTAAGCGGGAATTTAAAAATTAAAAATAAATATTTTTTCGAAATTTTTTCAATATGAATTTCTATAATTTCCTAAAAATTTTAAATTGTTACAAAATAGGAAAAATATCAGAAAATTGTTTACTGTAGTGAATTGTCAGAATTACTGTTTTTTATTTTAAAATTATTTATTTTTTACGTGGGAATTTAAAAATTCCAAAAAAGTACTTTTTCTTCAATTAACATTTGCATTTATGAAATCCTATTTATCACCGCATTTGAATTTTAATTTTTTTGCAAAAGATTTCGAAACAAGTTCTTAAATAGGATTTGCTTTTTCATCCGGACTCATTATTTTCATATTTTCATTTTTTTATATTTTTTAAAATTTTTTATTTTTTTAAAAATTTTTTTTGTTTTTTTTAAATTTTTTAAATTTTTTTTATTAATTCTGAATTGTTGCAGAAACGCCAGTCTGTCCCTGGCAAGCCGGTCGTCGGGGGCGGCTCGAAGCCCTCAATGGCCCCTCCGGCTAGACTAAGTATATTGGTGGGATCTCGGATTTCTCGATTACGGTTAATCTTTGACTTTTCAGCAAAAGCAATCACTTGCAGATGAATTTGGATTTAATCTTCAAGCAGAACGTGGAAAAGGTCATTTCATAGGTGCCGTGGATAAAGAAGGAATAGCCGACAAAGCAGGTTTAATCATGGGCCAAAGAATCGTCGGAGTAAACGGTACTCTGATTTATCCCAACACTCCTCATAAAGTAAGTTTTTCATGTTCAATTTTTTTCAACATCATTGATGAATCATTTCTGTTTTTTCAAAAAAAACATTCATCAAAAAATCGAGGATTTTTTTCATTTTAAAAATTTTTTACTTTTGTTATTCAATTTTTCAGAAACCTTTTTTATAAAAAATTTCCGATTTTGAAATTTCAAAATTAAATAAAAAATTTTTGAATTTAAAATTTAAATTTTTTTTACAAAAATTTTCAAATTTAAAAAAAATAATTTTTACAAATTTTCAAATATTATAATTAAAAATGAATATTATGACGAAATTTTTAATTTAAAAAATTTTTAGAATTAAAAAAAATTAAGATTTTTAAATTTTGTAAAAATATTTTTTTTTAGTTTTTAAAATTCAATAAAAATTTCAATTTTTAATTCGGAATTTTTAATAAATTTACCCTAAAATACCTTTGTAACAATGTAGATTTGATTTTTTACAATGGTGTGATTTTTCGTGCAATTTTGTTTTTAAAAAATATAATCCGACGGGATTTCAGGAAGTAGTCGGTCTTATCAAACGAGATCCCCTTTGCACTGAGCTCTTGGTAGTTTCGGAGGAAATCGATCGTTGGTATTCTGAAAACGGTGTTGAATTTTCTTTTGAGAATTGTGTTCGATATAATAACGATTCTGGACCTCCGCGGATCTCGATTCCTAAAATTAACGTCATGGAAACCAGAACACAAGTAGAAAAACTCAATATTCAGGTTTGTTGGAAATTTTTATTTTGCACTTTTTTGGACTTCTATCGTTATGTTTGTTCTGTTGGGATTTAGGATGAAACGGTTGAATCTCATCCAGTGGAAAGCGAGTCATCGGATGAAAGTGCTTCTGAACCGGATGACACGATCAAACAAGTCACGACCGTTTCGACTACACAAACACTTTCCGTCGCTGAAGCCGCTTCTGAACCTCAAGAACACAACGACGACTTGACGAACGAGGGTTTCAAAGGGGTTCCTTTGTTGTCTTCTGGAGCTGAGGGTTCTCACCACGACGGGATCGTGTCCTCGGACGGGGCTTCTGAAGGCCATCGGTTGCCGAGTTCGACTGCAGAAGAATCTTCTACCAGCACTGTAGGCACTTTTCACTTTTTAGTTATCTTTCGTTTGGTTTTCGATTTTATAACAACTCAGTTACCGTAATTCAACGATGTGTATGATTGGATTTTCAGACTCGAGTTGCTTCCCCTGTGACCCAGGACCCTTCACCAAAGCCGGTGAATCAGGTTCCGTTGATGGTTCCTCCGACTTCTGTAGTCCGGACGCAATCCAGCGAAATCAAGCCCCAGGCATCCCCGTCTTCACATGGATCTTCATCTCCTGGTTCTCGAACTAATGGTAACTTTATTTTTTAATTTTAAAAATTAATAATACTACTTGAAGGAACAGAAGTGGACATCTTCAAGATGAATGCGAAAGAAGCCCGTCGGATGCTCCAGAGACAGAAAACCGATCCTAGGAAAAACAACATTTCCTTGGAACAAAAACACCGAATGGTTGCAAATTTGTGAATTAGTCAAATTCTACTTCTAGTCAATCTTATCCATGATTATCCGTTGCGACAGAAATTTTTGCTCATTTTAATCAAAATTGTCGATTTTTAAAATATTCGAAATTTGATTTTAAATTTAAAAATCGACAATTCCGATCATCGCCAATAATTGCCTTACTTAAATCCGTTAAGTCGAATTCTGTACGATTCAGATTCCCCGTCTAGACTTGCTCACAAAGTCGGAAAACTTCCGAATTCTGTGATATTGAAAAATATTGTTTTTAATATAAAAAATAAATTTTAACATCCACAATTTTTTTTAAATTTAAAAAATTCATTATTACGTAATGTTGAAAAATTTTGTTTTTTTTCAATGAGGAAATAATTTAGAATTTTGTTCAATTTGTCATCCCTTGGGTACAAGTAATTTCTGTATATCCGAAAAACGCGTAGGCCATCATCAGAAATTATTTGGACTCTATTTCTGGAATCCCGAGGAGAACTTCGGACCGGCATGACTAATGATTCCATGTTTCCGGACTCGTTTTCGTTGATGAAATTCGTCAAGCTTGGTTTAGTGTGATTGATTAACTTTTCCAATCATTTTAAAGTTCTTAGAAAATGATATCTTCAAATTAAAAAATTATAAAAACTAAATTTTAAATAAGTTCTTGTCAGACAAAAAATACTGTAATAAAAGTTGAAAATTTTTCAGAATTTTTAAATAATTCTAAAAATTTTCAAATTTCATATTTGGATAATTTTATAATTACGTTGATTTTTAATCATGTTTTTACAAAAATATAAACAAATATTTTGAAATTTTCTTTAAAAATAAATTTCAAAATATTTCGCAAAATCTAATAATTTTTAATATTTTCAGAAAATTTAGAAATTCTAGAAAATTTGGAAAATTTATAATTATACAAATTTAAAAGGTTTGAAAAATTTTTTGGAAATTTCAGAGAATTTTAAAAATTTAGAAAACGTATAATTTTATAATTTTAGAAATTTTATAATTTTGGAAATTTTAAAAACTAGAAATTTAAAAAATTTAAAAACAGGAAATTTTTGAAAATTTGGAAGATTTTAGAAATTTTTCACGTAATTGTATAAAATTGTAAAAACTTCCGTCACATTTAGTAACTTGGGCATGTCAATTGGATTTGGTTAACAGATTATTGAACTAAGGCGTTCTGGAGACAGAAGGAGGTCATGGTCCAGTCATTCCGGTGATATTTCCATTAAAAACAAATTTAATTAAATAAAATTGCTTCGTCAATCCTCGCCCCCGGATAATCTAATCATGGTATCCCTCCATTTGACGTTACTGTAGATTGGATTAACCTGTTTTCTACAAAGTTGTAAAACGAATTTTTAAAATTGAATATTTTTCCGTGGTTGAAAATATTAATTGCTTCCTGACATGGTTCCTAGGCTTTAACGTCTTTTTTCATGAGCGATAACTTGTTAGTCGAGTAATGAATGAACTTTCCCCGCTCCGCCTTCTGGAGTCTTCTTAAAAAGTGCCTGTTGAAAATAACATTCGGCCCGGTTTTCTAAAAATTCGGTAGTTGGTCTACGACCGCCTCTGGGCATTAATTCGACGAAGGTCATTTGAGTTATTTCCGTGCTGAGAAGTGCTTTAATTTATTCAAATTCTTTGAACTTATAGGTCCAGAATGATTTTCTCCCGGATTCAACTAGCCTTGGGCACTTTCTTCCTGGTTTCAACCGCTTGTTTCCAGGCTTCTGGTGCAGATTCTGTGGTTCAAAGTTGCAATCAGGTTAGTCCTAAAATATATGACAAATAATAATTCTATATAATATTCATTAAAATTCCGTTTATACGTCGTCATTTGTCTTTGATGATAAATTAGACTTTTTTTTTTATTTTTAAAAATTCATGGAGTTTCTGATTGATGTCTTGATGAAACAATAAAACCCCACAAATCCCCGGGGGATTTTGTCCATCAATTTCGTCATTTTTCAATGAAAATAGATTAGACGACTTGAATGGATCTAGTTTTAAACCAAAAACTCCAAAAAAGTTAATTTAGACTTAGTTAATTAGAAATTTACGCAAGTTTTGCCATTGATCCTTGGCTGACGAAGTCAGTGGTCCAAGAAATAATTACATCTTTCTTAAGATCCTTTGCAATTTACTTCAAAAATATGAAACAATTCAATTATATTTTTTATGAAAAAAAAATGTTTTTAAAGATTATGGCAAATGGAGCAGAAAACGATGAAAAACTTTTACTTTGTCAGCTTTACGAAAGCTCAAATCTCTTGGCTCAGCTCGGGGTGTTGGTGACCGAAGGACTCGACCAGTTGATGCTCAATCAAGGTAGATCCAGTATTACTGTAATTTTCGAAAGTTGTAAATTTCAGGACTAATCACGGAGGGTGAGAACGAAGCTCCTGATGCTCGACAAAAACGCAAACACGAATATCTCAGATTCGGAAAGAGAAAACACGAGTATCTCAGATTCGGAAAAAGAAAGCACGAATACCTTCGTTTTGGTCGTAAGTAAACCATCTACCGTAGTACAAAGCAGAATAAACATCCACCATGTCTCCATTACTGCATAATTTGGAATCATAATTTTCATAAAACTTTTTTGACATTTCTTTGGGCTATTTGACAGCTTAAATTTTTATATAAAATTATGTCTCCAAATTTCAAATTTAATGGCAACTGAGAATCTCTGTTCCTTTTTGCTTTGATTGTATTTATTTGTGTGTGAATTCAGCCGAGGTTCATAAATGTTTTGTTGGATTGCTCGGAATATTTAAAAATTTTAAAAACATTCAAAAATTAAATTTTTTTTATATTTAAAATTTTTTAAAACTTCTAAAATTTTAAAAATATCCAAAAATTGTTTTTTAAAACTTCTAATATTTTAAAAACATTCAAAAATTAAGTTTTTTTTTAATATTTAAAATTTTTTAAACTCTAAATTTTAAAAATATCAAAAAATTGAAAAAAAAAGTTTTAAAAATTTCGAAATATTTTTAAAAATTCTAAAATTAAAGAAATTTTTAAAAATTACTTTTTTAAAACTAATTTTGGATCAGCTTGTAACTGTTTTGGTTTACAATATTCGATAATTTTGAAAATTTTAAATTGGTTTTTTTAATAAAAAATTAATTTTGGATAATAAAAAATTTAATTTAAAAAAATGAATTTTTATTAAGTCATGATTCTTTGAAAAATAAATTGCACAAATGGGATAAACTAGAATAAATAAGGCAGGATTTTGAAAACGACGACAGTAATGAGGTTGGATCTGAATAATTAACTTGATAAAACTCAAATTTTCTGATTATTGGCAACAGAATTAGAAAGACCGTCGGCAAAATTTGGAAATTTTCTACATTCGACTTCCAGTTCTGTATTTGCGATTTTCTGGATTCAGAATCTTCTCATTTACAATATTGAGAGCAAAAACGGCCAAAACACCGATGAAAAGGGCCACGTTGATTCCGGCACAGGCTCCAATCCACCCGAAGAATTGTCCTGTTTCCAGAATCGTCCTTTGAGCAACGTTCCCTCCAATTCCACAAACAAGCATCCAACCAATCATTCCAGCTCCAGCAAAAATAATTTCCTAAAATTAAATAATTATTTTTAAAATTGTATTTTTGTCAAATTTTAGTGTTGTTATTGCTAAAAGTCCCTATTTTGAATAAAAAGTAAATAAAATTTTTGGAAGCTAGGTCCGAGTTGACGAGTTGGACCAGTCGCAAGGCCGATGTTCGTCGAGCGTTACGAACAATTGTCAACAAAGTCGGAAAACTAAGTAAATTCGCGCAGGTTGCATAAAAGTCATTGCTTATCCAAATCGATTATTTTTAATTCCACTTTTGTCAAAAGTATATCCAATTTCATTTCCATCGATTTGAGTGGGTGTAAACGTTGCCAATCCTAAGTGATTCAACGACAAAAATTTCCGAACCTTGAGTCATCCAAGATTAAAAATATTTTACAATTGTGAATTTGATAGAGGTCATTGTCCTCAAGCATCGATTCCTGTCATTGAAGAGGAAAATAGATAAAATCTAAGTCAAATGCAACCGTAAAAGTGGTTTTTGGCGTTAAAGACGTTTAACTTTTTCTCATGGAGTAAGAGACTTACCGTGAGAGAGCAATTCGTAAGAGAAAAGTCCTCATCACTCGTTCTGTACATGACAAAATACAAAATCATCGATACAACACAATACAGTAAAGTCAGCGAAGCAATGATGTAAATAAGTACGATTTCGTAATTGATGGAGATGTAAGCAGAAACATACCGAGGATCGAGTAAAATCAAAACTGCGATTGTAAGTAACTGGAAAAAATCGGTTAAAAATAACCAAAATTTAGCACAACTTACGATAATAAGGACCTTCAGACCGCCGCAGGCCATGAACTGTGGAGGCACTGCCATTGTGATTGAGTCTTTTCAAACTACTTCGAACTAAAAAAACTAAAAAACAAGATCAAAAATCTAATCAATCACTAAATTTCACGTGTTATCAAATTCTCAGGAATAATGTTTTCAATCAGAAATTGTATAACAAGGCCAACAACCTTACACGAAAAAGGAAAAGACGTACAGAAAATGCAAGCCCAAGAGGAAAAGATGGAGAAAGCCCGCACTACCTTGTGCTCGAATGAATCATTGACAAAGCAAACAAAACTCCAGCGACCATCGTCAGTTCGACTGAAATTTCATCAAAACGTACAAAACTCTGGACTATTCCCCTGAAGACAGCGAACTAAAAATCAAAGAAACAAGCAATCGTCCGTCGATATCGGGGGTTCTTACCTGATTACATAAACAACCAACTCCGCCCCGTTACGTGTTGTTTAAAGAATCTAAAGCTCCAAAAAAAACATATATATTTGATTTTCTCTATTGTTCAAAACAATAAAAAAACTACCCAATAACCAGCAAATTTTCTATTTTTATTGATGGCTTTAAAATTCTTTGGATTAATGAATTCAGATAAGGATTTATTGACCTCTAGGGGATTGATCTCGAACTATATACAGCAACTCTTTTGAATTCTGTTATTGAATTCCTTCCCTTTGGAGTAAATATCACGAACGATGATACCCTGTATATTCTATGTAGGATTCAAGTTTGGAAAAGAGGAAAGTTAGTGAAAAAATAAACACTATTCTGATGAAACTAATTCCTGACATAAATCTTGGCACTGTCTTGTTGGGAAGTCAATCGATATCGTTTATTCTTCTTCAATCTGCCGGAATTTCCTTGGATGATCAGACGTTATCTTAGAAACAAGAGAATTCATCGCATTCTGAACTCCCAAACTGTGAAGATTATGTGATAAAACGATAACGCTTCAGTTGTCCTTGAGCTAACTATGTAGCCATATTCAAAATTAATATACTCTATCAAGAGGCATCTTTCCATAATAGATAAATCCACAATAGCTTAAATACAACAAGCTCAAGTTCCCATAAATCATATCCGATTTACTAGTGAGGTATCAGTTTAAGTTTTGGCCTATTTTAAATTAAAAGAATCCTGATGATAGAAAATACTTTACTCTTCCATATTTATCATTTACAGCACCGCTCAAAAGTTTGGCAACTTTTATTTTTTGGTTACCACTTTTTTTGCTATAACTTTTTTATTTCTTCATATTTTTTAATTCTTTTTTTTAAATGAAGATCACGAAAATCCTTACTTGGTCCTACAAGGAAAATCAGAGAATATTGCAAACATTTTTAAGTTTTGGACCGATTAAAAGGTCGATAATTTTTTGTTTAAAGCTTCATAAAAACCTATTAAATTAATATTTAAAATAATTAATATCTTGTTACAAAGCTTTTAGACCATATAACTCCTTTACATCTGTTCGCATCGATGAAATGAATTTTTTAACTATAGCTGAATCGATCATTTCCCATTCACGACGAAGCAGTTCAAAAAGTCCTCAAGTTTTCCTTGTAGAACCAGATGAGGATTTCTGTTTTCTTCATTTTAAAAAATGAAGAAAAAAAAGTTGTAGCCAAAAAACAAAAGTTGCCAAACTTTTGAGTGGTACTGTATCTATTCAGCTTAATTCCACCACCGAATGGAAAATTTAAATTGTATACTTTCGTCAAGGGCCTTATTTGCTGATCGAACCAAGTGGAAGAGAACAATAACCCAAACTGAAGTAAGTAATGGGGCCAAAGTAACTGCAATTTATTCTAAAGTGATTCTTCGATCAGATAATAAACATGGAATTTGTGCATGAAGGCGTGAGGTTTGAAAGATACCGAGAATGAACACTTCTTCAAAGGCAATGACAATCTCAGAATCAATACAAAAACGGATAAGGCAATTTTAAAGTCGAGGTTTTTCTTGTGGTATTAGAGGAGATTGAAATTTTTGCGAAGTCCGTACATACACCCGAAACTGTTTCTGTGAAGTCAGTCAAGACACTTAGAATTATTGCGCAACCGGAGAACAAAGGTATCACTCAATGTCAGGGCAGTCAACAAGAGTTCTGAATTTGTTATTATGAAGCTGGAAATTGGGCTTCGTCTTAGGCTGAAAATCATCATTATTCGGGGGTCTCAAAAAGCAAATTACCTTTTCTTTACGTTTCTTATTCGGACCAATAGGTGTAGGTGGAGCTGAAAGAGAGTCTGCCTTAGATGGTTCAGCCTTGGCAGAACCTGAATCCTTGTCATTAGAAGCTGTATGGGGACGACTGAGAGGCAGTGATGGAGCTCTCTTCTCCTGATTACCGCTCTTAGCTCTAATAACAGGCTTACTTTCAGCCTCATGACTCTTCCGTTTTTCTGGCTTCGGCAGCGGTTGAGGTTTGACAGTAGTCACTCCCTCACTAGCATCAAGAAAGACACTAGAAGCACTTTGATATTGAGGAGGGGATGTAGACGACTGTCTACTCAAACCGTCACTGACATGACTATATTTTCTTGTAACTTCACCTGAAACAGAGCCTTTCTTTTCTTTCTTGTTGAAACCACTCTTCTTCCGCGACATTTCTTTCCTTTTAGCAGGGGATTTCTGACCTTCCCATGAATGTCTTCGTTGTTCTTCAGTTGCATCGCTGGAATAAAGGATTTGTTGGAAATCATTAGAAACAAAAGACAACCTTAACCGTTCAGGGATACTGTCCATGGATCCTGGGACATAGGTGAGTTCGGTTGATTTTGTTGATGAGATTTCTGATCCAGACAGGGCAGTTACAAAACTCATTGACGAGTTGGCACTATTCGGCCTCTTTAGGGATTGATTAGAAGGAGAATCTCTTCTCACCGCTTGTTGATTAGCAGTCACTTCCTGACTCAGTGGGGCAGATCGAGATTTCTCCGCTTGTAGCGTATCAGAAATCGGTTGATTGTGATCTGTTGAAGATTTCCTCCGAGCATTTGGTCCAGATGGAGGCAAACTTTGATGACTTTGGTAATTCTGTTGCTGTCCATGTCCACCTAAACCATTTTTGTTATATTGTTGTCCTTGATGCCCATGTCCAGAATGCTTATGAGAACCTTGTCTCTGTTGCTTTCTACTTTCTTGCCTCTCCTGTCGATGAGGTAGCGGTGGAGGTGGTTTAGACACATCAATTGGTTCATCCATAACCTAAAGACCAACATCAATTACTATAATGATCATTTTAACCCACATTTACACGATTCGGACCAGATCTGGAAGGCTGTTGTTGTTGAAAGCTTGATGGTGGTGGTGGTATTTGGATGTTCGAGTTCGTCCAAACCTTCCCATTCGACGGACCTCCAGCTGGGGGAACGCCCTCGGGTCTTTTCTGAATTTTCACTGTATTGGGATTTATGTCGTGGTGGGACGGCTTGTAATTTGGAGGTGGTTGCGAAAAATTTGCAGGTACTGGAGGAATATTCTTCTGGTGCTGTTCACTTTGTTTCTGTGCCAATACCCGATCATGGACTTGAAGGACTTTCTTATTCGTATCCACAGGCTTTGCATCTCCAAATGGGTTTGTTTTCGGTTTTGAGGGCGGGGGGTGGTTAGTAGATGTTATCGGCGGAGGTGGTTGCCGCATTGAATTTTGAGATGGTAGAAGAGGTGGAGGGTGATGAAACATTGGAGGTCTTTGATCAAACTGATCTTTAGGCATATGTCTCTGAGTTCGATCTGGAGCACTTTTCATGCTTCCCATACTGTTGATACTTTCAGTCCTTACTCGACTATTCGGAGGTCTGAAACTGATCGATATTGGTGAATAAACCACGTAAAAACATACAAAGTATTGCTGGAGTATGACGAGTAATTTGGATTGCAGCGGACATCGTCACTGAATCTCTTGTAATTTCCAATCTGTGATGCAGAACTGATACTCTCCTAAAAACACTAGGATAATTCACCATTTCAGAGAATGACTTACAGTATCAATGGACCCTGTGTCACCAAACAACTCCATCATACTACCATCAGCTTGCCGTTCATGACATTTGTCATAAGCTCCGACAAGCGGAACACAATGCATGTCAATATCCCGGTGCCTCGTGTTATGGTAATTGAACTCATCGATTTGCTGATCCATCAACACAACAGCCAATAACAATGGTTTTTCTTTGAATTGCATCCCTTGTCGCAACATGGCGTCAACTAGATGTTCATATTTACGGAATTGAAGTAACATCTCACGCAACTCACTCCGGTAGATATATGAATCGATCTAAAAAGCACCCAATTGTGGGGACGTTGATATATCAAATAACTTACTGCACGTGGCCCTCCGAAAAGCATGTATAACTCTGGTTCAGTCACATTGTCAGAAAGACCATATACTAAAGCATTATAAGGAGCACTGTCGGGCAGTTGGCAGAGCAGAAGATCGGTCCCCAATACAATGGCGACATGATGTGGGAATGGAGCGGGAGCCACTGGTTGTTTAATAACCTGCTCCGTCTCAGCTTGTACCCCATTGTCGAGCTGAAAGAAGACTTTACAATCAGGAGAAAAGTCGATATATCAACTAACTGTCAATGTGTCGTCATTTTCCAATAAATCACACCAATTTCCAATATTCTCTGGACATCCCAGCACGAGTTCGTTGATTGACGTTCCTACCACAGTCGTCGACACTCCAGAAGGAGATTGCGAAACTTCAGAGCCATCAGTACTTCCAAATTGGTTAGGTTGCGAAGATTCACTCTTCACAGACTTAGCTGCCATTTTTTGCTGGCATAATAATGAGCTTTTTTGTTCCAAAATCGATTTTCAAATCTGAAAGTAATAAATAATTAAAACTAACATATAGTCATCAAACCAAAAACCGCAAAAATCAAAGTTCTGTCATTATAAAAATTGTGCGCAACGGCAAAACGCCAAGCTCTAACTGCAACACCTACAGTAGGCGCAGGCAACTTTCTTTATCCCGAAGCGCCAAACTGGTAGAGTTTCTTTCAGTGCTTTCGAGTGTCAATTAGACTTTTCTAGAACTTTGCTGTTTCCGTTCCAAGTAAATGGTGCTAAAATTACTTAATTGACCGAAAGTGATCGGTAGTATTCTTCAATAGTTACAAAACGCATGTTTTTTATTATTCAAACATAAGTTATACAACAGAACAAGGAGTATCACATCCATGAGAATTTACGCTTCGGTTTTAGTGGATTCAGGTTCATCGGGGGTTGCAGAGGTCGTCGGGGTATCAATGTCAGCGAGCTCCGGAGGTTCTTCCTCTCCGTAGTCGAAGCTGGCAGGATCGAAATCAGACGGCAGTTCGCCTCCGAAGTTGAAATCGTCATCAGCTTCTTCTTCGTCTTCTTCATCAACCCATTTATTAAAATCGACTTTAATCCATGGTACCTGAATGTGGAACTTTGATATTATGTGAATTATCGGGGAAAATCAAACCTTTGTGCTTTCTTTCAGCAGACGAGGCCACCAATTGGACTCAGCCTTCCCAATAACCAACTCAAGCTGACGAGTAGTGTCAATCTTGTGCATCGTCGCTGGATCAACTTTTTCATATAACGTCAAATTTGCTTCATAAACTTGGTTAGAACCACCCGACCCCCTACAACGCAATTATTTAATCACAAACTATTTACAAAAATAATTTACAAAAAACCTACTTAAAAGAGAAGGTATTGTCTTTGAACTCGAGTTGCTCGATCTTCAAATCCTCGACGGCAATAGTGAGCATCAGAGTGGCCTTACGCTGAGCCCAGTAGATCATCGGGTGTTTGCTTGCAGTTGCCATGGTGTTGCAAAACTCTAAAGTTAATCACCTTTTTTGATTCGTGTAGCTGAAACCTCATATATGAAAAACAATAAATATAAACAAAAATATTATGTAATACAAATAGAATAAGGGGATTTCGAAATTTAAAATGTCATATATAGAAAACCGACTAGGATTTGCTGATGACAAAAACAGATAAGAAATGCGAGAGTCAAAAACGACCAAACACCCATCGACGTTGATAGTTTACAATAAAGCATGATATGAAAACACAAGAAGACGAAAAAAGAAAAAAATTCGTTATGGAAACGAGGAGAATATTCGAGAAGCTACGGCAAACGACCTTTGACTTGCGCGGCTCTTATAGCGAACTATTGAATGGGGAATTTTGAATGGCGCTAAGACTGTCCGATTTGCCGACTTGTTCGATTTGGTTGTTTTTTGTCAATTTTTTGTAAATACTTTATATTTTCCTTCTACAACCTCAAATGAACGACAACAGTGATAAATTCTTCGGATTAGTCCATAATTACGTGGTTAATAAATCTGGGGATTTTGAATATTCTTCTCTCATATCGCATCCGGATGTCGAGCTGGATCAGTCACTTGCCAGATTATGTAACGCCGTCGAGAAGGAGAATCCTAAGTTCTTCAAGGATTTGGCAGTTTTGTTATCCAGTAATGAGTTGAATTTCTTCGTGGTGAGGAATTTCCATATATGATTTCTTAATTTTGGTGTTATTTATTTCAGTTTACTCAATATCTGGAGCGTGTGATGTCGAAGCCATCAGGATCGCCATATTCCCGCATCATCGGTGCTGTTACATTATGTGGGGTCTACGTGAAACGACTAATAGACATGGAAGAAGGAGATGAATTGCCTGATTACTACGTCAACGCCGAACGATACAAGAACCAAATGAATCAAGTGATCCTTTATATGAGCAAAACTCTGGACATGCATGTTGCCAATACGTCTGCCTCGGGGATAACCTTCGAGGGCTTCCGCGAGTACGTCAAAGAACACGCCGCGGTTCTCGACGCGTCGATAGAGAACGACGAGTTGTGGTCAGATGGCCGGTTGATCGTCGCCGCAGCGGTAGGGTTCGCGGGATTCGTATTCATACGACATTTATTTTTTTAACTTTTAAATATGCAAATTACCTCATGGAGATCTCAAATTTTCTATCAAACAAATAAACGTGTTTCTGACAATTGTAGAAATTTATGGATTTTTATCAATTTTCAATTAATCGTTTCTGTTTATGATTATTGGATCGGAAAAATGGCATTCAAATTGAACCAGACGACTTGCGGTTTCCACGCCTCCGTTGCCGATTGGGGTTTTTCTGATTTTTCTTCCACTACTTTTGATCCAAAAAATAAACCCCAGAATTATACAAAAAATTCCCAACGTACCATAAATCACCGCCACCTGCCGTCACGTATGGCACTGATCATTTGCTACATTTTCACCGGTCATTTTATTTATTGATTTATCTCATTAAATGATAGGCTTTTCAATCTTAAAGTACCTCTTGAATTTCAGTTTCGAATAACCGTCAACAGCAAACATTTAGCGCGATATCGGTCGATTTACTACTTTGAAGCTGCAGTTGATCCAGGTGGCATGAGATGCTCTGCCTAAGTGATGCAGTACTTTTACTTTAAAAATCTTCAAATAATTAAGTAAGTTTTTTAACTATTTTAATGAATACAATGTGGAAGATTCCAGAACTTGGGGATTTTAAAAAGCTCATGGAAATTCCAGAATACAGTGAAGTTTTTGATCTTTGGGGATTTTAGAACATTTTTAGGATTTTCCAGAATCGCGTTAAAGATTCTAGAATTCAGTAAAAAGTCCTAAAGGTTTCCAAAATCTCGAGAGGAGTTTTCGAAATCGAACGGGAACTCTTGAAACGAATGTCTGAAATTCCCCGTTCTAGAATTTTCTATCGAAACAATTTCGTAATAATCCTCATTTTTTATTTTTTATATAATTGTTTTTCAGGAATATTCTTGTATTTATGATTACATGTGTGGATATTATTATTTGTCCGAGATACATGGATGTGCGGTCTCAAGAGTACGAACCGACGTTTGGAATCACTCGTGATGGGACTTCTGTTCTTAAGCAGTTATTTCTTCTTCCTGATAAAACCCCGAGTTCTTTCGAGCGAAAATCAGATGTTTCGGTAGAAACAGATTTTCCAGAATACGGTGCAGTCGTCTGGCAACTTTTTTCTCAATGCAGCAAGGGATTCCTCCAAATGGACAAGACGATAAACGCTCGTGGATCTGCCTCTTCCCCTTGTTCAAGTAACATTTTTGTCATTTCGAAACTATTAATTTTAATTTTTTAGCAAATTTTATTGTCCGAATGGAAGGTGCCGGTTCTGTCGTTCTTCGGCATGTTGTGACAAAGAAATATGTGTGTTTCAATCGACGGAAACGAATCACAATGCGGGTGAGTGGATCCCTTGTTTTTTGAATTATGTTTTTCCTCAAGGTCGGTCAATCCTTATTGCGGTGTCTCAAAGTGATTGAACCACTCTGGATAAAAAATTAATTTGACAACCGAAAACAAATGACGATTTTATTCCGGTTTCAGGTTGACTCCAATGATATTAAATGTCATTTCATCGAAAAAATCAATTCAGCAGGTTATACCATGCTCGAATCGACATGGTGGCCGAGACTGTACCTTGGATTCAACCGCAAAGGGAGGTTTCAAGACCCTTCTGAATTAAAAAGGAAGTACAGATGCTTTTTGTTCACTAAATTGGAGCACTTTGCTTCGTCCAAGGAAATTCGTCGATGTTCGAAGCTACCAAAACATGGGTTGATCCGACGACACAGAGATGAACAAGGGGCCAGTGTGAGTTCCTTGAAGATGCCTGATCCGGGGCAATTCACGATGGATAGATCCCTTCTTGACCACGCTAGAAACATGCTTCTCAGAAAAGTGGAAGGTTGATTGGACATGAATCATGATTTTACGTTTATGGGTTCCGATCAGAACAGAAATGAAAATTATAACTTTGGGTAAATCCTATAGGAATGCGCGCAGAACTTTAATCCAGTTGTCGTCATTCCTTTATCGGCAGTTTCAAGTTGAGAGAAATCGGTAAGGATTTACTGAGAAAAAAGTAACGAAGGTCCTCAACTGCTGTCTTCTTCGATCCCTTCCTCTTCTTCTTCTTCGATGATTTTGTTGTCATTTTTGTCTTCATTCGTGACGTAACGTTCTAATTGAGCAACTTGACTCGAAAATGAAAGTTCACATGACTGAAGTCGTTTTTCGATTTCCCTCTGAAGGGTGTAGAAGCAGAGGTTGAATGCGGACATGCCGATCAGGGCGATGATGTAGAGCAAAAGCCGTGGGATTCGTCCGTCCTCTTCTCCTATGGTAGTTGCCGCCAGGAAGACAGAAAAAACAGCTTCCAAAAAAGGCTAAAATTGACCAGTTAAAAAAGGAAAAAATGGTTGTTATTTAAACAGAATAAAGGATCTCCCGCCAAAAACATCTTGACCTTAGAAAAATTAAAAAAACCAAGCAGAACTGATTTGAAAACTAACCGTGTCATCAGAGGATTGTTCCACAATGTCGTACAGTACAGCAATGACGAAGATACAACCAGCAGCCACTCCGAAGACCTGTATCCCTTGCCAGAAGGAACTTATGGCCTTCACACACTGACTCAAATACAGTAAGACTAGGGGAATTCCGAATAGGGAATAAAAAATTGAAAATATTTTTGCTTCTGTCGACAAATCGTCGGTGTCAATTCCTCCTATTGTCGTCAGCAGAAGGAAAGAATGATGAAAACCGTCAGAAAACGTTTTTATCGGTTGAGGAATTTCGTCTATTTCCCTGGATTCTATCAAGGAACGTTCATAAGAATCCAACTTCTGATTCGCCAACAACGACCAATCGGATTCTGTAAATAAAAAATTATTTTTTATTTTTTAAAAATTATTTTTTATTTTTTTAAAAATTATTTTTTATTTTTCTAAAATTATTTTTTATTTTTTTTTAAATTATTTTTTATTTTTTTAAAATTTTTACCAGAACGAGCAAGTGATTCGGCCCACAAAATATTTAAAAATTCAGCTCTTTCGAAATCCAATTTTTCTTGTTTTCCAGAAGATAACTGAAATAAAAATTATTTATAAAAATTATAAGTAATTCAAAATACCTTATTTTGTTTCACATTTGGCAATATCCTAAAAACCAAAGCCCCAAAAAACAAATAAACCAAAACAATGATGAAATAAAATAAAGTTCTTCTAAAAGCAAGTTCGAATCTCGGCATAACCATGATATCAGAGATCTTTATCCAGATCGATAATGAAGAAAATTTTTAATTTTTTTCACTCGCCGACGCACAAAGCAACTGCTTGTTTTTAGTAAAGTTTGCATTGTGCTTGCAAATTTGCCGGATGTCCGATCTCCCTTCATTTCAGTGTGTACATAATGAGATCGAAAACGATCGGCTTGAAGCTTATCCTTGAATTCGTCCGTGTGTCAAAATTCAGTCAAGGTGATTTTTGGTTTTACTCGAAAATGCAGAATTATAAAACAAAGTAAATTAAAAATTTATTTTTGCATAAAAAATCTGACGTCTGGAATCGTCTAGCCAAGTGTAGTTTATAAAAAATTAAAACAAATCCAATGGGTCATATTTTCCATAAATAAGCCAATAATTATGTTTTGAAATTTTTCTAGAAATTTTTGAATTAAAAATAAAAAATTTTTCTAGAAATTTTTGAATTAAAAATAAAAAATTTTTCTAGAAATTTTTGAATTAAAAATAAAAAATTTTTCGAAAATAATTGATTTCGAATTTTTGAAAAATCAAAAAATCCGGTATTTTTAACTTCAACGTCCCAAATTATATTTGAAATTTTACGAAAAAATTTAAAAACCGTTTTTAATTTTTTAAATTTTAAAAATAATTTAATTTTTTTCAATTATATTTGATAAAAAATAAATTTCAATAAAATTTGAATTTTCATTCAGAAAATGATTCTGGAACTTCTTAGTTGCTCAAAATTTCAAATTTTTAATATTAAAAAATTAACAACGAATTTCTGTGAAAATAATATTAATACTTTTATACCTTATACTTTTATTCCTATTTTGCACAAAATCAGAGGTTACAACAATACAAATAACAAAATTTATTAATCGTAGTTGTCTCCAAAATAATATTAATAAAATTCAAAATTATAAAAATAAAAGAAGAAAAATAATTATTTTTAAAATTCCCTAAAAATTTCTAAAATAATCACAGAATGCAAAATCGACTCCCGCCACGAAAATCCCTGAAAACAACAGCAGGTAGTTTCTTCCAGGTGCGAGTCGAGTTTTGCGCAGAAGTTCCTATACGAAATATAGTGAAAAATTCGAGTAATATGTTTTTTCGATTATATTAAATATTTTACAGTACATTAAATTACTCTCTTTTGTATTAGTATTTATAAAACGTATTATTAACGAGATAAATCAGAAGTAAAACTTTATCGAGTATGAACTTTCAAATTCACGATCCGAAATTATAGAAATTTTCAGAGTTAATATATAACTAAGAATATTAGCAAATAAAAATTTAGATTATTTCATATTCTCGCCTTTACGAACCAATGCAAGAATCAAGACATCACAATGAGGATCACATCTCCAACATCACGAAGACTCCTGTTTATACTCGTTTCTAAGCCGAAACTGAATTTTCCATGAAGAAAACCACGTGAGAACTGGGATTAAACGTAATATCCTTCCTGTTATCTAATCAAAGAAAACCAAATTTACAAGTTCAATTTAAAAAAACTACTGACTTTGATCTTCCAAAAGACTAATCATCGATATTGGTGAAAATCCATTGTATAAGTCATTTTTCACTTCATTTTAAGGTAGAACATAGGACAAAAAACGAAAGAATCAGTTTCACAACGGAGTTCGGTTGGAAGGTGTTCAATCGCGGGAAGTGCTGACTGAACGACTTCGAGAATTGGATTGACGAGGGGAGCAGGACGAGTCACGGTCAATTGGGGATCTTGAACGACTGAATGATCTCTTCTTAGGTGGACTTGGAGATCGTCTGGACCCATATCTGAGATCCTCTCCATAAGGCGAGCGTCGGAAGGGACCTTGTCCATATCCTCCTGGTCCACGACGACCAAATTCACGGGAACGTTTCTGTTCTCTGGTGGAAAATTCCACACGAACTCGGCATCCGCAGAGTTTGCTTCCATCTAGAGAACGAACAGCGTCTTCTGCATCACGAACATCATAGAACTCGACAAATCCAAAGCCAGGTGGTCGACGAGCAATCCATACCTTGCGGAGACGTCCATATCTACGGAAAGCATCACTGACCTCTTCGACAGTGGCATCATCTGGAAGTCCTCCAACGTAAACTTTCTCCGAAATCATCTCGTAATCCTGAAAGTAATATATTAAGCAATCAAAAATAACAACACAAAAACAAAAATCCCACAGTGAAGAATGACGTAGATTGACTACCATAGTGAAAAATCGAAGTAAGCAGATCTTGCTGAAAATAATCTCGAAAACTTGAGATTTCTTTCAGCAAAGTGTCATCGCATTCAATTTTTTTTCTTTATGCCGCAGGAGGTTTGAAGTGCGGTATTCTGAATATTCGATGACTTCAGTTCGCGCTTTGTAGAACGATCACGACACTCAAAAGCCAGGTGGAAACTGCATTTCCATCGGCGAGTTCGTTAAAGAAGATAATTATGCAGGGAAAGATGTAAAGTAGATTGTTGATGCATAGTCGAAAAAGATGATCATGAAAACATTCCTGGAAAGCCCTCATATAAAAGCGACGATATATAAAATAAAAAGTCGAAAACGCGTAAAGAAGATGGACGTAAATTTTGGAGTTTTAGGATTGAGAAAATCAAGTTCGATATAAGGTGGAGTTCGTCAGACATGAACAATGATGCAGAATAACGCGAGGAAGCGTCGGACCTCATTTTCCTTCTAAAACAGGCGACAAACAGAAGCTAGGAATCGCGCCCTAATTTTTTACCAATTTTTCCCATTTAAACCTGAAGGTGGAATGGAGAAAATGGTAAAAAACAGCGTTGTGTTTGAAATTACATCTTTTATATTTTATAAAATTACTGAGAATATTACATAATTATTTCGTCAAATTCGTTTATTTTAAATTTATTATTATTATGATAACAAAAAATGATAATTTTCATATAAGTGGAAAGTTAATTTCAAAGCTATAAAATTAAACATTAAAAATATTACAGGAAATCTGATATATCGGTTTCATATAACATCTGGAAGAAAAAGTCAAGTAGAAAATGGGACTTTTCTCTAAAATTAAATCCGAAAAGTTGATGTATTGAAAATTAGGCTTAGTTTTGTCTTCATGATTCCGAAATTTATCTTTCTCTACTTCTTCCTCCTAAAATTCCTTCTGAATCCGATAGTTTACTCAAAAAAATCAATGGCAGAACTTAGAACACAAGACAGATCACAAAAGTTCAATTGACTTCTTCCTCTAGATTTAGGAATCGAGAACATTCTTGACGGTGTTTCTCTTGCGTAATACTTCTTTTCTTTGATACCTTTAACACTTGAAAAGTCGATTGGAATAGGGAGAGATTTTGATAGAGTGTGAAATACTGAGTCGAATGATATATAACTTTCCAAAGGAAAAGTCAAATTCGATATATGAAAAATTCTTTTGAAAAGTTCTTCCTAATTGAGTACAAAACTCTTAATAATTTAATAAAACGAAAATCAAGAAAAATATTCATATATGAATTCGAATAAAGTATTCATTTTCTGTCGAATAATATGGAAATTACCGAATTTTATTCATAATAGATCGAAATATGAAAGATTTCACGGATATCCCAACATCTCTATTTGGTTGTTTTCTATAATCTTCTGAAATAAGGAAATTAATCTGCTTCATGTTGAAAATTAACGTTAGTTACATTATTCTATATTAATATATTTGATTTTCTGTCTTAATTTTCGAACAAAAACTGTTACTCAAAAGTTCCAAGAAAAGCAAAGTAGTTTCACAAAGGAAAATAACGGTATAATTACTTTCTTTATTATTTCCTGCTCAACAACATTGAGATTAGTAGGTAGTAAACCTAAATAGCAAAAATAAAATCTGGAAATACAAAAATTGATATATCGATTTCTTTTCTGAAGGATTTTTCAAAATTGTGATTTTTATCCAATTTTTTCATTTAATGAAGGTATTTCAAAAAATCTTTCAGTATTATTCTCATATCGGTTTCTAGCCACTTTTCATTCAATTTCAAGATAATTAGTTAAGTTTGATAATTTTCGAAAAAATCATTCATAATGTGTCCTTCGTTTAAACCAAAAAATCGAATTCTTGAAATTTTCTACATTTAATTTTTACAAGAACCATCTAACGTCAAACTTAAAAGAAAATATAGTACATTAAATTTTACAAAATACTAGTAAACAATCAAGAAAATTAACATGAATTTCTATAAAAAACTACATTGTCTACGTATTGAAGTACAATTATTTTTTCTCGGTAAAGTCAAGACAAAAAGTTCAATCTGTTGTTATAGAGTTATGTAATTATTATTGGTCTTTAATATTTACATGATCAATTTCTTTAAATCGAAGGACTAAAAAAATCTAATATAAATGATCATGAGGCATGAGATAAAAACATTAGATCTTAGCTTAAAACTGATAGAATTCGGTGATTTCCATATTATTCGACAGAAAATGAATACTTTATTCGAATTCATATATGAACATTTTTCTTGATTTTTGTTTTATTAAATTATTAAGAGTTTTGTACTCAATTAGGAAGAACTTTTCAAAAGAATTTTTCATATATCAAATTTGACTTTTCCTTTGGAAAGTTATATATCATTCGACTCAGTATTTCACACTCTATCAAAATCTCTCCCTATTCCAATCGACTTTTCAAGTGTTAACGAAAATCATTGTATCTCGAGAATTTGTGATTTCATAAATCTACATTTTCGCAGAAAATATTATCTTCATTTAATTAATATAATGAAGCTTCATACCAGAGACTTTCATATAACGAATCCCAGTGTTAGATTAAAGAATAATATTTAAATAAACTAAAGATTATAAATATATGAAAATATCAAGATAAGTAATTCAAAGAATTTAGATAAACATTATATAAATTCTTATTTTTGCAGATTATTTGTTGATTTTATTTCGGAATATTATTTATTTAATGAAAAATTAGATCAAAAGTTAGCTATCAGCACAATTTTGTGTTAAAAATAGTTTTTTTTATCGAATTAAAGTTCGAAATTGAAAATTAAAAATTAAAAACAATAATCACGAGCGAGAGTCGAAACGCTTATTACTTGTTTATATGGACCATCTCTTAGAATATGTACAGTAATAACGAGGAGGAGTTGTTGTTTCGAAAGTCGAATTCGACGTTATTTCGATACAAAAATCATCATGTTATAAAAATCATATTTTTACGAAATCATGTTGAAAAAAACCTTCCAAATCTCCTGGATTCAAATGTTCAATTTAAAAATTTCTCAAATTTCGAAAGAATTTGAGAAATTTATTAGTTTAATGAAAAAAGAAAGACAATCGTTTTTTTCCATTAAATTTTTACGACAGTTACAAAGATAAATTGCTTTTTCACTTCCTGAATGCTCTTGACAAGCCGCCATATCCATTCCATGAAATCCATTCCTTGTTTTCACTTTGTTTTCTGTTAGTTTTTTATTTTTTTGACCGGTCAAGCATCGAGAAAATTTCTACAACGAAAAAGTGATAAATTTTGTCCTATATATTGTCAAATGAGATCCCTCCGGAATAAGTTTATTATTTCAAACTGTCTTGTCGGGTCTTTGTTCTTTTTTCTCCAGAGGGTAATAGTGTGCAAACAACGGAAGTTATTTCAAGTCCCGAATCTGGAGCGACACTTGTGTTTTCTTATGTTCTTTTATTTCGCTAAAGGCATATTTTTAAAAGTATTCATTCCTCAAAAATTCGGTCATCGTGTCAGTTGTTTTTGATTATTTGTTCTCCAGACGATTGTGTATATTTAAAGTTTATTTTTCCAGAAATGAAAAATGCTTTATATTGAAGAAGATTACGATCTCTACCTGGCCCCCCGGGTCGCGGAATACTCCCCCCTGAAAGGAGGAACATCCAGACATCTGATGGTCAACGGAACTCCCGACCGGTAATTACTTCAATTTTGACAAAATTCATATTCCTTTACAGTATGGCGATAAAAGTAAAATGCAGCAACAATGAGAGATTCAGAGTCTCTCCTGTTTACACTTGTCTCGAACCCGGCTGTTCCCAGAGACTCCAAGTAAGTTCTACTAAAAAACCCAAAAAAAACTAAATTTAGGTAATTCGAGATCCAGGAGATCCCAAAGTCGACAAACTTATTATCCTCTACAAAAAAACAAATTGTAAAAACGCTCATGAAGCTTTCTACCAAGTAGACGACGATACAGAAGTCAAAAAAGCTTTAATTGCTTTAGTGGCTTTGAGACACAAAGGATTAAAAAATTCCAAAGAAACTAGTCAAGATTCCACCGGATCTAAAGAAAACAAAAATAATACACAATCAAACGGTCATATTCAGACAAATGGAAACATTACCAACAACACAAGGTCTATTTTAAAGAAATCTAATAAGTAATTATTTAATAAAAAATCATAATTAAATCGTTAATTTTTTTTTCAAAAAAATAATGTTAAAATTTTTGAATTTGTTTAATTGTACAAAATCTCATTCGTATCAATAAACATTTCACATACAGTATATTCTACAGTATCTAATTGATAAAAATAATTATTAAATTATTTTAAATAATTTTATGAATATTTAAAACATCGTAAAAGAACAGGTCCCAAGACGAAAGTCCCTGAAAATCTCGGCAACCACTTCATATTGTATTCTTCCTACATTATTTACAAAACTAAAGACTTTGATAATGATAAAAATAATAATTAAATTATTTTAAATAATTTCGTAAATTTTTAAGACATTCTGAAACAACGGGTCCCAGGACGAAAGTCCCTGAAAACCTCGGCAACCACTCCACGTCGTATTTTATGCATAAAAGAAAACTTTTAATATATAATAAATAATTTTAATATTCTGCACTCCAGTTCTAGTACTACAATAACGAATAAAAAATATTTTTAAAATCAAAAACTAATATTTTTGTTCAATTTTATTGCTCTCATTACAGTATAAAATAACATTACAATTTCAATAAATATATTAATTTTAAATAATGAAGCTGATTAAGTACTAAGTGAAAATCCAAAAAAATCCACTACAGATAAAAATCATCCAAAAAATTCCAGAATATTAATTATGCAAATTTCAGCTGGGTAAATTTGGCACAAAAAAATTAAAAACTGATCAAAATACAAAAACTTTCCTAAAATGCTCCAGAAATAATCTCGTAGATGTCTTCCGAGACATGTATATAAATATATACTACTGTAAAACCCGAGAATAATTACTTGACGCAAGCAAAACCAAAAGCGGTAATCCAAGGCAACAAATGTGCAACTGAAAATCTGAAGCCTAAAACTGTTCCGCGAGCAATGCACACAAGTATTGAGCAGTTAAACCACGATTACTCCTAATTGTCAGTCGATACATCTAAAATAAAAAAATATTAAATTATTATAATTCATATATAAACTTACATTTGCCTGAGTATTAGGTTCCAATCTGATAAGAGTACCTATCTGCATTGCTTGAGTATGAATAATTCCAGCAGCAACAAAATTTGACGGATTTGGATCAACATTTTCGAGGATTTTTGCTCCAAGTCCACTTAATTTAGCAGATGCAGTTTCTTTATTCATCGGATATTTAGCAGGAAAAATTTTCTGACATTCTTGTGCAGGCCTAAAAAATCACCAAAAATAAAAATTTAAAAAACCATCAAAAATAAAAATTTTAAAAATCATCAAAAATAAAAAATTTTAAAAAACCATCAAAAATAAAAATTTTAAAAAACCATCAAAAATAAAAATTTTAAAAAAACCATTAAAAATAAAAATTTTAAAAAAACCATTAAAAATAAAAATTTTTAAAAATCATCAAAAATAAAAATTTTTAAAAATTAACATACATGTTGAGTTGTTTCCATCTAGCGAAGAATTGTTCTCCTGCCATTTCAGTTGGTTCAAAGAATTTATTTAAAAAAATTGGTAAATATAAAGATTGAGAAAATTGTTTCATTTCTCCACCAGGAGTACTAAAAAAATTATTAATTTTAAATATAATTATTTACTTACCTGTAAGAAAACGATACTTGAATAATTGGTTGTTCTGTAAATTCTTGTAAACAAACAAAATTGATTAATTGTTGAACTTGAGCCCCTCCTTGAATACTCGGATCTACAGGTTTTGCTTGAGCAACAAGTGCATTAGCCACTTGTCCAGGACATTCAACATTAACTGCAAAATTAGAGAACACAGAAGATGTTTTGTTTCCGTAGAACATTCCCAATCTCGCCAAATTCGATCGAGTTTCAAGTTTAGATCCTACTTGAATAATAGAATCTTCGTAAAGAATACCATTCGGTTTCAAAACCAACTTAAGGACCTCTGTTTTGTTCATGACAGATTTATCAGTGCCATTCTCAGGATTACTGCTCAGAAGTTCAAAAATGTCATTTTTACCTGCAGAATCATCCAAATCGATAATTTTACCATGAGAATTCGAAATATCACTCGTGTCTCTCATAACAGCCGCAGGTCGTTGTTTCTTTTCTGCTACCTGATTTTCCAGTTCTTCAACTTGAGGTTTTGTTTTCTTCAATTTAGAGAGTAAACTACTTTCTTTTTCAGGAAATTGAGGCATTTCTTCCAAAATAGTCGCCAAAACATCAGAAGATGCAATTTCACTTAATTGAAGATATTCGACTGCACGTTGTTGAAGTTCGGCATCAGGATTCTTCAAATTATGGTCAGCAGAAAATACTTTTTGTATTTGACTTTTAATTTCTGGGAACAAATTACAAAATTTGACATAAGTGGTCAATAAAAGACATCTTGTAGCAACACTGCAGAGATGATACTTACTATGTAACAGTTCAAATTGGATCAATGGACTAGATCTTTGATCTCCAGCAATCAAGTTACCAAATTCACCAAGAATGTAACCTCCAACTTTGACCATATTCTCATGACATGCTGGTCGTTGAAGAGCTTCAAAAACAGTTTTAGAAGCATATCCTTGAACATCTTCTCGATTAACAACAATCTGAAACCCCAATTGACAAATAATTATTTATTATAAAATCATACCTGAATTACTCTGTACCATACTTCTTCAGATACGTAATCCCCAGCAACACGTATCAGTTTCAAAATCACATCAACGTACCAAGTGTAATCTGTGGCATATTTCTCAGCAAGAATAGCGACTTTCAGGACCATTTCTTCTCTAATCGAGTAATCTGCGGTTTCTAGATAAGTCAACATCTCAGCAACGATGTTTTCAGCATTACTTCGATCACACATAGCATAGAGCAGATCGATCGCTCGTTGTCGCACACTGACATCTCTTTCGGTCTTCAAAGAATTGATAATCGTCTCTTGATGTTTCTTCACAGCTTCGTGAGAGAATTCAGAAGTCGCAAGTAAGCACATTGATTCCAAAGCAAGATATCTCAGATTCGTCTCACGATGACTCAAGAAGGATCCGAGTTGATTACAGGCTCTAACAAGCAGATTAGGCTCACTGTCCATGTGGATGATGAGAGAAATAGCTTCGAAAAGAACGGCATTCTTAGCATTAGCGTGTTGGACTTTTTTGGATTTTGGAGCATCTTGTGCTTTGTTCAAAATCCCTTCCAAACATTCGAGAAGTCTGGTCTTGTTAGTTGGGTCTTCTGGAGGTGGATAGTTCTGAAGTAATCTAAGAAGTTTTACACACAGCCATGGAGCAGGAACAAAGTAATAAGTGTAATCTTGAAGATCGGTGTAAGTAGAAGTCACAATTCTGCTCAATCTAGAAATGGCTAAACCAATACAGCCCTTGAATTCCTCAGGCCATTTTTTCGACAATGCTTCAATTAAGGAAATGGCAGAAGTAACAACACCCAAATGAGAATCATTCAAGAGATGAACGATTCTAGAAGCAGTTTCATTCGGAGTGATGACGTCATTGGAAGTTCTGAATAACTTCAAAAGACAGAGAGCCGCACTTTGCTTTACAGAGTCGACAGTGTCTCCAGATGTCAGAAGTTTCGGGAGATCTTCAGCAAAAGCTTCACACATGTCCCTCGAGCCGATGTTGGCGATGCACTGAAGGGCAAGATTGACATGGACAGGATTTCGGGACTGGATGTCGTTCTTAATTGACTGAATGATGAGTTTGATCAAATCGGAATTCAAATTGATTAATACTGATATAAATAAATATCCCTGAAAACGATCCAAGTAAACAATGTAAAATCCACAAAATTTACAATCTGTTTCTCCGTGTATTTGTTGGATGAGAGTAAATTAACCGCTTCAATGTGTCCGAAGTCTATGTCATGTCCAAGTAAGAAAATAAAAAGGAGTTTACAAACGTATTTTTTCTTTTGGTAACCATCTAGTGTCTTGTCACCTGAAAAACGAGAAATCGATTAAGTTTCAAGCCAACTCGAACTTGCCCTTGAATTTCGACCTAATATTGGCTAACTCCTTGTTAATCCTCTTCAGTTCAGCTTCTTTGCTCTTGCAATTCCGGATATCTGATATAAACACCGCGAGGCCACGCATTCCATCGCCCTTGACCGCCGGCATTTCGCTAAAATCGAAAACCGATATATCGAATTTAAAAAACCGAAATTGAATCTCTCGATAAACAAAAAAGAATATCAATCAATATCTCGTCAGGTTCGACAATGAGATAACTATAAACACTTTCGGAAAAATTCAATCGAGAAAAACTTGAGATGCAAAAACGCGCAACTCATTCGATGTCGACGTTGAGCTCTGCATGCTGCGGCCGGCTTTTCTACTTTTTTGCTCATCCGCCAAATAACGATTTCTCTTTCTGGCGCTTGTGTATTGATTTCTTCTTCTTCGTTGAGAAAAATTATGGCTACAGAGGAAACAAAAATGGTTAGGTGGAATTTGGGGCATTTCTTGGAAACTTTCCAATTTTATGGATTATTGATATTCAAGTCGAAATTTCACAAAAAATTGAAAATTTTATATTTAATCCACAATGATGAATCATAACAGTACTGTAGGTTGTCTTAGGATTTAAGTAATGGATTATTTTGTAATTTAGTTATTGACTTTCGGAGTTTCCTGAGGCAGTGGATCAAATATTCATGTGCAAAATGGGCCGGGATTTCTGAGTCATTGGGAGTTATGAGTTCCGTGAATTGGATACTAATCTAGTACCCTATAAATAAGACTGCTAAGCGAGAGAAAATTGAAAGTCAAGTGAAATTTAACGAAATGGTCCCGAGAACGTCCCGATGCCAGAGGCAAGTCCATGGATATCTCGCAGATAAGGCTACTTTGAAGAATACCAGAGAACGCCACAGAGTAATCGTCGTCAACAAGGTGTTTTTTGTTTAAGTTTTGTTAATTTCCGAAATTTCCAGGCCTTCGCTTCGTTGAAGTCCCATTTGCCGATTTTCGTGAATCGACGAAAACGAGTTTCAAAGTTGAAGATCCTCTGTGCCGCCATACAGTACATCCGACAATTAGAAGACCTAACCAAGTCGTCATTGATTGAACTAAATTAATATTTTTTTATATACTTTATACTTTACTTATACTTTTACCCTATTTCGCACTATATCAAATTTACAAACAATACAATTTCAAACTTAAATTAAATTTTTTCAATTTTAATTGTTTGCTTCTTTGATCCATCTGTTTCTTTGGTGACGTGCGTAGGTGTTAGCCCGGGTTGGTAGGAGGGTCTGCTTCGTCACGTCGAAATCTGTCTTCCGGCATTCGACTTCATCAGCCAGGTCTTTTTTTATATAAATTTACATAATTGATACAAATATTTGAAATTTTCAACATTGTCGGGACTTAATAATTTCCATAATCTCGGAACAAGCAACCCCGTCAAACAGGAAATACATGAGTGATCGTTGTTCTGAATCGAGTTCATCGGTCCGTCTCCGAGACTAGTTTACGGCTTCAATTTTTGGAATTTTGAACGTTTTTCGAATTTTTTGTAAAACATTCGAATAAAAACCAAAAAATCCGAACTGTTTCCGGCTTTTGATGTTTGTGATTTTTGGATTATTCCTTTTGCAGAAAGTCAACATATAATCACGGGTCTATTCTCGACGGAAGCCATTGTGAACTTGTTTGCGAACTTTCGGAGTGACTTGACTCGAATAGGTCTTTCTGAAGATTTACTGACTTCACAAGTCTCAAATTATTCATGTTTTTTCGATGACGATTTTTACTGGGGATTTCACAACTGTACATGTCCAGGATTTTCTCGAAAGGCATGTACCAGAATGCTTCCACCAAGTGTCTCACCGAAAGGTCCCTCAGGCTGATTACCTCGGATGTGGAGGACCTGGTTTTTCGTTACGTTTTTCCTCCAGAGTTCCTGATGGGAGTTCTAGGTAACTCGTTAAATTTATGGATTTTATCCTGTCATGGAATGAGAAACAGAGCTAATGATCTGGTACGATTACTGTAATTTTTATTTAAATTTTTGGATTTTTAGTTGGCAGCAGTAAGCCTCTCTGATCTCTTGTTTTTCTTCTTCATGTTGCCCCATTCCCTCGCCGTTTTCGATTATTTTTCGAAAAATTTCACTTTTCGTTATTACTACTACATTATGAGACAAGAATTATCGGCTTTTGCTAATTGGTGTTCGGCGGCAGCAATATGGTAAAATTAAATTTTCAAAAAAAATAAAAATAATTTTAGGTTTATATTCGCAGTGACCGTTGAACGATTTCTCATTATTCAAAGCCCCTTACGGTCCCGAATTTACTGGAACAAATCTGAAAGACTATTCATTTTTGCATTAATTTTTACTGCTACTGGTAACTTTTTAAAATTGAAAACGCTAATCTCAAATTACTTTGAAAAAAGCAAATTTCCGAATTTATTTTTTATTAAATTTAAAAAATTAAATTTTTCTGAAATGTTTTCATATAAATATTTATCTCATCCTAAAAATATAAAAATCAACAAAAAACACAATTTTAATTAAAAATTAAAAAAATAAAAATAGTTTTAAAAAATTTTTTAAAATTTAAAAAATTTAAAATTCATTTTGATGATTTTGAAAAAAAATTTTTAAAATAATTTAAAATTGTGTTTCATTTACAGTATAACATAATATTTATCAAATAATATACTGTAATTTTGGATTATTTTTTTAAAAAAATTAAATTTTTTATTTTAGTTTAATTTAAAATTTTTTAATTCTAAAATAACAGTAATAATAAAAAAATAAATAAATAACGTAATTTTGTTTAAAATTCTAGAAAAATAAAAAAATTGTTTGGATATTTTGAAACGAAAAATATGCTAATTTTGAAAACAATTCTAAAATTGCGTGATTTGCCACTTTTGTCCCAAACATTCATGTTCCAATTTTTACAATTTTAATTTAAAAATTAAAAACAAAACAGAATTCAAATAATTTAAAATTTTTTATATATTATTTTAAAAATCATTTTAGAAAAGTTTCTGATTTTTAATAAAATTTCAGATATTTTTAAAATTCAGAATTAGTTTTCAGAATCCAGGATTCTGAAGGTTAACTTTTGCTTCTGACTTCAGATTCAGAATCTATAAGTTTTATTACTGTACTTAAGTACTTTTTTCAATTTTGATTCTAAAATTGGAACAGAAATGTTCCGTAGCGTAAAAATCGATGTTTTTATATCTTTTTAATGTTCGTTTTTTCAGGATTATTGACTATGTACCACCATTTCGAATACGATTGCAATCTTGTTTACTTCTGTAATAACACTCAGATTTACGATTACTGTTATTCTGCAGGAACCTTGACACATCCGGGGACATGGGACAAACAGAACATAACCATCGCTCCTTCGCCTTTCAGAAGACACTATGTCCAAATCAGTACTGTTTGCAATGCACTTTTTGTAGGTTTATTTAGTCGAAAAACATAAGAAAAATTTCAGGTTGTGTTTGTTCCGATCATGGCCGTAGGGATTCTGAACATGTTGCTCATCCGTCGACTACAGAAACACGACCAATTAGTTCTAAAAACAAAGAATTCAAACACGAAAATGACGCTATCTCATCAAAACGTGGGTCGAAATTTCGAGAATAAAAATACACTTTTAACGTTATTAGACTTTTTCAAAAACTTCTAGAATCGATCAGAATCCAAAAAAAATAAAGTTTTCGAAAATTTCGATTTTAAAATTTAATGGAGAATTTAATAATTTCCAGAAATCCATTGGAAAATTCTGGAATTTTATAAAATTTCTTTGAACTTTTTGGATCATTCCAGAATTTAAGAATGCTTTATCATCAAAGTTGAAAATCAAAGTTCGAGGTCGAATTTCGAAATCAAAGTTGAAAATCAAAGTTCGAGGTTGAGATTTGGATTTTTCGTTGTAAGACACAATTCCCAGATTATGTGATTTGAAAAGTCTAATACCGAGTTCCATCAATTTAAGTAAGACTTTTGAAATAGAAAAATCAATGTTGTCCCAGCACGGAAAGTTAAAGTTTTGATCATAAATTTTGAATTCAACCTTTGATTCTTAACTTTGAAGTCGGATTCTGTCAACTTTAGTAACAAAAAACAGAACGAATATCTGAAATCAAGAATTCTAGAAGTTTCTAGAAATCCATATCAGGATCATTTGAAATTTTAATTTTTAAAAATTGTACGATTTTCAGAAGCAAAAAAGACGTGTCACAATTACTGTCATTCTAATTTCGTCTTGTTTCGCATTGACACAAGGACCGTCAGCAGTGATGTCGGTTTGGGAGTTGCTGATCGGGTATTCATCGAACGATTCCACGTTGTTCGTGTTTATGAGTATTGCCAATGGTCTCGTCATTACTGGAAAGACAATCAACTTTGTTCTTTTTTGTCTTAGTTCCACCCATTTTCGACGAAAATGTGCAACTATATTTTTCAGGAAATTTCCACAAGTTAGAAAAAATTAAACATAGAGATTAAGGATGAATTTTCAGTTGAATCAGACAGAATTTGGTCGAAGATTGAGTGAGAGGATGACCGAACACAAGCCAGGTTTCAAAGGTTCTATGGATTCATTCCAACGGAAAACCAATGGCTCCATAAATCGAGGTTCGATCAACAGAGGTCGATTCAACGACTCTGCAAAGTTTTCTACTCAACTACAGCCTCTAGCAGAAAATTCAGGCAATTCGTTGGAGGAGCCCACTTCGCAACATATATGATCGATTTTAGAAAAAATTACTCGAGAAAATTCTACTTTCAAAGTTATTCTTGGTTAAAAAATTAGAATTCTGTAGAATTTTCAGAATCCTGTGGGAGATTCTGAAACCTTCTGGAATCTCATAGAAGTTTCTGAATTTTTCTATAAACTTATTAAAGTTTCTAGAATCCAATATAAAAGTAGAAAAATTTAAATTTTTCTGAAATTCCAAAAAAATTTTAATTTAAAATCACAAATTCTAAATTTTCCAAAAAATCCATGTCGAAATAATTTTACAATCATGTTTATTTTTATAATTTGATTTTATTGCTCAATGGATTTAATGTACATAAAATAATTGATTCTTAAATTTTTAAAATGTATTATTTTTCTGACAAACTCGACATATGACGCACGATATTGCTTAGGTCTGCACATTAAGTGATCGATTGAGTCGAACTCGTGTGGATTTGAAATAGCTGTTAACTGCCAAAAGCCCATTTTTCAGTTTTTCTCCCTGAAGCCACGTGGGCATTTTATTCATTACTCAGAAGGGGCGGGGTATTCTCCCGATTCTTGATGGACAATCACTGTTTCGTCAAACCTGGCGCCAACTCATTTTTGTTTTATTTGTCTGTTCCCGTGGAAAAACGTGAAAATACATGGTTCCGCATGTCAATGATGTTCACTAGTTATCAGGGATCTTTTGATCGACTTTTTCAAAAAAAAACAAAATCATCAAATTTCCAGTGTAATTTTTATTTTAATTCATAAATCGTTTGTTTTGCTAAACTTAGGATTTTATATCCAAAGTACACATGGAAAGCTCATTTGTTTGCCCTAACGGAATGTTTTCTTCATGACAAACGACTCGTTTTACCTTGAATTGATCGATCATGCGCCTGATTTTATTTTTAATTGTCGTGATTCTATTAATGAATTCAGTTTCGCGAATTGTGGTATTTTTCGACTGGTTGATTTCTTATTCTAAAACTATTTTTTTATAATATCTTCAATAATTAAAATATTCCTTATATGGTAGTTGGTCTAAAACCTTCCAGAATCCAGCAGAAAATTGAAATTTAAAAAGAATTCTAGAATCTTTCAGAATTTTATGAAATTTGTTGCAAGTTTCTGGAACTTTTTAGAATCTTGTGAAGTTTTCTGGAAGCTTTTGGAATTCAACAAAAGAATCTGCAGTTTCTAAAAATTTTATTGAAGATTCTAGCTTTAGAATCGGACGAAGAATTTCTGAAATTTTATGATTTTCGAAACCTTCAATGATCTCACAAAAGCTTCTAAGATTCTCCATAATCTCGTAGAAATTTAAAAATCTTTCAGAATTCAACAGAAACTTTTAGAAATGTTAAAAAAATTAACTCTGGAAGTTTCTAAAAAATTTAGAAATTGATATAAAAAAAATTCTATATTTACATTCATTTTTAATTTCTATAACAATAATGTTATAAAATTCGACTTTTTGATATTATCCCAAATACTCGAAATATCTCCTTTACAGTAATTGAACAAGTTATAAAAATTGCGATTTTTCTTATTCTTGCAAACTTAGAAATCAAAAATAATAATCAAGTCCATTGTAAATTTTCGTGATAAAAATCCCAGAAAATAATTTTTGATGCAAGTTCTTTATGCGAAAATAGTGATCTAGAAAAATCTCAGTCCTCTCGCAATTTGGTTGTTGATCAGAGAATCGTCTCTCCTTGTAGAGTCGCATGATTATTTACTTCGTTCTCATTTCTTCATTATCTCGTATCTCTGCTTTGCTGGTTCATTGACCCTGTTATTTGGCAAACACTCTTCCCTATATCGATCGACATTAAATATGGTCAACTGATGATCTTGTTCCGTTTTGACAGATGTCCAAGTACTTGTCAGGAAATTGAGCAGTTCTTCGTGAGGAAATACCGCCCTATTCGGCATCCAGAAATGATGTAAGAAGCCAGAGAATTGCCAAACTACGCTTTTGAAACCAATGTTCCAATGAGTTTGTCCTCAAGCACCGCAAAGCTTACTTTTCCCTTTGTGTCTGGACCAAATATGGCATCTTCGTGTTTTTCTAGTTCTCTAGCAGCAAAACCCAGACCATAGCCCAGTTGGCATTGCAGCTGCAGGAGGGATTTTCGCTAGGGAAGTAGCCGACATGGCTGTGTGTCCTTCCAGATATGCTCAAGCGAAGCTGTAACTTTATTTATTGTTCCCATACTTTTTGTATTGCTAAATAATATTCCATTATCATTTCCTCGGTCGATTAGTTGGTTTAAGTTTGTTTATTTTGCGTCATGAGGATTCGTCGCGCAAAACTTTCTTCTTCATGTTGGTTCAGAAGTAATCCATCGCCCAAATATCTTTAAGAAAGTTCTATGATTATATTGAGGCTTAGTTTAGAGAAAATTTGTAATTCAGAAGTCCTAATACTTTTAAGAACGTTTTTGATCAAATTACATTTTATTTTTTATAAAATCTGTAATTTACACATCACAACATCCTTAGGAGATTTTTATGATTAGATTCAAACTTAGATTCTGGTAAATCTGTGAATTAGAAGTTTTAATATCTTGAAAAATCCTTATAATTAGATTGAAATTTACCTTCGAGAGGATCTGTACCCAGAGTTCTTGGTATTTTTAAGAGATTTTCATGATTATATTCAATCTTGATTTCTAGTTAACTGTTAACTGTTAATTGTTAATTCTGAAATTTGAATTTATTTTTAAAAAGCTTTTGAATTCTAGGAACTTTGAAATTGACAAGTCTTAGTATTTTTAAAAAAGTCGTATGATCAAATTCAACTTTGTTTCTGAGAAATTTCTAATCATAAGGTCTTGCCACCTTTGAGAGTTCTTTAATCAAAAAGAACACTAGTTTCTGGAAGAATTTCAATTCAGAATTTCCTATACCTTTAGTTGTATCTTTTGCGGCTGATCAAAGCTCTGTCCAGAGTAAAGTTCTCGCGACCTGGTCTTGCTTGCCTTAACGCCAGCGGGAACAACAGGAGCTGCATCAATAGCATTAGGAACAGGCAAAGACGACGAACCACCAACCATCAGGTTGTTCATCAATTGATTGAACGCGAACTTCACAACGTTTCAATATTTTTTTTAATATTTTCTTTCGGGAAAATCCTTTTAAAAATTTACGATGTTAGGAAATGTTTGTTTTTAGTTATAATAGAAATTTGAACTTTTCCTTGTTTTTCGTACTAATGTCAGTGTGCTCAGCCAAATAGCCGTAGTGCTTCAGTGTTCTTCAATCGATGGTACTTTGTGGGACGGAGAAAAATTGTTCAACATGTTCCATTTGATTGTTTACGACTTTTATCAAACTATTCTTCCGAAAATTATTACGCTTTTGGTTCTGTGTTCTCTAATTAATCCATTTTACTTTGAAATATTAGAACCATTCAGAATCTAGTAGATTTTGAAATATTTCAAGATCTAGTGAAAACTTTTAAAATAACGAAGATGTTTACTTCTAAGTTTTAAAATATTTTGGGTATTCGTGTTCAGCAAATTTCGTATATTTATTTCTATTTTTAATTACACACTCCTCGACGAAAATATGCAGTTTTCGTTTTTCGTGTGTTAAATAAGTATTAAGGTAGGTTATTATCATAACGTGATAGACTACAGTTATGAGACAAAAGAGTTTGAAAATTACTTTGTAATCGCGTTGAAAATTACAAATTTTAACATCTAGTACGAATAGATGCAGAATAATTATATACTGGTATAATATTTATTTTCACTTAATAACAGTACTATTAATAATGGATATTATTTCATTTTTATTGATTATTTCAAGGATGTTGTCGTTCATCAAATTGACAAGATTATTAGTGGTTTCTTGAAGTAGATTCTTTCATTATTTTATAATGACCTTTTTCAAACCACAGGCATTATTATATTGACATTTGTCCTTGAATAATTCTTGGACCATAATATTTTGAATATTCTTCATGGGATTACAATTTTGGAAAACATAAGTCAATACAGAAGAGATATTTTCGTCAAATCATTGTCTAGTGCTCTCAGTGATGTGAATCTTCGTGCTGTTGTGTTGAAATGTGAATCATTATTATTGATATCACTTCACAAATATCAAGAATTTCTCAAAAAGATTTTGAATATCTTGTACTATTTATTATACAAACGCTAAAGTCAATTTTAAAGGAAATCATCTATATTATGACTAAACTGTCTTTGAACGTTCATTGAGAGAAATATCAAAATTCTATCCATAAATCATATTACTAATAACTATATCTATCAAAATCATAGAAATTAAACCTATATTTTTAGAGATAGCTTCTATTGATAACCAAATACCTTCTCCTAGTGAATTGCTTATTATGAAACATACTATAGTAATAGTAATATACAAAAATAATGGCATTCATACAAAAAACTAGATTAGTATATAGTTATTCTGCATCTATTCGTACTAGATATTGAAAATTTGTAATTTTCAGCGCGATTACAAAGCAATTTTCAAACTCTTTTGTCTCAAAACTAACTGTAGTCTATCATATTGTGATGATGATCTACATCAATACATATTTAACACATGAAAACGAGAACTTTGTATATTTTTGCTGAAAAATGTCATGTAATTTTGAGCACAGTATTTAAAGCTAAAAGCTTTTGATATTTCTGGAAGACCAAAAATCCGTGTCGAGATTGTTTTGGAACAATTCAGATTTCCCATACTTGTAATCTAATGATCTTATTTCAGATTATCGGCGGTGAATTTACTTCCAAAAATTCTGCCTTTATTTTGGCACTATTGCCACATGATTAAAACTCCTTGAACCAGCTATGTCTCTACCGGAAGCAGTTATTCATACACTGAGATGTTTTGAGCTTTCTCGTGATCGACTTGCCAAAATCAGCGAAGAAATTCAAAAAGAATTCACGGAAGGACTTGAGTATGGCAGCTCGAAATCCTCCATCGCTATGCTCCCTAGTTATGTCCCGGCCCTTCCAGATGGAAGTGAAACTGGAAAATATGTCGCCATTGACTTGTCAGGGAAGAATTTGAGAATCTTATTGCTGCAGCTTAACGGGAAAGGAAAAGAGCCAACAACGACAATTAATAATTTTATCGTTTCTAACACTATTATGAAAGGCACGGGCGAACAGTTATTCAACTTCATCGTCAACTGCCTTCAGAAGTTCCTGAAAGAGTTTAACTTAGAAGAAGCTAATTTGCCAATCGGATTCGTTTTTTCCTACCCTTGTGAATTGCTTTCTATCAGATCCGCTCGTCTTCTTTGGTGGACAAAAGGTTTTGATATTCAAGATTGCCTTCAAAAAGACGTCGTTGAACTTCTCCAAGAAGCTCTGGAATTAAATATGTCAACAAAAGCTCAAATCAAGGCTGTCATGAATGATACTGTAGGTCAACTAGCATCTGCTGCTTACAAGTATGGGCCAGAGTGCACAATAGGTGTTGTAATTGGTTATGGCTGTAATTCTTCTTATTTGGAGGACACTTCTCGAATTAAGAAGTTCAATGCTCAAACTTCAAATTATCCCCATGACAAAATGGTTGTCGTGACAGAATGGGAAGAATTCGGGTCTAAAGGGGAGCTAAACGATATCTTGACTTCATTCGATAAAGAAATTGATGAAGCTTCTGTCCACAAGGGAAAACAAATGTAAGTTGATGCAATTGACAATGTTGTCAAATAATATAACAACTAGGATTCTGTGAGGGTTTCTAGAATTCATTAAAGCGTTTCGGAACTTGTGAGAATATTGTAGAAGTTTCAAATTCTCGTGGAAATTTTCTGGAACACATTAGAATCTAATAAAAGCTTTGATAATCATATGAAATGTCTTGAAATTTTAAAAAACTATGAAAATTTTTGAAACTTTCCAAAAACTAATCAAACAAAATTAATACATGAAACTTTGAGTTTTGAAATTTCTTAAGGATTCTGCAAATTTGTATTAAGATAATTTTGTAGAAAACTTTCTAGTTTTTATAATAAATTGATTTCAGAATAGACAAGTTAACGGGTGCTCTGTACCTTGGTGAACTTGTTCGTAGAATGTTGTCCCAGTTTGTTATTGATGGTCTCTTATTCGGTGGAACCCAAGTAGAGAAACTCGAATATCCCGAATCATTCCCCACTAAATTTATCTCCGAGATTCTCAGCGAAGAAGAAGATAGCTTCAAGAACTGTCGCAGAATCTGTGACGAATTAGAAGTTGTCAACCACGGAAGTAATGATTATAGAATCATCAGAGCTGTATGTCATGCCGTTTCTCAAAGATCTGCTGCCATTGTAGCAGCTGCAATCTGTGCTTTGCTTCGCCACGTAGATCGTAGAAAGGTTAAAATTGGAGTTGGAGGAGCTCTAATCCAGTTCCATCCGACTTATCACGAGTTACTCGAAGCCCAAATGGATATGCAGGCTCCTTTGAATGTAGAAGTAAGATCCAACTTATATCAAGTCATATATTTATAATCTCCTTTTCAGTGGGAATTAGTAGCTGCAGATGAAGGATCAGCGAAAGGAGCGGCTATGATAGCTGCCGTTGCTGAGAAACTGAAGCTGTAATAGCCAAAAATGCAGAATACTTTGATTTCCATATATGGATAATTCTCGAGATCTTTGTCAGTTTCAAAATAAAAGTAAAAAGTCCACAGTTGCGCTCAAATAATTTTATTTATAAGTAGAAAGGGTAACAGCTTTGAGAAATTAACACTCATGGATTAGGGACTCTAATTGTTGTCTGTGTCGATTGAGATAAATGATGTCCGAACTTGTATTTCTTCAAACATACCGGTGAAATAGTGCATGACAAAGGAAAATGGACAAAAACGGACGAAAACCCAGGTTTAGTCAAACAAACATCTCAGATGAGGTTTTCTATTCTTTTCTTTCTCATCTTTTGTAAGTATATACTATCTAAGAAAATAGAATGCGAGGACAATGCTGATTGTCAGAAGCTTTGGCCGGAATCCTTCTGTAGAAGAAGCAGATGTGTTTGTCCTGCAAATTACGTGAAGAGAAGAAGTGATTCTAGAGGATGGATCTGTCTCTCCCTTCTTGATGCATGTAAGTCTTATTTTTTAGAACTGGGATTCTTGAAAGCTTCTAGAACCTTCGAGAACCTCATAATAAAGTTCGTAACATTATAAAATTTGATAGAAATTTGAAATTCTTTACAATTTTACAAACAATTTCAAAATCTCATTGAATCTTCGGAAATTTAATAATGGATTTTAAGGCCTTTACACCCAAAAATAGATACATAGTATATAATGTATCGTTACATTGAAACGTCTTTAATGTAGCAGACACAGTATATTTAATGTACTAATACATTAAGTGTAATATTGACGTATTGCATTTAATGTATCGATAAATTAAATTAATAACGAACACATTGTATTCAATGTATCGATATATTAAAAAGACTATGATGTAGCAGATACATTATATTCAATGTGTCGATATATATTGTATGGTATCGATGTGTTGTATTTACTATACTGGCTTATTAAATATAATGCATCCAATACATTAGAATCACTTCAATGTACCTTTTTTGAGTATAGTAATCCCATGGAAATATCTAGGATTTTCTAGAATTTCGTGAGGATTTTTAGAGTCCTTCCAGAATATAATATACACTTAGAAATAATACAAAGTTTAAAGTTCTAAGTTTCTAGAAAATTCCAGAAATTTGGATCGAGAAAAACTAAAACAATATAGATGGATTGTGTTTACAATAGTATAGTTCTTATATCAAATTTTCCAGCAACTTCAATGATTGGTCCCCCATTAACTTGTCCTTTACCTGATGGAGCAGGTTTTCGAGTGCTTTTGAAGAACGAAAACAATACTGTTATTTTCTGTGATACCGAGGAAAAGCCATGTCCACGACACTACGAATGTATCCAGACTATTGGGCAGTTTTTACCTAAATGGAACGGAGTTTGTTGTCCTCGAAAAGGTGAGGACTTTCTTGCTTAATATTTTCAAAGTAGATTCTTACAGAAGTGTCCTGTTCTCCCGACGATCGAGTCGATCTAGACCAAGACGGATGGTTGGAGAGATGGTTTTTCGATGGATCTGAATGTCGGACTTTCATGTGGAATCCCAATCTGGCTCATTCTCCAAATACTTTCTCAACTAAAGAACATTGTGAAAGTTATTGTATTTCATAATTTCATCTCTTTATTGATCCGATAAAGTTTACCTTTCGTGCTGGCGTTCGGGGTAATTATAATATGACAGGAACTACTGCGCTATTTTCCATAAAGTTTGTTCTGAGCGGTTTTCATAATGTCTGTTCCGAACTTTTCCAAAAAGATTCCAAGGGAATTTTTTCATAAAATTTGGTTATTTTTCAAAAAACTCATCTCAAGGGGTTTTCCGCAAAATCCACCCCAAATTTTTTTTCTAAGGACTTTATCCCGGACCTTTTGCCAAAACTCTATCCAGGAAGTCTTTTGACAAAGTCTATTCTAACTTTTTAACGAAAAAGTATCCAAAAAATTTTATAGATTTTTTCGAGGTTTTTGCTAAAAATCTATATTAAAAAATTTCAACAAAATTTATTTCGAATGTTTTTCATATATCCCAGTTCGATGTTGGCTATAAATCCTATCCGGACGTTTTCCATAAAGCATATCCCGGACAGAGCAAGTCCAGTGCTAAATTACACGATCGAGGCCGCACCTCGTGATGAATGACCTGCTGGTTGTTCTTTTCCTCTTCTCGTGGCTGGACGGATGCGCGACAGTTTGTCTACAGATACACCATGTTGTTGATTGAATAACGTTGTTTCCAGATGGATTTGTCGATATCGATTTTTATGCCAAGCGCACTTTTAGCTTTCTTCCTATTTCGTTTTTATTTTTTGCGTACACTTGGTGGTTGTCTTAGCTGTCTGTCTATAGCTTTTCCGCATTCCCTTAGTTGAAACAAGTCACATGTGTTGAATTTACTGAGTAATTTTCATATTAAAATTGTTTTTATGTAATTTTATTTTATTATGTATTTTTTTTGTTAATTTTTGGATTTTACGTGAATTTTAATAGTAATATCAACAATTGATAACTTAGAATTGTTTACGTCACTGATGGACAGTTTATCTTTTTCACCTGACCCTTTCAGTCAATCATGCCCCTCTCATATGATTGAATTTCCCCGTTAACCCTTCATTTTTACTACCATTCATGGAACCACGTGTTCAACGACATTATGATAATAAAACTTTTCTTTAAATTTTGTTTTTCAGCTGTGCTCGACTACTGTTTGTAAGTTTTCTTAATTTCCATATCTATGAAGGATGCACAAAATTCAAAAAGTGATGTTCTTTCATCTTTACTCTTGAATGAGCCCAAATTGTCAACTCAAACACCCCTATTGCTTCCTAGGGCAAGTAAACTTCACTTTGATCCATTGTAATTGATCTTTATTTAGGGCGAAAACATTGTAACCGAAACAAAACGTGATTTTGAAGTGAAATGGATATGCAAACTTGGCCGGGAGTTAGACCTCGGACTGGATACTGTAGGAGCTGCTATTTCGATCTTCGATCACATGTTAACGACTGTCAGTGTTCGTTTCAAGTATGCAAATTGTGTTGCAGCTACATCATTGTACATAGCGATTAAATTATTGGAAGAAAGTCTGGATTCCATCGGTCTTGAGGATGTCCTTGATGATCTTCAAGTCAACTATTCTGTACAGGAAATCTTACGGATGGAGAAAATCATTCTCAGCCAGCTGGACTGGCAACTTCAATTTCCGTCTGTTGAACGTTTCATTTTTCTAATGCTAACTGAAATTGGTGACATAATTCCTCCAGATTCAGCTGATTTACGAGGCAGAATCGAGGATCTCCTCTGCAACTGGAATCTTCTCTCGTGTTACCGACCTTCGGTTCTGGCATTAAGCCTGATCTCAGTCGTCGCCAATGAAGATGAAGATGGACTTGTTGGTCTGAAACTCGCGGCGCGTTTGACTAAGACGTTTGGCGTAAGTACCCTTGGAATTGATTTATTAATTTCAATCAATTACCTTTAGATTGACCGTAATGAACTCCGTCTCTGTTCATCATCTCTCGAAGATCTCTTCTATGGAGTCTCAGACAAAGAAAACTGAACTCCAAGACCAAAACGCGTCTTTCTCATATAATCTCAACATTGAGTTCCAATTTGTGATTATTCCCAAACTTACTTAGTCAGGATTACTTAAAATCTCCCTTATGTGCAAATAAACGAAGTTGAAAATCTATCCAATATCGAGGACACCCGATGGGGTCACGTTGATTATCGCTACTATGATCAAACTTGAGCAGGCATTGAAAAAAATCGATTGTATTCTGGTTCTATAAGATGCACCTAGTTTTCCACGCAGCATATGGACTTACACAACGACCTTTTCTGCAGGTTTCTTTAGAGAAAAGTTTGATTTTTGGAATGGAGATTTTTCCTCATCAGAATCTTCTGCAGTTTAGTGAAAGATTCTTGAATCTCGTCAAGGTTTTTAGAACACTAGGATTTGTTGATAATTCCTATAATGAGAATCTTATACTAATAACCTTGAGACTTTGGGTTGATATAATTTCGTTATTTCTGTTTTTATTCCTTATAATAATATGAATTTAGATCATTTCAAACTCCAGCAAAAATTTAATTCTCTCAACTTGAAAACTGGAATATTTTAAACTATTCCGGAAATTCGTGTCGAAACAATTTAGTAATAATATTGATTTATAATTTTTATAATAGTATGATTTATCATAATGCCGTCACTACCACCACATAAAAACTCTATCGATGAAAACACAGTGGAATGCTACGAAAGCTACATGACCCCATGGGCTACTGTAATAGCCATGTTCGCTCTCTACATGATCGCCTTGTTGTGGTTTTGTCGACGTCAGTTACAATACAATCTGTATTTGTTAAAACTAATTCTTTCAGATGGTAAAAGAGTTTGTTTGCCGGCTCCAGATTCCATTTATCCTTATAAAAGAAGACTCAAGTACTTAAAGAGGGTTCTGGATCATCTCTTAGTTGATGATATGTTCATTGAACTTACAGACAGCAAATTAGGACAAGGTGCTGTGGGATTTGTCTTCAAAGGTTATGTTTTCCCGAAAACACAAACAAGATTCAAGCAGAAAACTTTCGCTGCGGTTAAGATGAGTTACCCCATGCCTCAGAAGTCGATCGGGTTGTTGGAAGAAGCCGCGAGAATGGCGAGACTGAATCATCCAAATATTGTGAAGATCATCGCAGTCAGCAAACTGTCATTTACAGCTTTCCGACCAATGTTCGCGATGGAATGGCTTCCTGGGGGTTCTTTGGCAGAGTTCTTCCGAGATGAAATAAGAGTGAGTTTGAAGCATCAAACTGTTACAAAAAGGAAAGATGTTTTATTACGAAGTTATCTTCATACAAATAATAATCTTTTAAGTTGTTTTATAGCATAAGAAGAACGAATCAAGTTAAATAACGAATTATCAGATTTATTTTTTATTTTCGAAAAACTCGTTATTTCTTTGTGAGAATTTAGCGATTGAAAAAAGTACATATCACATCTTACCTAATTGAAATGACTATTTAGAACTAAACTAAATGATGGGTTTAATTCAGAGAAAAGACGAAAGAGAAAGAAAGCCCGTCTATATCCGGGAGATTTTACATATTTTACGACAAGTTAGTGAAGCTTTGAAATATATCCATGAGAATAGAGATCAAGAAGGAAACGAATTCACACACGGAGATGTAGCTGCTAGAAATGTATTACTCACAAACAGGAATCTTGACAACTGTGTTGCCAAGCTCGGAGACTTTGGATTGCCCATAGATTTCGGCCCGAGACTCCCGATTCCGTGGTTGCCTCCAGAAATCGTTTGTTCCCTTGATCGAACCCCAAAACACAGACCCGAGAGCGATGTGTGGATGTTCGGGGTTCTCGGATGGGAATGCGCTACATTAGGGGCCGAACCTCACTATCAAAGGACTTTTGAGGAGATTCAGCACTGCTTCACATTTCCAGACAGAGGTCTTACATGTCCTCCAAACTGTCCTCCAGAATAGTGAGTTCTTCCATTCTTTATCGGAAGTAAAACATCGTTTTTCAGTTGGACATTTATCATGGATTGCTTGAGTGAGCAGCATCGTCGACCTAGATTCTCAGGACTTACAGATTCTCCTGTCTCTGCTATATATAGGCTTCGTCAGCTTGAATCCATGTATGCTCATTCGAATGCAAAGTTCAACATGGTTTTGAATGTCTCAAATTGTACATGTAACCAACATCGATGTAATGTTCCTCTTCCACCGTTTACTGTTCGTCAATAGTTTATTAATAATAAAAAGTATAATAAATCACTATCCGTAGAAGTGTCTACAATGTCCCAAAATATGATAGGAAATCTCGAAATGATTGAAAATTTTATCAAAAATTTCACAATTATTTTATACTTTTGTGGAAATTCTTGAAATTTTCTACAATTTTATGAGGAACATTTATAAAACTGTAGAGATGTGTTGAATTTCCTAGAACTTAGTTGAAAGTTTTGAATTCTTTGAAAATATCATAGAAATTTTTAGAGGTTTGTAGAATGTAATGGAAATTTTCGAAAAACTAAAAATATTTACAATCAAGATTTTCTGAAATTCTTAAAACATCCTAAAAATTTGCATCAAGATGATTATAAGCAAATGTTCGTTCATAAGAACTCTTGTAGTATGATATGGTAATTTTGAAGCTCGTTTTCTTTTCTATATCCGTATTTTTAACCTAAGGTAATTGCTCTTGAATAAGAAACTCGTTCTTCTTTCTATGTGCAACATTCGGATGGGTCATCTTTGTGCAACGTCTGTTTATTGATTTCTGTTCGATTTTGTCGTTGATGCGTGACTTTCTAATGATTATTTCATTTTAAAAATGACATCAATCGGAGTAAATATGGATTGGGAAAAGGTAAATCTGGATAATATAAGTTTCGTAATTTATTTTTTCGGAAAGAATCAGATGACCTCGGTTAAAAAATCTTGTCTAAAGTTCTAGATTTTTTCTCTGATAATTTCCTCGCTGAAATAAGAATCTTTTGGAAACAAGTTACTTCTACCTATTGTTTCCTGCCCTAAAAACATTTTTAAGGATGATTTCCAAAAAATTAGAATCGTTATCCAGTTCATTGCAGGAAAATCGGCACAGATTAGTATGGCCTACTCAAGTCGGAGGATTCTTGGTCTCGATTGGATTTCTCACAGGCTTAGGTTCGTTTGTTTAATCAGTATTGCAATTACGAAATTCCTTCAGCCAACATGGCTTTTTTTCCATCAGCAATTTGTGCCCAGGGTCATGCAGGAAACTTCATTGCTGTTTATATCATCTGTGTTATTGTCATTGGATTTCCTCTCACTTATCTTCATCTTTGTCTTGGGCAGTATTCTGGATGTAACCCGACTATTGTTTTTGGGAAACTCTGTCCGGCCTTCAAAGGTATAGGTTGGTCCTGGCTGTTATTGATGATTCCGATGATGATCATATCCAATATGAACACCGCTTGGTCGATTTACTACATGTATGTGAGCGGAAGTTCAATAGTTACAAACACAAGACTTCCTTGGGGGTTTAACAATCACATAAAAGTCTTGGGACAGGAATTACCAAGTCAATTGAACGAGTTTTTGAAAATCAATAATCACACGAATACTTCTGACTTCAATGCCATGGCTGTCACGAGACCTTACCCTGTTCAACCAACAACAGCGGGATATTTTCAGTAAGTTGTAATTCAATGATCGTCGAGGAAAAACAATTTCAGTCATCTTTACCATACTTCCGCTCCGACAATGGTCCTAAGTGTTGACGAAGATAACATTCTTCGAGTTGTGGACAAGAAAATAGTCTTTGGAGACATTGAGCCGAGGATGATAGTAGCTTTAGGGTTATCTTGGTTAATCGTCTGTATGTGCACAATGCATAATTCCGTCAACACCATGAACCGGATTGTTTACGTCACGGCGACTCTACCACTACTGATTTTGGCGATTCTTTTTGCCCGAGTCATTTATCTTCCAGGAGCTTGGGATGGAATCAGATTATTGTCTCCAAATTTCAGCAGAATTACTGAAAAAGCTGTTTGGCAAAGCGCTATCAAACTGGTGTTCTTTGATATGCAAATAGGGGTTGGAGTCCTCATCTCAATTTCGAAACACAACAGATTCCACACCAATGTCTTCAGAGATGCCGTCTTGATGGTCACAATGTTGGTTTTTAATTCTTTAAACCTTTCGTAGTTTATTAATTAGAGTTCAGTGAGGATTTCTTGAATTTTCGAAAATTCAGTTAAAGGTTTGATATCTTTGAGGATCTCATGAAGATTTCTGAAGCTTTTTAGAATATTATAGAAGTTTCTAGAACATTATAAGATTTGATAAAAATCCCTAAAATCTTCCAGAATTTAATACACAATTCCAAAATCTTTGAATAATTCAAAAAAGTTTCTGAATTTTTATAAGATTTTGAGTTTTTGAAACTTCCCAGAATTCGAGTAAGAAATTCTAAAATCTCCGAATATTTCGAAAAGCTTTCGAACCTTTTTTCAATCCAGTAAGAATTTTTAGAACTTCCTAGAATCCAGTGGAAGATTCTGAAGTTTCCTAAAATCTCATGAAAACTTAATTTTCGAATCTAGTGAAAACTTCAACTTTTGGAGATTCCTAAAAAGACATATCGAAACAATTTTGTAAAAATGTCTGTATGTAATTTTACAGTAATATTATTTCAGAGACATGATAGTTAGTCTCCTCGCTGCAGTCGTTGCTTTTGGATTCCTCGGTTTCCTGGCTTTCCAACTTCATACCAGCGATATTCGGGCCATGTGTAGAGGTCAAATTGCTCCTCATCTCCTCTGGGACCAGATTCTGAAGAGCATGACTTATTTACAGCCCCACGAAGCTCCAGTTTTCAGCTTCATGTATCAGCTGATGCTTGCCATGGGGGCTGTAGAATGCACATTCACCTTGTGTGAATCGTTTTCTTCTGCTCTGGATCGTCGGATTCCGTTTTTGAAAGACAAACCATTTTTCTTGAGGGGAGCAGTCGCGATTGTTCTTTTTATTTTGACAATCCCATGTTGTTACCAAGTTTGAATATCTTTGATTTCTTAATTTTATTTTTAATTTCAGAGCGGTGTCTACATTTACAATCTCCTTGTTCACTACAGTATGCACTGGAATCTCAAAGTCGTTGCCTTGTGTCAATTCGCTGTTGTTACTCTAATTTACGGTGTGAATAATCTCTTCAAGGATATCCAGCTCATGTTGAGATTACCTGTGTCGGAATTACAGTCGAAACCTATGAGGATTCTAGGTCCAACGGGGGCTTACATAAAACACGCCTGGACTTGGATTTGTCCTCTCGTCATCGCGGTATATTTTTTAGCTTAAAATTAAAAAATCAAAACTACTTTTTATAAAATATAAAAAAAAGTAATTTTTTTTATTAAATATAAAACAAAGTAATCTTTTTATTAAATATAAAATAAAATAATCTTTTTTATAAAATATAAAACAAAATAATCTTTTTTATAAAATATAAAACAAAATAATTTTTTTTATTAAATATAAAATTATTAAAATTTTGAAAATTACTTTTTTATTAAATATAAAATTATTAAAATTTTGAAAATTACTTTTTTATTTTAAAATAATTATAATGGTTTCAGATAGCGATTGTTTTTGATCTTTTCGTGCCGGAAACCAATAAACATCAAAAAAAAGTCGGAGATTCCCATTTCTGGCATGGTTTGTCCATTGCTTCTATCTTACCATTACCGTTGTTCGCCATTTATTACATTTATAAAAAAGACAAATCGGCATTCCAAGCAACAGCGTGGAGAGAACTCCAGATGCCCTATGACGATTCCACCATCTGCAATACTGTATTAGTTCAGGAAGTTGAACTAAATGAGTTAAAAGTAGAAAAAAGAAAAGATTGCACAGTTTCTCCTAATTGCCAAAACACAAAATCCGGAGTAACTGTCGAATTTGCCATCAGCAAGTAAGTTTAGTATTTTATAAAATAAAAACAGAATTTTATAAACAATTCTAGAATCCGATCGAAAATTCTGAAATTTTCAAGAATTTTTTGAATATTCCAGAATTTTATAGAAAGTTTTTAAATTTTTAAAAATTAATTGAAAATTAAAATTTCTTAAAATTTTTTAAAATTAATTGAAAATTAAAATTTATAAAAATTGATTAAAACTTTTAATTTTTTGATTTTTTAAATTAATTTAAAATTTTTTGAATTTTCTATAATTAAATAAAAATTTTGAAAATTTTTAAAACTTTTTAGAATTTTACAAAAATTTAAAAATATTCAAAACTAAGAATTCTGAAAATTAATTTTGAGGAAATTTTACAAGAATATCTATTTTTAATTTTTATGACAAAATGGAAAAGTTAAATGCCACTCACTTTTTTCTTCAAAGGTTAAAATTTGGCTATATTCATATTTTATCAAAATTTAATTTTTTAAATTTTTTTAATAATTTTTTGCAATTTAATCGAAACAAAATTAGAATATTAAATTCAAAATTCTAAAACTTAAGAAATTTCAGAAATTCCACAAAAAAATTAATTTTTTAAAATAGAAAAATTTTTTTTAAATTCAAATTTATCATTAGTCACATTTTGCCAAAATTCAGTTTTTTTTATTTTTTAAATTTAATCGAAACAAAATTAGAATATTAAATTTAAATTTCTGAAATTTTAAAATTTTAGAATTTTAGAATTTTAAAAATCCCTCTAAATTCGTTTCAAGATAATTTCTCGACGATTTCCATTTGTAACTTTTATACAGTATCATGTGTCATAATTTTTCATTTTTCAGTGGACTATACTTCGACATAAATAAAACTGGCTTCGAGAAAAGGATATCTACCCATGATCCGTATTTGCAACTCAAGAGCTCCTCTGCAGAAGGCTGTCCGAATGACACGACTCCAATGCTCGGAGACGACGATTCTGGAGACGAATCCCATTCCTTCTCAGATTCGAGTTCTTCCGTTTTTCAGCTTCATTCGAGTTCTGATTCTAATTTGTTTTCAAATTTCGACACATTAACAGGACAGCCGGCTTTCTTCAATTCTGCCCCGGTTCCTTCCCTGAATTCCCTGCCCGAATCCGCGCCTCATCAGAACACTTCTGAACCCCCTCCTGACTACACTGAATGAAAACCACAGAGTGAAGGACTTCTGGAATACGGTTATGATTTACGGTCTCATTTTTTACATTTATTTTAGCCAAAATTGAAAAGCTCCGTTAGTGACATATTTCCAAGCCTCAATAAAATGTATTTATTTTCAATCTTGTGTTCCAAAAAGAATGAGTTTCACTGTCGGGATTACGCAAATATTCCCCAAAGTCCAATCTGGAGCAGAAGGGAGACTGTTGCCGTCTTGTTTGGAAGCTTTATGAAGAGCTAAGAAACAACACAACGATGATTTATCGAAAGAGCTGGCAACAAAGGAAAATTCATTGTCGCAAGACTGTCGCTCCAAATATAATGTAATTTGAATTTTATTGGCGGTTTCGGGGTTGATACAAGTACGCGATAAAACAAGTCAATGGAAACCCTTGAAGACTTGTTTACAGTAGGAAATCACAATTCAGTTTATTCATCGCTAGTCATGTTTCGATTTTTTTAAATGATAAAATCATATTACAAAAATTAAAAACGGATATTTTACGAAACGGTCCCAGGAAGAATTTCTAGAATATTTTAGCTTTTCAAAACTCAGGATTTAAGATATTCGTTTTAAGTTTATATTAGGTTCTGCAAGGCTTTAAAATCTTCTATGAGACTTTTAAAGTTTTCTAAGATTTCAGAAATTCTTTAAAAAATTCAGAAGTTTTTATAAAATTTTTAGTTTTTATAGTTTCAAAAATTTAAAAATCAAAAATTTTTAAAGTTTTCTAAGAATTCAGAAATTCTTTAAAAAACTCAGAAGCTTTTATAAAATTTTTAGTTTTCTTAAAACTTTAGAAGTTTCTATAAAAATTCAGAATATTTGGAAACTTTCGACTAAAGTCTGAAGTTTTCACTGAATTCAAAAACATTCCTGAAATTATTACGAAACTTTCGAAAATTTTGGAACTTCCAATTGATTCTGGAAAAATCCAAAATTTTCTAATATTATTTTATTTTTAAAATTACAAATATATGTTGTTGAATAATTTTAACATGAATTTTTATGATTTTTTTAAAATTTCGAATTTTAATATTGACTTTAAGTTTTTATTAAATTTTGGGAGATTTAGGTTTTTTAGACAAAAACGATTAATTTAATATTTAGCAATGTGGGACAATGTGTCCCTGCAACCAGTGTCATGATGGCAGCTGGTGCAGGACAAGAATATCTAATTTGCATGATCTTGACAGCTATCCAAGGTTTGCCGCTTGCTTTTCCAATCTGTGACAGCTTAATTACTACTTTTTCTACTTTGAATGAATATATTTACTGATATCTTGTTCTTATGGTTTTATCGACACTAAAAATAATAATCGGCTTTGATTCTTTACTTCCGTCGGCACTCCTTGTTTTCGGAGAACTTCCTGTGGTTGATATTAGGTGTTAGGTACATTTTATTGGAATCTTTGCCGACTCCACGCTCATAAATCAAATCTGATCTGCAGAAACGTTTTGACAGGCGGGGAACTAAGGACAATGTGTTGCCCGACAAGACCTACATGAAGATGAGGTCGGCCCTTATCTCGCAGCCTTTGATGCGGTAATATAACTTTGGCAATTGTAATCGTAGAACATGCCTACCCGAAAAGACCAATTTGCATTTTTGATGTTCCTCGGATTAAAAGACATGACTAGGATAAATTACGTCTCATTCCATTGTTTCGAAAAATTACAACTTTTATCCTGTTCAATAAAGGTCAAAAGTCTCTTGTAAAATCCGATTTCCCGGCTAGTAATTTATCCAAAAATTAATCTAACTAAGAAATAATGTCTTCCAGAAGACGAAGGTTAGAAACGCCTTCTGGAACCCTCTCAATTCATTTTAATCCGCTTTCGGCTTTCTGGAATCCGTTTTGCCGCAAAAATAAAAGTCAATTATGGTCCTACTCGCAGAAAATGAGATATTACTGCAAAATTGGTTGGACAAGATGCTCATCAATTAATGTCTGCTAAACACGCTCATATTGCTTTGAAGAAGAAGTTAAAAAATTACAATAACGGCCAAACTCTTTATGGGCGGAGTTTTCTCATAACATCGTTGATTCGTCGAGCTCGAAGGCGGAGAACAGAGTCTTCGTTCATCCCTAACTGCAGTCATTTCTCCTGATCTACTGTAAACGAACGGACTGAATTAATTTTTTTGTTGTTAGTGATAATTTTCTGAATTATCGATGATGCAGTCTTTCGCGATTGAATCTCTAATCAGATCCGAAACTTCTCGACTTTTATCCATGGCCAAAGCTGTCACCTCGACCAACCCCAAGGATGAACCCGTCAAGGACTCTTCGGAAGATGTTAATGAAAGTCAATGTTCGTCCTCCAACGAATCAAACATGTTTACGGATTGCACATTCATGAATGTCAGTCTCAACAACGGATCAAATCCAGCTGTCACCAGCACTGCAGATTACGGCAATTTGAAATTAACTTATCCAGAAGATCTCAAAGATGAGCCCGACCAGAGAGATCACGTCCTGAAACTCAATCATCACAATCAACATGTTTCTCGAGTTTCTCCCATCGGTAAGTAAATTTTTAAAATCAAGTCATACTGTAAAATTTCAAATTGAATTCATTCTTCACAATTGAGTGCTTTTATCGTTCTGTAGGTTTGTTATTTATTCTTGAGCCGTTTTTAATGTACTGAATGTAATTCTGTCAAGGAACAAAAATTGTCCCAAAGCAGGTGAAATCCCATGAAAAACGGTTCAATGTTTTTACAACTGAAAAACGCTCAATTAAAGTCGTAAACAGGCAATGAAGCCTTTCGTGTGGAGGATCTGCATGCAATTTGAATTTATCAAGAGTCGTTTAATCAAATTACGTAAATTACGGTATTAATTAATAAAGTTGGAAAATTACAGATAATCAAGCTCGAAGATACAGAACTGCATTTTCTAGAGAACAATTGAACGTTTTAGAAAACGAATTTGCTCGTGAAAATTACGTTTCCAAGATCCGTCGAAGCGAACTTGCTTCGGAACTCAACTTGCCGGAGGGCACGATAAAGGTCTGTTATCGTTGTGATTACTGTAGGTCTCGAGAGATTGCCTTAAACTCTAAGTTTTCGAATAATCCAGCATTGAAGCGTATTATATCTGTTTTTGTTTCGGGAAAGTCAGATGTCAAAACTTCTGACAACTTACTGTATATTTGTCTCCAGAAATTGAAAAAAGATAATTTTAGGTTTGGTTTCAAAACAGACGAATGAAGGATAAACGTCAAAGACCGACATTTGTGCCGATGTCGTTGGAGCAGATGACGGCTTATATGGTGAGCTACGAGGCCTGGAGACAAGCCCCCTTCAGAATCTATTCTCAAAAGTATGTTTTTTTTAAAATTATTAAATAAAATTTTTATTTTTAGTAATTTATGTTCACCTTTATTATCCAGCAATTTCGCCGCAGCAAATCTGTTTCCGATCCAATCGATGCTTTATTCCAACAATTCCCAATCTCAATCAAAATCACCTTCTGATGAAGAAAAATAATTAGTTTTTTGTATTTTATTATTTTTAATTTCATGCAAAAAGCAATTTTGGTGCTTAATTTCAATGTAAATGTCATGAATAATTTTACATTTTTTTGCCAAATGACAGTAATTAAAAAAAATGTTTATTTTTGAAACTGATTCTGATCCGAAACTGGCCTGATCGGTCCGAACAACCTTCTCACTTTTGTCGACAAGGTTTCTGAATTTCTTTTCTCTTTTCTTGGTCGGATTGTCAACGGCGGTCTTCTCTATAACGTGAAGACCCGAAAAAACCATGTTCAAACGCGTTATCTTCCGAATCCATCAGTTCCTTTCTGGTTATCCAATCATGACGCAAGTCCATTGATATCCCTTGTTAGAAAGTTCATATCTCTTTAATTCATTTTTAAAAATTTTATTTTTTATAATTTTTACTTTCAAAAAAATTCATTAAAAATATTTAAAGAACTTCCTCAAATTCTATTTTTTATAATTTTTATTTTTAAAAAAATTCATTAAAAATATTTAAAAAACTTTTTCAAAAAAATTCTATTTTTTATAATTTTTATTTTTAAAAAAATTCATTAAAAATATTTAAAAAATTTTTTCAAAAAAATTTTATTTTTTTAAATTTTTATTTTTAAAAAAAATCATTAAAAATATTTAAAAAACTTCCTCAAATTTTATTTTTTATTTTTTTTAAAATTCACCGACCCCACCCTAAAAATTGAAATTTTCTAAGTGACCGATTGATGGAATTTTTGACACTGAATTTTTCTAACGTCTAAAATGACGTTAATTTGTATCTAAAATTATAAATTTTAAGGTCATCCGAATTTCTGGCAAAAGAAAAATCTTCTTCGAAGGCGAATTAGACGCCTGTCGTCTACGACTGACATAGTTTGGATTAATCTACTTTAAAAATGATTTTTTATATTTTCAAGATTTTAATTTTGATTCAACTGATATCAGGTAAATCAATTTTTTCTTCAACTTCAATCGATTCATTAAAGGAACAAAACCGGATTGAACGTTTTTCTCGAATTTTGAAAATTCATAATTTTTCAATTTTCTTTGAAAAGTTTTATTTTCAATTACGTGTAACCTATGAATGAATCATTGAATTAAACAAATAAAAGTCAAATGAAGCCATTCCAGATAAGGAAATTCACATTTCAGCTCAAACCTCTTTGAAAAATCCGGTTTGCGAACATTGTAAGTCAAACGAAGGGGATGTTGGCCAGATTGAGTTCAGAATCAGAAGACAGGACGAACATCAAGATGAACTTAGAAAAGACAAATATGTCTCGAAAGTAAGAACTGCATCAAGAATCAGTTTCAATCCTTTTCCGATTGAAACTGAAAATCCGAAAATATGGCGTTACGGTACTTTGGAGGTCTCCAATGCCCCTGCGAATTCTGAATTTCCTCCAGAAGTAGATCCTTATAATTTCGGATCAATTGATTCTCCACCGGATCCTCAGAGAACGATAGAACAAACTACAGTAAAAGTAATTTCTCAAGTTTACTTTCGATTAATGAACTTTTCAGCCATGGAGGTCCTCGACTACCCGCGTGAGTGCAGAATTGAGCTTTTTGACCTCTCCTTCCCCTGAGACTTCCACTCAAAATCCTTCAGAATCCTCAATTATTCCAACAGCAAGTTTTTAATACTTTTATTTTTAATTTTTTCGATGTTTTCAGACAGCTAAATCTTCGTTATCCAATCCTTGTCTTTCGTGTGAAACAGAAATAGATCAAGTACCAATTTGTGACAATTTCAATCAGACACACAAAAGTATCTGCAGTTTTGCAAGATGGAATTGTGAAAGAAGGATGAGCGGATTGGAAGAAAGAGTGCTCGTCCACATCGGAATCTGTCACGAAAATTCCCCGTTATTCACATTAGAAGTCAATTTAATTTAAAATAATTAAATATTACAGTATATTTTTAGAAAGAAATCTGTCCGACAAACTGTCCAAAACATTACAAAAAAGTATGTGATACTTCAGGAACCACCCATCTATCACTTTGTTTTTTCCAAATGTACAATTGTCAACAAAGAAAATTAGGAAACGGAAATGTCCCATGGCTTCTGTATCTGAAGAAATGCAGCAGTCCACCTCCTACTGTACCTGAAACGACTACGACTCTACCTCAAGAAGAAACCACCGTCTTTGATTGTCCGGATTACGATTGTCCAGAGGAACAAAATCCGATCTGCGACAGTCAAGGCAACATTCACGAAAACGAATGTCGATTTGCTCATGCCAGATGTCTTGCTGCCAAAAACGGAATAGGTCTTCAGATAATGGCCGATGATTTCTGCAATACAGTAAACTGTGAAAGTATAAAACTTTCCAATTGTTCCGATAATGATTCTATGCCCATCTGTGGAACCGATTTCGTAACTTATGCAAATCTCTGTCATTTCCAGAAGACCCAATGCCAGGACAAGACCTTAGATATCCTTTTCAACGATGAATGTAAAAGATGCCTGAATGTTCCTTGTCCTATCATCGATCCGGAAGACCCCAGTTTCGAAGATTCGCTTTTCATCTGCGACAGAAATGACGAAACAAAAAGCAAATGTGAATTCGAAATGCTCCGTTGTATTTACGAAATCAGATTCGGATACAACATCACGGAATCCTATGTGAGGAAATAGTTGCATATACCATTACAGTATGTCTTTAGGAAGGACGATGCGAGAAGTTCGAACACGACGTCCTGGCCCAAGTTGACTGTTCCGCGGATCCAGAGAACAAAGATTGTTTAAAAATTCCCTGTAAGGACAAAATAGGTCCTATCTGTGGAACTGATGGAATTACATATCGTTTTGACGAAAAAGATTGTACATATCCAATCGGACCAGGCGTCGAAGTCGCCTACGCTGGAGAATGTTGTGTAGATAAATGTTCGTCATTGGATTTCAGTCCTGTCTGCGATGACAACAACGTCACATATCTGGTGAGATTTTATTTTATTTTTTAAATTAGAATTTTGTAAAATTTCTAAGGTCTTAAAAAAAGTATTAAAATTTTCAAAAATCCTGTTAGAATTTTAGAATTCAGTAGAAAATTAAAATTAAAATCTCGAAAATCAAATTCTAAAACTTAAGAAATTTAGTAATTCCACAAAAAAATTAATTTTTTAAAATAGAAAAATTTTTTTCTTTAAAAATTCAAATTTATCATTAGTCATATTTTGCCAAAATTCAATTTTTTTTTATTTTTAAATTTAATCGAAACAAAATTAGAATATTAAATTCCAAATTCTGAAACTTAAAAAATTTCAAAAATTTCAGTAATTCCACAAAAAAATTAATTTTTTAAAATAGAAAATTTTCTTTAAAAATTCAAGTTTATCATTAGTCACATTTTGCCAAAATTCAGTTTTTTTTTATTTTAAAATTTTTAAATTTAATCGAAACAAAATTAGAATCTCAAATTCCAAATTCTGGAGTTTTCTAAAGATTCTGAAATTCATATTTAAAGAATTTCTCAGAAATTTCCATTTATAACTTTTATAATATATAATGTTTCATTATAGAATCTATGTGAATTCGGTAAACAACGCTGTTTGGCCATGAAGATGGAGCATAAATCCGGAATGACTATATCCAATTATTCTCCGTGTGAAAATTTGGACTGTGAGCTGAGTTGTCCAAGTACATATGACCCTGTTTGTTCCAATACAGGGGAAACTTTCGGGAACGAGTGTCTGTTGGTGAGAGCGATGTGCATATTGAATAGTGCCGGAGGCAGTTCCTTGTCATTGGACTACAAAGGTTGATTTTGCATATATGCAAAAAATAATTTTAAAAATAAAAATTAATTTCAGGTGAGTGCTGTAGGAAAACGAAATGTGGGTTGGACTTCGAGCCTGTTTGTGATTCAGAAGGCAAAAGTCACATCAATGAATGTGTATTTTTGCAAGAAGCATGTCTGATCGAGAAAAAACACGGATTAGAGTTGACAATCGAATACCCTGGGGCATGTCCGAAAAAACCAAGTCCGAACTCATTCCAAAATTAAATCCTCTTCAGCCGGAACAACCGTCGTTCCACAGCACCTTCTAGAATCCTCCAGAATCCTCCAGAATCTTCTAGAATCTTCTAGAATCTTCTAAAATCCTCCAGAATCTTCCAGAATCTTCCAGAATCCAATGATAAACTTTAAACCTTCGGGAATTTTACAGAAGCTTCTAGAATCTTCCGGAATTTCATGGAGATGTTGAAAATTAAAAGTTGAATTTTGGAAGTTTCTAGAATGTTCTGGAAATTCATGTTGAGAAAATTTCGTAATCATATTCACTTTTGATTTTTATATTTATGAAACCAGACCTCCGAGGAAACATCTAGAATCTTCCAGAATTCAACAAAAACTTAAAATTATCCGAAATCCAGGATTCTGGAATTATCTAAAAAGTTTAATAAATTTTTCTCGAAAAAAATTTTAAAATTCTGCAATAAAATAATTAAAAATTTCCAAAAAAATTAGTGAAAAAAATTATTTGAACTTTATTGAATAAAATTTTATCAAAAATTAAATTTTTTCGAAATTTAAAATAATTAATAAATTGTTTCTGCAAAAATGTCATAAATTGCAATTTCAAATTTTTTAAATGACGTTTGACGTCCATCAATTTTGAAAGCAAATAGGATTTATTTTTTTAAAGATGATTTTTAAACTTTTTATTGAAACAGTTGTGATATATTTTTCACTAGACACAATACAATATAAAATATACAGTATATAATATACAATATATAATATACAGCATATAATATACAGCATATAATATACAGTATATAATATATAATATACAGTATACAGTATACAGTATATAATATACAATATACAATATATAATAAAAAATAGGAAAATAGGAAAATATCAAATATGGACACCACACCCAAGGAACCCTGTCTGACGTCAAAGATTCTTTTTCATACTTTTCAGTGAAAAATAGGACTACTTAGCCTCGGGCGGTCTGGATATCCCCGGTCGTGGAAACTATGTGTCCGGAACGAGGTCTCATTGAGATCAAAATCCGTAAATTTCCGACTTGGTCAGATTTGATTTAAAAATGTGATTATAAGCATTGGTCAGAAAAAACGTCAGATCATTTGATTTGATTCATTACAAACTTGTCGTTTGTCGGTGATCGGTCATTGATATCGATGACAACTGAGGCTTTATTTTTAGTCGAACAAGAAAAAATTTCTCTGGTTTTACGTTTTTCAATTTCTTTGGTTTTTGTTTTTCATTGTTGTAAACCTAATTTGGACAAGACATCACGGGATAACAAACATCCACCAAAGTTAATTTTTTCCTATGTTCAATTTACGACGACTTTTCGCCTCCATAATAGTTGAAATTTTGTAAAAACTTTTATTTTCTTCCAGAATTCAATAGAAGATTCTGAAATTCTAGAAAAATTTTATGGAAATTTTTGAAAAAGTTCGAAATTTAAAAAAAAATTCTGGAATTGCGTAAAATCAGAAATTTTTAGAATTTCTCAGAATCCAATAAAAATTCTAAAATTCTAAAAAATTCCAGTTTTTTTAACTTTTATGAAAATTTTTAAAATCTAGAATTTAGTAAAATCTTCTGGAAATTTTCAGAATTCTATGGGAACATTTAGAATTTTCCAAAATTTCAATTCTTTCAAATTTTATAAATTTTATAAAACTTAATATAAAGTTATACAAAATTTTCGAATTTAGTAGAATTTTTCGAAACTAATTTTTTATAGAATTTTCTAAAATCATTCGAGATTTAACAAAAGTTGTTGGAACTTTTTAGAACTAGAAGCTTTTGGGGCCTATTACAGTATCCTAAAAGTTTCGACAATTTTATAAAACCTAACATGAAATTTTAGAACTTTTTCGAATTTTCGAAATTTTCTAAAATTTTTTAACATTTTATAAAAATCTTTAAAATTTAAAAAAACTAAAATTTCATAATTTTCGAAATTTTCTAAAATTTTGCGAAACTTCAGAATCAAGACCTGAAATCTCGAATTCTAGAAGTTTTTAGAAATTCATGTCCAGACAATTTCACAACATTGGTCATTTTAATCTTCATAATAGGATGATTTGAGGGAGGAGAGACTGATGTCAGAAATTCCTACTTGCCAAAAAAGCAGCCGCCTGCCAATCATCGGGCCAAATTCCGCTTGAAGAAGCACACTTTCGTTCGCCCTCTTTTCAATTAAGAAAACCAGAATTTTGTACCGAAGAAAAAACTTTTTTTATTCATTTTTAAATATTTTCATGTATAATTTTATTGTATTTAATTTAAAATGTTGAAATTATTTCAAAAAATACTGGATTTTTTCTTGGAAGAATTTCGAAAAAAAAGGAAAAACCAAAGTTCCGTCTTGGGTAATGAAAAATGGCCCCCATTCTTCCCCAATTTCCGGACCAGAAGCGGGTCCTCTTCCTTACAGTCCCTAATCCTGTCTGTTTTCCTCCAAAACCGCTTCCAAAATAATTAATCATGACCAAAAACTTGAAAAAAAGATTTTTTTCAGAATACTTTTTAAATTTGAAAATTAAAGTATTTCAAACGTGTCTTGTTTTGACGTTTGTACTTTTGTGAAATTTGGTTTTTGTTTTAGTATTCTGTGTCCCGCTAGAATGGCCCTCATCTATGCATCAGCGGTGAATAAACGGATAAATAATCAACATGGAACTCGATGTAAGCGCTCCACCGTGGAAAGTCCCCATTGTGGAATGCAAGCAATCATGCACGGTCGTCAAAATTCGAACGACGAGACATTCATCGACGGAGTTGCGGACTTGACTAGAAGCACTTCTTTAAACAAAGAAAAACGGTTAGTTACAATTTGGATCTGAAATTTGGGAATCCATTTTTACAGTCGTGGATCCCAACAAAGTACTTGTACAGTAACCTCAAACGGATCTGTACAGTCTTCTTTTTCTGTTTTTTTACGTAAATCCTCATACATGCCCAGCGGCAAATCCGTCCGGCGGTCCAAAACAAGGTATGACGCGTGTCTGAACTGAATCCGGCCTAAATTGAACTTTTTCGGATCCAAACAAAGCCTAACAATGAAACCAAATCCCTTGAGTGGCATTTTGCAAGTAAAACTAATCATTGAATTTACTGAAGAATACTAAATCATTGAGTACATCTTTTGTTTTGGAGTGGTTTTCTTCTAACAGTAATAAAAACAAATTTTTTAGTTGTTGTGAAATAAAACGAAAAACAACGGTCCCAAACGGAAGACATTCCGGCACGAATTCGAGGAAGATATCAACCCCTGTGATGGGACAAAGCTCGATATCCATCTCTGCAAGTTCGAAAATAAAACAAAATAAAAATTTAACAAAAAAAAGAATTATTCAGGTAAAAAATACAAAAATAATAATTTTTATAAAATGATAATTTTTATAAAATGATATTCAGGAATATAATCTTGAGAACAACCAATTAAGATCACATTCTGGCACTCCAGAATCCTTTGACAGTCGTCGTAGAAGTCAAAGCTTAGATCCTGATGATTGGCGAAAACAGATAACTTTGGTCAATGAAGACGAAAATTCTGGAGACGGAAAACGGAAACTAAGCGCACTTCAGCGGGTCCGTAACAAGTTCTCCAAGTGGAAGCTAACGAGAAACGATGCTAACTAACTTTTCTGAATATACTGTAACCAAAAAAATTATTTGTCACTTTCTGTAATCAACCGTTTCCCGGTATTGTACTTGACCCGGATAACTGTCTCGATGAAGAATCCATAAAGTTCAGTTTAAAGTTCGATTTGTGATAGGATGTACTAGTTACGACAGACAGATTCGACCTGTTGAAGAAAATTCGTCTATGATAAACATCTGGAAGAGGGCTGACTGATAAGACTTGTGTTCAAATACCCGGGGATTTCGACAACACATCATTTCTTTATTGATCGATGATTCAAAGTTGCTGTGTTCGTAGAAAAAGTCCGAGTATCCAGGAGCAAGACCTGTCGGCCCGAATAGGCTCGGCGGGTGATTTTAGGATTTTAGATCTTAGTAATCTGAATCTACAGTAAGTTGATTAATATCTTGGGATTTAAATTATTACGAAATCTGCAGTACTTTGCCGGATGTTGTTGTCCGAAATAGTCACAGAATAGAGCATCTGATTCTGGACGAAAACGAATTGGAAGATAATTTTCTCGAAAATTGTACTTTTCCGAATTTGAAAACTCTGAGTCTGAATTCTAATAAAGTAAGTTTTGAATAATTTTAAAAAGTCATTATTTTTTTAGATAACTAATATCGGAGTTTTCCTGCATCAGATTTCCTGGAAATGTCCTGAACTAGTTTGTCTGTCCCTGATAGAGAACCCAGGCTGGCCCCATCCCATAATCGGAAACAATGTCCGACTTTACAAATCCGTCGCTGGAACAGTTACCCGTTTCCTTCCAAAACTCCAATTTCTCGACTCAATGCCGACGTCACCACAAGGTGCTTAACACCAAAAAACGAATTAATTCAATTTATGAAAAAATTGTACATTTTTTATTTTTTATTTTTAAATTATCAAATGTCAATTTTATAAAAATTTTCAAAAATTTCGATGAACATTTTCAATAACGATTTACTCTTAAAAATTCATTTTTTTAATCAAGAGCAATCGCGGGATTGCGAAAAACAAAATTCGCAACAGATAAAAGCTTCAAAATCGTTCTAGAATAAATTTTCGAACAAAATAGCTTGACGCTTTTTAATTTGTTCAAGAAAGGACAAAATTGAAGAAGCTGGTTTTCGTCGATCGAAAAAAGCAGATTTTTCTTTTTTAATTTTTTTAATTTTTATAAAAAAAACTCCACGAAAATTTTTTTTTAATTTTTATAAAAAAAAATCCACGAAAATTTTTTTTCAAAGTTTGAAATTCGGCTGATTTATGGCTTAATTTTTAAATTAAAGTCAGGTCGTAAATTTTGTAAAACAAATTCAATTTTAAATTTTTTATTTTTTTAAATTTTAAATTTTTTTTAAATTTTAAATTTTTTATTTTTTTAAATTTTAAATTTTTTTATTTTTTTAAATTTTCAATAATTTGAAAATGGTCGTAATCCTTTTTCATTTGAATTTTTATTTTTTTTCATTTGAAACAAATATCTCGTCAATATTTAATTCAAAAGAGAATTCAATTTTTCATCTAAAAATAAAAAATAATTTATTTTTTTGAAAGATTAAGGTTCTTAATTCAAGAGACAAGTTTGGTAGTGAATTTAATGGAAGTTTTTTTTTTTTGCTTTATCGGTTCGGCATTCTTAAAATTTGAGTTTTTTCAAAAAAAAATAATTTCTAAAAACTTTCAAAATTTAAAAAAATTCCGAATTTTTTTTTGGTTTTTTTCAAAACTTTAAAAATTCAAAAAAATTTCTGAAAATTTTTGTTTTTTAAAATTCAAAATTTTTTTTTAAAAATTAAACAAAAATTTCAAAATTTTTTTATTTAAAAAAATTCAATAAAATTTCTTAATTTAAAAAAATTCAATAAAAATTTCGAAATTAAAAAAATTTTTCAAAGAATTTCCGAAATTTTAGAATTCAATAAAAATTCCGAAATTTTTAGTTTTATTGAAGTTTTAAAATTTGGTGAAAATTGGAAAATTTCATTTCTTCCAAAATTCAAATTCTTTCGAAATCTTATTAAAATTTTTGCGAAATTATAAAATCCAGCGAAAAATTTTCAAAAATAAAAATTTTAAGGTTCTAAAATATTCTGAAAGTGTCTGTCAAGGTCATTTCGTAATAACTTTTATTTTTAATTTTCTTAATAGTACGATTTTAAAAATTTTTGAATTTTTTCTGTAACAACGCCCATTTTTCGATTTTTTAATAAAAATTTTCGGAATAAATAAAATTTTCGGAATAAAGAAGCCAGATGACCGTTCTGCGATCCGACCCTTATTTGAGCGTTTGTCCGAATCCAATCCGTTCAGTTTCTTTTTTTGTTTTTCTTCTTGTTTTTGGACTATTTAATTGTCGAGGGACCCAAAGCTGGCCTAGGTCATTTTATTTATTTATTATTTCGGCCTAAAACCGATGTTTGCGCATTCGAGTCTCCCATTGTCTAAAAAAATAAAAATCAATTTATTTTTAATTTTTTTCGGCATTTCTGGCGCGATTTTTAAATTATTTTTTATATTGAGGATCTGGCAATTCAAAAACAGCATCTGCTTCGGAAAACCGGCCTCTCTTATTTGCAAAAATTTCGATAAAGATCATTTATAATTTCATTTTCGACTTTTTTTAAATAAAAATTTTTGACTTTTTCAAAAACAAAAATTTTCTACTTTCTTTAAAAATAAAAATTTCTGACTTTCTCTAAAAATAAAAATTTTCCAATTTTTTTTAGGAAATAAAATTTTCCATTTCTTTTAAAATAAAAATTTTTCATTTCTTTAAGATAAAAATTTTTGACTTTTTTTAGAAATAAAAATTTCCCATTTTTCAAAAATAAGAAATTTTGAATTTTTCAAAAATAAAAATTTCCCAATTTTTTAGGAAATAAAATTTTGAATTTTTTTTAAAATAAAAATTTCCCAATTTTTTAAAATAAAAATTTTGAATTTTTTTTAAAATAAAAATTTCCCAATTTTTTAAAATAAAAATTTTGAATTTTTTTTAAAATAAAAATTTTTCATTTTTTTTAAATAAAAATTTTTCATTTTTTTTAAATAAAAATTTTTCATTTTTTTTAAAATGAATATTTTTTATGTTTTTGAATAAAAATTTCCCATTTTTCAAAAATAAAAAATTTTGACTTTTTTCAAAAATAAAAATTTTCCATTTTTTTTTAAATAAAAAATTTTGACTTTTTTTAAAAATAAAAAAGATGGATTAGTTTACGAATATTTGATTTCATTCCGTTGTTTCGATTTGGCAGTGTCCAAAAGTAAATTAAAAATATTTTTTGAAACATTTATTTCAAAAATTTTATTCAATTTTATTGCTAGTTTGAGGAACCGCTTTCCATTTTCTTAATTATTCGCCCTGACGACGGAAATATTTTGTTTTAAATTAAAATTATCGAATAAAATTATTTCATGGCTTTTTGCTTTCAGATATTTCAGCCCTTGAGAAAAATTGGCGCGTTATTTCTTTTTTTATTTGTTTCAAAAAAAAAATGATTTTGTCGCGCGATTTTTAGAAACCTCTTAAAAATCAAATTTTACTGCCTTTTTCGATTTTTTTCGCTAAAATTTAAAAAAACAGAATTTTTAGTTTTGGTGGGAAATTTTAAAATTTTTGTTAATTTTCTGAAACTTTAAAATTGAAAAAATAATTTTTTAATTTAGTAAAAATTCAAAAATTTTCAAAACTCAATTAAAAAATAATTTTTTATATTTTATAAAAACAATTATTTCTTAATTTCATAATAAAAATATTTTTTCTTAATTTAGTAAGAATTTCGAAATTCAATAAAAAATTTTTTTTAATTTAGTGAAAAAATATTTTTTTTTAATTTAGTGAAAAAATAATTTTTTTTTAATTTATTAAAAATTTCGAAATTCAATAAAAAATTATTTTTTAATTTAGTGAAAAAATAATTTTTTTTAATTTATTAAAAATTTCAAAATTCAATAAAAAATAATTTTTTTAATTTTATAATAAAAATAATTTTTTTTTAATTTAGTGAAAAAATTATTTTTTTTAATTTATTAAAAATTTCAAAATTCAATAAAAAATTATTTTTTAATTTAGTGAGAAAAAATTTTAATTTTCTAAAATTCAATAAAAAATTATTTTTTAATTTAGTAAAAAATTATTTTTTTTTAATTTAGTGAGAAAAATTTTTAATTTTCAATAAAAATATTTTTTTGAATTCAGTAAGAAAATATTTTTTTAAATTTAGTATGAAATTTTAGTTTTCTAAAATTCAATAAAAAATTTTATTTTTTTAAAATTCAATAAAAAAATTTTTTAATTCAGTAGGAAATTTTAGAATTTTTTAAAATTCAATAAAAAATTTATTTTTCTTTTTTGAATTTAGTAAAAATTCTAGATTTTTTAAGTTTCCTAAAAAATTTGAAATTTTTTAAATTCAAAAAAAAATTAATTTTTTTAATTTTAGGATTTTTAAAAATTAAAATTTAATTTAAAATTTTTAAAATTCATTAAGAAATTAGAATTTTATAAATTTTGGGATTTTTAAAAATTAAAATTTAAAATTTTTTTGAATTTTTTTGAAATTTTTTAAAATTTTTTTTGAATTTTTTTGAATTTTTTTTATTTCCGAGATTTCAGAATCCTGTGGAATCCAAAAACGTCCCAGAAGCCAGTGTAAAGTTCTGTAACGGACGTTGAATCCCCAGTACTGAGAGTTCTTAGAAATTTAAAATTTTTTCAAAACAATTTCAAAACGCCGCCCATTTCTAATTTTTTATAATAGTATGATTTGAAAATAAAATTTCATCATGTGGCCGATAATTTTTAATACTTTTCCTCTAAAGGTATAATTTTTGTAATTCGGATTTATTAAAGAAGAAGATTTGTTTTTCCTCGGCCAATAGGCGCGAGCGATTTTTATTCGTCTTAAACCGGTCCATGAGGCCTTATGTTAATCCTTTTTTAAATTTAATCATGACAAAATCTTTTTTGAAAGCAGGTAATTCAATGTTTCTTAATATTCCAGTTATCGAGAGGAGGACGGCGAGCGGGCCGTTTCCTCGCGGCGCGGGCCACCCTGAGACTCTTATTTGCTTCATTTTCTTTAAAAATTTTAAAAATAAATAATTTCGCTGAAAAAAATTTAAAAATTCGCGGGCTTTGATCGACTATTCCGATGATTTTTTGATCAGAACGCAATTTTTCTCTTTTTTCGTCGTTAAATAAATACACAAAACTGATTTAAAATTTTCGCTATTGAGAAGTAGTCGTGCAAAACCACTTATTTTTCTTTTTTACTTTATTTTTTTTATATTATTTTGATTCCATGTTTGACGTTTTTTCGTATTTACTGCATAAATATTTTCGAAAAATTTCAAAATTGCTAGGGAAGATTCTAAGCTGTAAAATTAAAGTTATTTCTTGATTAAATCTGCTTTCGCTGCCGTCAGCATATGAAGCATCAAGTCTATTCACTGTTTAACTCTAAAAAAGAACATTTTATTTGCTCTGTTTTTTGTGACATACACGACATGAAGCAATTTTGTCGAATAAAAGCAAGAAAACGATTATTCCTCATTTTTATGATTTTTATCACTTTTCATTTAGGTACCTTATTCGGGAAAATATTCAGTACTGCCATGTTTAATTTTTCTATTTTGTTTTTTTGGTTTATTTCGAAGAACGAAATATCGAAAATCCATATAAGAGTTAATTTTTTAAAATAATTCATATATGAAAAGTTAATTTCTTCCAAAATAATCTATATATATAAAATTAATTTTTTTAAATAACTTATATATAGAGAGTTAATTTTTTAAAATAATCCATATATGAAAAATTAATTTCTTCCAAAATAATCTATATATATAAAATTAATTTTTTTAAATAACTTATATATAGAGAGTTAATTTTTTAAAATAATCCATATATGAAAAGTTAATTTCTTCCAAAATAACCCATATATGAAAAATTAATTTTTTAAATAATCCATATATGAAGGGATAATTTCCCCAAAATAGTAGTATTCAACACGAGGTCTGAAAATGACATTTAGGTCCGCGTTTTAAAGCTAATTATATTATATACTTTTATTTTCCATCAGCTTCAAAAAGTTTAACTTTTTTCATTTGGAAGTCCCTCGACTAATATTTGCTTCAAAATTAAAAAATATTCGGCTTATTTGCCACGTATTTATTAATCTTGTGATAAAAATTTACTTATTATTCAACCCCGTTTGTGTGAAAATTTAAAAAAGTACAATTTGTATTTATTCAGAGATTTACAAAATGGGAATTGTATTTTTTAATTTTCTTTGAAATTTTTTGTTCTGACCTATGTACCAGACAAGCCAACTTTTCCCGCGTGTCCGCTGACCCGCATGCCCTCCGAGAGCATCATATGCCTATTGCGGGTTTTGTTTCTTTTTTTTGTTTATCCTAAATTCGGTTCCATATCGTTCTGTTTCAGCTTTCCTTGACTTGTTTTCACGATGACGGCGACGGAATCTGTGACAGCGTTCAACTCCCTCGTACCGGAGCAGAGTCGGACGGCCAGTACTGCTAGCAGCATTGTCGACGAAGAAGCGGGTGGAAGTGAGTCTAATTTCTCTCTCAAGGACGACGATGAAGCAGATCAGCAGAGCGCCGTTGCGCAGTTGTTTTCGACAGTCAACTCGATCCAGAAGCAGATGACCTACCTTTCTCATCAGATATCCTCCATCAAGAGTGTGTTCAACATTCCCGGATGCCAGTGTGGTCCGTGTTTGAAAACGATCGATAAGTTGGAGAGCAACGTCGACGGAAGCATGACTCCGAAGGCTTCTGATGATAAGAAAGAGAACGAGTTATCAATCCCGCCCCTGCTGGACCACGACCCGCTGCGGTCGGATGCGGAGCCTTCGCCGAATTTGTTCGAGTCCCTGCTGACTCCGGCTTCTCAGAGCTATGAGAGCTTCGACTTCACCGGCAAACGTAGGTTCTTAGTTGTGGACATGAAGGGAGATGGAATTGCAGGTGGACGGAAGTCGAAGTACTGCAACGCGGAGATGAAGCTCCAGGTCGCCACCTATGCCAAGCGGTTCGGTCCGACCGCAGCTGCTCGCAAGTTCAACATACCGCCTTCAGTAGCGTCTTACTATTACCGGAAGGCGCTGGGGAAGATGGGCAACGATGTGAATGCCAGATCTCCGACTGCAATGGAGCGGGACTCCTTCAACGCTTCCGAAGAGTCCTCTGGATTCTCCTCTCATCTCTCGGGGTCGCCTGGGTTCCTTCGTGGCCGGGGTCGCGGAAGACCGAAGTTGATTGGAGACGAACTCGACGCTGCGCTGGTCGATTTCATGGTCGAGGTCAAGAAGAATGAGCCCAGACGGCACCTCTCCACGACCAAGACGCTGGAGATCGCCAAGGAGTACATAAAGAAACACCAACCAGGACTTCTGGAAGAGGATGGAGGCATCGTCAACTTGAAGCACACCTGGGCGATGAAGCTGCTCGCGCGGGTGAGTGAACGCGAGCAGGAGCTCCATGGCCCGGGTGAGCAGCCCGATATCAGCAGTGACATGTCCTTGTGTGAGTTGTGTTTTTTCTGGGTTGGAGATTCGTGGTTTTTCAGTCAACATGATGGACAAGACGGCCGATTTCGCCAGTATGGTCAGTAGTCTGGTCAACCAACTGAACCAGAACCAGGAGATGAAGTTGGAGGACCTGCTCGGGAACAACGAGAACAGGGATAACGCGGAGAACGAGTTGACGTCTCAGGCAGACGAGGAAGCCGCGAATGATGCGTTGAAGAACTTCCTTGCTACATTAGCAAGTGCTCAGGCTGGCAGTGCTTAGAACCAGATGGAATGCAACTCCCGACTTCATTGCAATCTCAGCGAACTCGAACTTGATTACGGTCTCCTACTCGATTAAGAATCCTTTGAATTGTGCTCAAATTCATAGTTGATAATTATTGTTCCTTTCCCAAGTTTCGCATTTGCTATGTAAACTTTTTCGTATCATTACCGCTAAATATTTCGGGCTAGTACGGGATACGGAAGTGTGCCGCCGAGATTCGTAATAAACTGAAAGATTTTCCGGAAACGATCAGAAACAATGGCGTGGAAGGCGAAAGGTCAAGGAGGTGAAGGGATGGCATTTGAGTCAGAATATCGCCGGCTGGAAGGACTTGGAATGATAGCAAGAAAGTGTTGGTACTTCCTCTGTTTTTGTTTCAGAAAAAGTGGAACAATAAAAGTGTGAAAACAAGGTTGAATGTTTGCATGGAGTGGAAAAATCTCATAATAAAAAATTGGAGAAATTAAAGTTGGAAAATTAGATTTTCCTCGAAGGGGATTTTTGGAGTTGTTAATCTTGGATGTTTGTTCTAAGTTCTCAGTGGACTTTGAAAAAGTAGAAGTTTCTATGAGAATGTGAAAAATCCAAAAAGTTCAGAAAGTTGGCGGGACTTTGAAATAATTTCCATTTCTGATCATAAAGTGAAGAAATTTAAAATTCAATATTATTATTAAATTTTCGCAACACGAATTTCTTTAATTTTTAATTTCAAATCGATGAGAAATTTTGAGGGATTTTGAAAAGGTTTAAAATAAAATTTCTATAATATTCACAAAACTGGAAAATTTTAGGAATTCTGAGAAGATCTAAAAAAAATGATTTCTATAAAGTTTTGAAAATTATTGATTTCTAGAAAGTTCGAGAATTTTGAGGGAATTCAGAAGTGTTATCAAATTAAAAAATAAACACTTGTGCAATATAAAAAAATTATTGATTTCCAGAAAATTTGAAAATTCTGGAAATATCTAAAAAAAAATAAACATTTCTACAATATTAAAAAATTATTGATTTGTAGAAAATTGAAAAATCTGAAAATATCTAAAATAAAAAAATAAACATCTCTACAATATAAAAAAATTATTGATTTGTAGAAAGTTGGAAATTTCGGGAAAATCAAAAATCAAAATTTCCATATTATTAAAAAATTATTGATTTTTAGAAAGTTCGAGAATTTTGAGGAAATTCAGAAGTGTTATCAAATTAAAAAATAAACATTTGTACAATATAAAAAAATTATTGATTTCTAGAAAATTTGAAAATTCTGAAAATATCTAAAATAAAAAAATAAACATTTGTACAATATGAAAAAATTATTGATTTCTAGAAAATTTGAAAATTTCTGGGAATTCTAAAAAGTTATTACTGAATTCCGGAAAGATCTAAAATTTAAACAATTTTAGTTCTTCAAAAAAATTACTGAATTCTGAAAGATTCAAAAAGTTCTTACTGTAGTTAACAACAATCTGGAAATTTCCGATTTCTTTAAGATTGAAATTTTTGCCTATTTCTGAATTTTCAATGTTCTTTAAAATTTAAAACTCCCGAAAACTAAAAATATTGAATCTGGTTACGGTAATGACGAGGGGTTTTAAAAGCTCCAACGGGTCCTTAAGGAAGATGATGTGGATATTCCGGGATATGAAAAATAATTGCTTTTTCAAGGTTATCGAAGATTAATTTTTTAAAGATGATAGAAGCAATTATTTGCCAACAGAGAAGAAAAATCCGAAAAAAATCTGCAGCCAGTCATTTGTCCATTTTGAAAGTAATTCTCCCGCCTCTTTTGTCATACCCGTCCTCGAAACCTTTCCGATTCAAATTTAAATTTTTTGTTTACTTGTCAAGCTTCCCCCTCGGCAGACGCGTTCGTTCGATGCTTTGAACGCCTTCATCCTTATCGCCAGCCGTTCTTTTTGGGCGGGAAACGCGCAAGAGTTGATATAACGATGGAAGTTGATTTGAAGACGATGCGCAGACCGTTCAGTCACATCAGTACCATTTGTGGACTGCCTTCCGACGACTCCACCCATTCTAACAACATCTATCGTGTTTCCTGGTAAAACGGGAGAATGATTCCTTGGTTACGTGGGTAAAGCCGATTTCTCGATTTGAATCGTACTCAGAATACGGTCGTTGGCGCCATTTTAGGAGAAGAAGACGTCCTTCGTCAGGGCACCAGAAGTGACGGGTGTCTGTCAGACGAGCCTGGTCCCTGCCGAGGCGATCCGTCTTCCTTCCATCAGGGGTCCTTCCAGAATCTTAATTTTTTAAATTTTATCCAATTTAAATTAAAAATATTGCGGAGAATTCCAGTCACAATGATCATTATTTTTTTTTATAAACAAAATGGTCCATTGAAAATCATTTATTTTCAGTGTAATTGTCTTTGTTTCTTGTGTATTTCGATTTTTTGAAGTCAATTTTCTCTTCATCGAGAACGAAAATCGGTCCAATCCAATATCTTCAGGAAAAACTTTTTTAAATTGTTCTTATTTATCAAGCCCCCTCGGAACCCAATCAGTCTGGATAGACGAACATATTGCTCGGGAAAATAAGGTCCTCCTTCCATCTTGCCTCACTGATTACGGTACGTGGTTAAGAGGGGCAAACACCAGTCTGTTCGTCGCCGCTTGTTCTCGACGAACACGTTTGCAGTTTTGTTCTGTCCAGTCCGTCATAGTATCACTTAATTTTCGATTCTTCAGATTTTTCGGAGTCGACGGTTGATTTTAAATGGTAAACTTGTTTATGAATAGTTACCATGTAAATCAACCATTGACTAAGTCAATTCTGAGTTTGTATTCTGATATACAAAGTAAGTTTTATATTTTATTTTTAATTATAATCATCAGACCGAATTATTTGTAGACTTTGGTCAAATGCAGGGACTAGTGCCATTTTTGGAATTCTAAATTCTGACGCAACTATTTCTGAAAAACTTAAAAAATAATGTTAAAGATTTTTAATTAATTTCATAATGATTGAAAATATTTTTTTAAACTTAAAAAATAATAAAGATTTTTAATTAATTTTACAGTAACCGAAAAAATTTTTCAAAAACTTAAAAAATAATAAAGATTTTTAATTAATTTTACAGTAACCGAAAAAAATTTTCAAAAAATCGAAAAATAATTTTAAAGATTTTAATCAATTTCATAATGATTGAAAATATTTTTTTAAACTTAAAAAATAATTTTTAAATTTTTAATTAATTTTAATTAATTGCATAATAATCGAAGAAAAGTTTCTTAAAAAATTAAAAAAGTAATTTTAAATTAATTTCATATTTATTAAAAAAAAATTAAAAAATTAAAATAATTTTAAAATTTTAAATTATTTTCATATTTATTAAAGAAAAATTAAAAAATTTAAATAATTTTAAAATTTTAAATTAATTCCGCAGTCGTCGAAAAATATTTTTATTTTTTTTTAAATAACAAAAAAGGATATTTTTAAATTTTTTGTGACGTAAAATTTCTTAGAAATATAAATTATAAAAAACAAATTTTTTCGATTTCAAAGTGAGGGATTTGTAAAAAATTATTTTTTATTTTATTTTTTTTTGAATGAAATAAAACAATTAATTCCATTTTTGGAATTTTAAATTCTAAATTAAATATTTTTGAAATAAAAAATTTTATATTTTCTAAAAATTTGTTTTTTTAAATTGTACAGTAATCTTTGAAAAAAATTTTTAGAAAAATAATTTTGTATTTTCATAGAAAAGAAATAATTGGATTTTTAAAATTCCAATTTTCGAAATAAATTTTTTTAAATTAAAAATTTCACTAATTTTTAATTTTATATTAATCATTAAAATTTTTATTTTTCCGAATAAAAATCCAAATTTGTGAAAAATTAAGAAATTTATTCAAATATTTTTTGTGCAAAATGTTGTGAATTTACGAAATTGTTCAATTTTCAAAAACTCGCTGAAAAATAAATTCATAACGAAGAATGCATAGTTTGGCTTTTGTATTATTCAAGTTCAGATTCAGATTCGGATTCAGATTCAGATTCAGATTCAGATTCAGATTCAGATTCAGATTCAGATTCAGATTCAGATTCAGATTCAGATTCAGATTCAGATTCAGATTCAGATTCAGATTCAGATTCAGATTCAGATTCAGATTCAGATTCAGATTCAGATTCAAGTTCAGATTCAGATTCGGATTCAGATTCAGATTTGGATTCAGATTCAGACGAGGGGCTCTTCAACGACGTCGTTCGAGATGATTTCGGTTGTTGTGGTCATAGTCTTCGGAGTGTGGTTCTCCAAATCGAAGATATTTGTGTTTGTTTCATTAGCATATTGATGGATCAACTCTCGGGGGTTTGTGATGAATGTCTTCGTCCATCCTTGACGAGGGAAACCATCTGTACCGATACTCATAGCTGAAATGCTTTCGTCAAAGTAATTATTCATTTTTAGAAATAAAACTGACCACTGCTCCTTCCAGATCTGGGCCATCCATCGTCGTCTCCTTTCCCGGTACCGTAAGGCGGTCCTCGATTCTTATCTCCGAGATCATCAAAGGGCGGTCCACCGTACCCTCCGTCATCTGAAATCAATTATTTTCGTTATCGTGGATTTCGCAAGACTACCTCCTTCTGCCCAACGAGTTTCATAGATCCTGACTCCATCATGACCACCAGAACCAGGATCTACAAACTTCTCATGAGTCACGTATCTTCGTGGAGTCATGTCCTTCGGTCCTCTTTTGAGCTCGATTCCATCAGCTTCAACGACACCGTCACCAATAGGGGAATAAAAAAGACGACGTGGTTTGAGGGATTTTCTCAGAAAATTCGGGTCAGTGATTATCTGCAAATAATCCATCCAATGTTGTTTACTAACAGCCATTCTACGCAATTTTGCACTTTTTCTGAATTTTTCAAGCAAATATTTAACTACTTTCAAATCGGAAGTACAGTAATCGAAATTGTAAATTTTCGATCAAGTTTCATTTAAAATACAAAAGTTTAAGTTTTAATTTAAAATTTACAAATTCGATTACTGTATTTTGGGTAATTTTCTGTCCGAATATGGATGTGATTAAATTTTTGTAAAAAATCTAAAATCACTTAGAACGGTTATCGATTTAATCTTACTTCGCCGCCAGTCCATCTCTTCGGAGTCAGTTCGATTCCGGAACCCACACGGTCACCGTATCCGTAGAACTTGGCTGTATCATCACGACGAGCCTTCTCTAACTCCTTGACGATGTACTTTCTGGTTTCGTAACGATTGTAGTCATCCTAAAGTACAGTATGAAGATCAATCACTCGGTCGACCACTTACTGGATGACGTTGTAGAGCAGAATAAGCTGGACTGTTTTCTCTGTCCTTCAAATACGTATGCCAAGGTTTCCCACTGCTGCTGACATCTTCTTTGCTTCCCAGATTTCCGACCCAGGGCTTTCCCCAAGACGGACTTCTTCGTTCTCGGCTTCCTCGATTTCTGTCCAATGACGAATATTGGTCATAAGGACTTCTCTGGCCTTGACGTCTCATGTAATCCGGATCTCCATGACCTCTGTTCCTCCTTCTGGAAGCATCGTCGAAATTCGAACCGTCGTTCGTCGGAGAATGGGATCTAGCTCTGACTCCATCGCTCCAGCTGACTTCTTTCCTTTTCCCTGTTCCATATTCAGAAGCAGGACTACTGATTCGGTTTAGAGACCCAAGTTTATCAAAGTTCAGTCTTTTGCCGCTTCCGTAATCAGAACCAGAACCCGAGAGATTTAATGAAGCATGGCCTGGTCCAGCATATCGACCTAATTTTTTCTCTTTTTTTTCTTTTTCTTCTGAAAGTAATCAAATTATTATAAAAACCAGAGACTGCTGCTATTATGAAATCGTATTTACACCAATTCCCAGAACACTTTAGAAAATTTCGAAATTTTGGATTTCATATAATTTCGAAAATCTAAAATTCTGAAAACAGAAAATTTTTAAAACTTTTTAAAAATTTTAAAAGCTACAAATGAATTTTGAAAATTTCTGCGGAATTCTAAAATTTCTATTAAATTCTAAAAACTTTTATTAAATTTTGAAAATTTCTATTAAATTCTAAAAAGTCCCAAAAGTTTCTATAAAATTATAAAAATCAAAATTTTTTATAAAATTTTCAACTAAATTCTAAAAATTCTAGAAACTATGGAATTCTGAAAATTTCTATAAAATTCGAAATTTCCAAGCATTTTATAAAAATTAGAAAACGTTCAGAAATTTCTGCGAAATCCTCAAAGGTTTCTAAATCCTCTAAAAAATCCTAAAATATCGCATAAAATACACAAGTTCCAAAAATTTTGGAAAATTTATAAATTTTAAAATATTTTACGAAAATTTGATTATTTTTTATAAATTTATTTTTCAAACCTCTTTCCCTATCGGAAACGTTCAGTAGATGAGCATTGGCATCGATGAATCTCTGAAGTTCTCTTTTTTGGGAGTTTGAGAGCTGTTCCATGTTGAGCAGATCGACTCCGTGATCGATGACCTTGTCCTTGAGCTCGACATTACCGCTAACTTGGATCCTCTCGGGCATTGTGGTCTTTTCTACAGTAAATTAATAAAAATCATTAACATAAAAAACACGAAAAAAACATCACGCAGTCGTGAACTCTTGACACAAGCATTGCCGAGGGCGGTATGGCAACAAGAAAATTTTTCCAAAGCACATGTGTGGGCGAAAAAACTTGGATCAGAGCTTCAAGTCAGATACTTGCCTAAGGAAAGGTTGATAAAAATATCGACGACGACCTCTGCCGGATCACAGCTGTTTCTTTTTTTCTGGATCATTCAAAAATTCAAAGCTGTCTTTTTTTCGAAAATTTAAAAATTTTTTCAGTTGTTCAATTTATTGATCAAAACATATTTGAAACAAAAAAATTTATTTCCTATGGCAATGAACAAATAATATGGAAACATGATGTCTACCGTACAACAAATAAGTTATGCAAATTGATTATCTACCCGTCTACGATTATCTGATTTTTTAAAAACCAATTAATCAAAAAAAAAAAAACTACCAGTTATTTGAGTCCTAATTATCCTAAAATCGATAATTTCGTCCATGATAATAATAAATAAAAATGGACGTTATTACGGTATTTTTTCTATACGAATTTCTAAGTTTCTAGAATTTTAAATAATTTCGAAATTCTATTTTTAGAAATTTTTGTAAAATTTCCAAAAATTTGAAAATTTCCAACGAGATTCTACGTCTTCAGAAATTTTTAAAATATTCAAAAATTTCAGAATTTTGTACTGGATTCTAGAAACTTTCACGAAATTCTTAAATTTCCTAATTTCTGGGTGAATTTGACTTCATTCTATGTGTTCCGGAAAATTGCTGGAAATACCGTTCTCCCAAAGAATCGGCTTCTGTCCATTGTCTGAATCTGTTGACGTGACGAAACATCCTCACGTTTCTTTTCTGGCACCATTGGCCTCCGATGCAGATTTTAAGACAAAGCAAATCGATATTTTGGGTTTCGTAAAGAAAATCCACCCCGACAGCATAAGTGACAAGTCGAGACAAATGTTCCAATTGATTTGACTGAAAAATACAAAATGATGATAATTTTTAAAAACAGATTACACTACCTGTGACGTGATTGTCAGTTTCTTTAAATTTGTGAAGAATGGTCCAGGAATAGCCTCAGGGGAAGAAATAGATACCAAACTTTGATTTTCTCGATTTTGACCGTTTTTGCATGTTCTCGTAGTTTTGAGCATTTCAATAAGTAAATTTACTTGTTGTTTATTAATTTGCGAAACTATCAATTCAATGATAGGACTGTCCATGAACAATTCTTCGACGTGATGTCTGAAGGCCGTCAGAAGTTGCAACAAAGACTTCACATCGCTCAATTTGAGTTTTGTGTCCACAGCAATTCCGAGTTGCCCCATCCCCAAATCCATCATCATCACGTTTCCATGTGGAAGCCATTCAAAGGAATCTGAAAAATTTAATTTCAGAAAACAATTGTCAAAAAACGTGTTCGAAAAAACAGTTGTTCTTTGTATTTTTTAAATCAAAAACTAATTTTTCAAAACCAAACGAGACTGCCAGTTCAAAACAAATCTATCCATCAAGAATTCCGAAATGAAAATAATGGATAAAATAAAATTTACCTTTTTCACAATGATGATTTCGTAAATCTGCAAGGCCATCGTATATCCGGACATCGATCCGTGTGAAGGAAGAAAGCCGAACTTCCGCAGCTCGTTTAAAAGCTCCAGAAACTCGTCTCCATCGCAGTAAATCTGTCAATGAAGCGTTTCCGATAATGATTTTTGCAAGTCGATCCTGAGAAATCGAAGAAGATGAAGGACCTTCGAAATTCCCTGGAATTCCACAACAACGGCAAATACCGTCAAAAACTTGTAATGGGAGTGTTAATGCCATCTGTAAAATAATCTATTTTGAATAAACGTGAAACACATGATAAAATACGATCGATAAAAAAGTACTAACAACAAGAATCGGGAAACGTTGAAAAAGCTTAAAAAATAAAATTGATAAGATTATGGAAAAAATTTTAGTTTCGACTAAAACAAAAGCGTTCAAATTCCAGTACTTTATATTGATCCAGCGTCAGCTGTAGATGTGAAAGAATGGCCGATATATCCTCGTGGATTAACCATAGCTTTCAAGTTATCTTAGAGAATAACACAGGACACAAGTCAATGAACAAAAAAAAACGTTTGTCAACGATTATATTCTTTCCCAAGATTGCCGATCAGTCTGTCGTACCCGTCCTTCTCGAGAAGGGGTGAACGCACTGGAAGCACCTTCATTAATGAGAAAACAGACAAAATGCAACTAAGTAAGCTGAACTGGACTAGTTGGAAAGAGTCTCTGATCGAGAGGGATCTCATCGTCGAAAAGGTTTTTGTTTGCACTCCCGCTAAAATTCGTAAGAACTCCATTGCCATGAGACAGAAGCAAAATCAGACAAAACAACAGTCTTCCAGATTATCCCATTGGTTACAATGTCGTTAAAAAACTAGAATATTTTTATAAAATTCTTCCAAGAATTTCAAAAATCAGAAATTTTTTGAAATAGTATATTTACGATTATCTATATCACATTCTGTCCTAAGTGATGAATCAATAGATTTCCCATTTTTCGTATTAGGATCACATAAATCTTATTTTTAATTTTTGAAATTATTTTTTTAATAATTAAAAAATTTACTTTTTTTAATTTTTAAAATTGTTTTCCAAGTAATTTTAAGATTTTTTAAAAGTTTTTGAAATTATTTTCTTAATAATTAAAAAATTTACTTTTTTTAATTTTTAAAATTGTTTTTTTAATAATTAAAAAATTTACTTTTTTTAATTTTTGAAATTATTTTTTTAATAATTAAAAAATTTATTTTTGCCATCCTATACAGTATATAATTTTTTGGAATTAAAAAGATTTATTTCTGAATTTAGTAGAATTATATTTAAATTGTAATTTTCAACACATCTCAACATTTTCGAAAAAAATTTCTAAATTTATCAACTTTAATAATGAAATTAATTATGATTTTAAACATCTATGATAGGATTTGTCAAGATCCATAATAGTATATAATCCTTTTATCTCATATCTGTCAGCGATATAAAACTGGATAACTGAAATCCTCAAGCTCAAAATTACATATTTTAAACTTTTTCGAAAAATATAATTCAAAAAATATAATTCGCTAATTTTCGACAAATTTTTGTTTCTAAATAATTTTTAACTCAGTTTTCTAAAGCAACATGGAATTAAACACGCCGATTATGCATTAGTTAAGCAGATCTGAGATGTCGATGCAATAACCTGGATATATTTCTGCAGAAAATTAAGCCGAATAATAATTACTAACAAAATGAAGAAAATTTTCACATTACAAGCAAAAACGAAGAAAACTGGATTCCATGACAAGGAATCCTCAAAATGTGAAATTTATGGTCCTGACACGAAAAGCAAAACAAAGCTATAAACTTACCGTATTGGGCAGATTGATCAAGTATGATATGGATAATTTTGTTCATTTTTTTCGGAAATTTCTGAAATTCTACAAAACTCTAAGATCTTTTACGAAATTTTTTAAATTTTCAACTACATTTTCGAGAAATTTTCATGGAAAACAATTTTACAAGAAATAAGAAATAAAACAAATATCTTCAAAAAGAAAATCTCATCTAAGTTTGACTTTTTTTTCTTACTGATATTTCTTTCAAATCAACCACTAAACTTTTCAGAACACGAAATTTAGGCCTGTCGTAATACTTTTAGGATTATGAGAATTTACTTTTCTTCATAAACGATGAAATTACAGAGAACATAGATTCTAAAAAAAGACCTACGTGCAACCTGGGAGGACTACGTGCATCCTAAGAAAATATGTGATTGAATTTTTTATTGTTTTTTTTATTGATACAACTCTGGTTTTATTTTAATAAATAAAAAAAAATAATTTTGCAAAAGTTTTAAATTTTAGAAAATTACAAAATTCAATATTTCAGATCTTCGTTCCAAAAGTTTATATTTAATTTTAAAAAACTAAAAATTTCCATAAAATTTTAATTTTTCAGAAATTCAAAAAATTTCCAAAATTCTAGAAAATTTCAAATTTTTATAGAATTTTCACCGACTTCTGGAGGATTCTCAAACTTACTGAATTTTAGAATTTTCTTAAAACTTTCATAAATTCTAGAAAATCACAAAATTACAGAATCTAAAAAATTTTCAAAAATTTCAGAAGTTTTTACAGAATTTTTGAAATTTTCACAAAATTCTAAAAAATTCTAAAAAATCACAAAATTACAGATAATCTGAAAAATTTTCAAAATTTTCAGAAGTTTTTACAGAATTTTTGAAATTTTCACAAAATTCTAAAAAACCTCAAAATTCAAAAAGTTCTTAAATTTTATAAAAATTTCAAAATCTTCCATTAGAATTCTGGAAAATTCAGAAATTTTCATTAAATTCTTAGAAATTTTAAAAACTTATGATTTAAAAAAATTCCTAAATATTTTATTAAATTTTAGAAATTTTACTTTTAAAAAAAGAAAAACAACCTAGAATTTGACGGACAAAATCAGCAAATTCTGCGACTTTGAAAATTAATGAAAACACAAATAATAATTGAAATTGATAAATTACTCTTAGTCTGTCGGGGAAAAGGTCGAAATCGGAAGGAAAAACACACATGACCAAGAAAGGAAAACGTCATTGCCTTGTGTTCTTCAGTTATTTCTTAACAGATAAAAAACAACAAAGACGATGGAGTATTTTTAGAATCCCGACCACTGCCGACGTTCTCCAGGACTCGGATCCTGACTGAAGAGTCCGTCAATACAGAATTGTCAATAAACCTAAATTCAAGACAAAAGTTGGTTTTTTTAAGAATACAGTAAACAAAAAAAATTGTTCAGAACACTCGATAAACGTTTAAGTTTTGTTTTTAAAGTATAAAATATAAAAATCTCCAATTCTGAACAACTTTGGGAATTCAGATCGTTGACTGGTTTCCGCGGTTTGATAGCAAGGGATCAAAGTACGGAACCAAAGCTGTATCAAAACTGTCGTTGAAGGAACAAAGAAGCCCCAAATTTCACGAACAAGAGTTTTTAGAACTTTCAAACACGAAAATCCATGTCTAGACTATTTCGCAATAATATTTATTTTTAATTTTAAATATTTATCAAAATAAGATTTTATAAATCTTTGAAACCTGATAAAATCATTTAAAATTTAAAATTCTAGAATTTTATAGAAAATTTCGAAAATCCATGTCTAGACTATTTCGCAATAATATTTATTTTTAATTTTAAACATTTATTAATATAAGATTTTATAAATTTTTGAAATCTAATAAAATTTAAAATTCTAGAATTTTATAGAAAATTTCGAAAATTCTATGTCTAGACTATTTCGCAATAATATTTATTTTTAATTTTAAATATTTATCGAAATAAAATTCCATAGAAATTTTTGAAATTATTCAAAATTCAATAAAAAATTTTAAAATTTCAGAAATCTATGTTAAAATAATTTTATAACATTTATTTCTGATTTTTATAATTTTATATTTGCACATTTCAAAAATGGAAATCCTATTTAAAAAATTAACAAACGGTGTTACGAAATCATGAAACAAGAAAATTAAACAACTTTTTAGATAAAATCGAAAAAAAACAATTCGATTTTACAGACTATATTTATCAGTTTTTTTTCAATTTATAAAAACGGCCTAGGGGGACAGCTTGCGCAAAAACTGGCTTCCGCAGGTATTCAAAGGATGGGACACATGCGAGCGATCATCGAACGACGAGTAAAGACCAAATTTTATTCTTTCTTCGTTTTGAGATCGACGAAATAACTGTTTTATAACCAAAAAGAAAATTGTTTATAAACGTGAAATGACTGTGTTTCTCGTTTTATCGAGATGAATAAATCAAGATGGTTACAACTAATCGATTTCGTTAATTTCATTAGAATCTTCTAGAATTCAGAAATTTAAAATTAAATTTTAAAATTAAATTTGAAATTTTTTTGGTATTTGTCGATTACACAACTATTGAAAAAAAAATTTTACGCGAAATAATTTTTTTAAAATTTTAATCAAAAGATCAATTATAATAATTTTAATCAAACAATAAATAATCAAATAATTTGTTTTAAAGGTTTTTTCCAGAGCGTTAGGATAGTTGAAAAAAAAAAGAATAAAATGTACAATATTTTTTTATTATTATCTTGTTATTTTTTGTCTTACAGATTTTGCAAAATGTTCGTCTCGGACAGGCTTATTTCTCTTCAAAATTGCCCACCTATATATGAAAAAACAAAAAATAAAAAAAATATATGTAAAAAATATTAAAATTACGAAAAAGTGGTTTCGACACGAAAATTTTTTTTCCGTCGGCCGTGTAACCGACAATTACTAATTTTTTTGTATAATTAGATATTTGTGGAAAATTCTGAAACCTTCGAAAATCTTGAGGATTTCTTAATTTTTAAAATTTTATGTAAATTTTCGAAAATATTCAAAATTCAATAAAAATTTTAAGAAATATAAAAATCAATTTTTCTGGAAGATTTTAGAAATTCATGTCAAAAAGAAATTTAGAATCATAATTTTTACAATTTAAAATGTAAAAATTTTAAGTTCTTAAAAATTGTAGAAATCCGTTCCAGGATTGAAGTGGACCGAATGCGGACTCCCACCGCGAAAGTCCCTGCCAGGGCAGTAGCGATTCCCGCCAATTTCGAAATTAAATTTCCAACGTTTTTATATCAATAGATATCATTGGAATTAAATTTTCAACATTTTTATATCAATAAATATCATTGGAATTAAATTTCCAACGTTTTTATATCAATAGATATCATTGGAAAAAACTTGAGAAATCGTGTCTATCCTGCCGCCAGAGGGGCCCGTACCACATCAAGGACAATTTCGTAAGAACGTTTATTTCTAATTTCCGTACAATTATGATTATGTTATTTCAGCTTGTTTGCCGAAATAATGGTTGAATTTCGATTTAACTAATAAACAAGTCGGGGAGGAATGTCGTCATCTGATCGTTCTTGAACTGGGATAAATCGAGGAAGAACTACGAACTTTATAGTTGTCCTTTGATTATTGGAAAATTGAACTTTATTTTTAAAAATCTCTGAGATTTAAGTACACTATTTTTGTTTGGATTTATATATTGACACGTTTCTCAAAATCCAATCGAGAAATCAGTTTTTGGAAGAACAAAAAGTGACCAGTTTCAACATTGCATTTTTCTTGAACGGCGGCGTCGTGGCTTCTAAAGCGCAGTATCTGGTCGGCATCTTCAAGCAAGACTGCATGGCCGTAGGTTTTGCAGGAGCATAAGGTTCATCGTCGATGACTTGTTCGTCAACTTCGGTATATTCGATTTCTTCCAAAAAACCAAATCGAACATGTCTCCCGGCAATGTTCGGAGGAGCACTTCGAGGACAATCGAGATTTTCAGATTCTGAATTTATTCTTCTGATGGATATTCGATGACTCCGTCGTCTGGCCGGAGTAACTGGAGCGGATTTGGTCGTTGGAGAAGAAGTTCCAACAGCGTCGATGGAGTGCGAGAGTCGAGACAACTTAGCTAAAAAAGTAAACACATCACGTGACTTCCGAGTTCCCGAGGACTTACGTGTTGAATCGCATTTCTTCCTCAATTCAATTGGATTAGAACTAGCTCTGATTTTTTTTCTATCGACAGAATTATACAGTACAAAATCTTTCTTAACAACCGGAACAATAAACGCCATGGTGACTGCTGTAATTTGAACAGGATCAATATAATTATAATTATTCATTTTATATAAAATTTCCGTTTTTAAGTTATTTCAAAAAAACAAGAAAAACAAATTTCTGTAACTACGGAAATGGAAAAACAAACAACAAGACTAAAAATTAACTGATGGCTCTGTTCACCTGGCTGAAAGTGCAATGAAGGAACCATTTATTCAGAAATTTAGTTCAAAATGAAAAATTAAAAGTTGACTTATGCTCAGCAGAAACTTAAAAAAATATCTTTTTTCACAACAAAATAAATTCCTTTCCTTAGTTCAAAAATAATCCGAACAATTTAAAAAAAATAAAAATTCTATAAAAAATAAAAATTTAAAAAAAAATAAAAATTCTTTAAAAAATTTAAAAAAAATTTAAATTTCTTTAAAAAAATAAATTCATTAAAAATTTAAATTCTTTAAAATAAAAAAATTTCGAAAAAATTCTTTAAAAATAATAAAGTAAAATGAATCATCGCCGATGGGGAATTACGAGAATTATTTTTTCCTAATTTTACAAAATTCGTTCCTTCCATAAAAATTCAAAAATATCATATTTTTAATTATAACATTAGTTTAAAAAACGATCATGAAATTAAATTTCTAATTTTAAAAAAATCCAATTTTCACAAAAATCAAAAAAAAAATTTAAAAAATAAATTTCATCAACCTTTGACTGGTGATACTTTGCCTTTTTTCATATTGTTGTTCTAACTCCACCCTATCAATCTGGACAACACGTAAAAAACGAAATCGACTCTCGCTACACGGAAAAATGGTTATCAATTCGCTAGTATTATTGAAAAAACTGAGTTTCTCCATTTTTATGGAATCAAGGAAACCCCGTCAAACAATTTTGGTCTTATCTCAGAATCAAGGTCGTGTTTTCCTCAACCGATAATTCATAGCATTGATGAAACACATCTCAGAGTGTCCAAATTCAAATCAACTTTCAACAACAATCCTAATAGGTCTAATCTAGACCGAACATATTACAACCTAGTTTATAAATTAATTCGAATTAGGTTTCCAGATAGGAGGGTCTTCTGGAGACAATGGAGTCTTCTTCATAATTATGTCTGCAGCTTTTTCCGCCAACATGATCGTTGGAGCATTGAGATTTCCACTAACAATTGAGGGCATTACACTAGCATCTACCACCATCAAGCCTTCAATCCCATGGACTTTCATAGTTTCTCCATCAACAACAGCATTGGAATCAGAACTGAGACCCATTTTACACGTGCATGATGGATGATAGGCAGATGCAGCTTTTTCTCGAACAAATTTATCAATCTAAAAATCTTAAGAATTAAAATATAAAACTTTCAAATTCACAAACCTGTTCGTGTGTTTTGCATTCTGGACCTGGAGCAATTTCACCAGCTCTAAAGGGATCGAAAGAACTTTGAGCAAAAATTTCACGGGAAATTTCAATACATCTACGAAATTCGATCCAATCATCCTCATGATCCATATAATTCGGATCCAGAAGTGGATGTCGTCTAGGATCACGACTTTGTAAACGAAGAAATCCACGGGACTTTGACCTCATAGGCCCAACATGAACCTGAAAAGTTTCAATATAAACAAATTTGGATTAGTGAGACACAAACTTGATAAGCATGGCAAGTACCGTTTGTACGACCGTCATCATGAACAGTTGATGGAAGAAAGTGGAATTGAATGTCGGGATGTTCAACCTGGAACAAATAAGTAATTTTATTATTTTCAATAAAACTCACATCAGAACGAGATCGAGCAAAGCCTCCAGATTCCAAATGACTACTGGCAGCAAGACCTGTTTGATTGTAGAACCATTGAAGACCAATTTTGACCATGTTGTGAGGGAATTTCCATGAGCTTTTGTTGTAAAGAGTAATTGGTTGACTACATTTTTCCTGGATGTAAATTTCTAAATGATCTTGTAGATTATTACCAACACCAGGCATATGTTGAACAAGAGGAATGTCATGAGCCTTCAGATGATCGGCAGGACCAAGACCACTCAACATGAGTAATTGTGGTGAATTAATCGCACCGCCGGAGAGGATGACTGCTTCTTCGCAGTAGATCTTCTCTCGACTGAAAGAATCGATTTCAGTAGCACCAGCGATGTTCTGTCCTCGGAGATATTCAACTCCAATCGCTCGGTTCTTGTCGAAGAGGATCTTTGTGCAGTAAATCCCACTAGAAGTAAAGAGATTAGGTCTGTTCAAAATCTGAAAATAATTATTTCCAAATTTCTATGAAAAATAAATCTTACTGGTCGTAGATAAGCTCTGGATGAACTCCATCGAATTCCGTTTTTGATGGTCATATCCATCGGTCCAAGGCCTTCTTGCTTGTATCCATTCATGTCATCAGTAGTTCCAACAGGATGGGTCTTTCCAGCGGCCATGAAGGCTTGATGAAGAAGATTTTCGCATTTTCCTTGAGAAACATAAAGTGGTCCATTGTGTCCGCGAAATTTCTCGTCGGATCCGGTCGCTAATTCGTGAGTTTGAGCTTTTTTGAAATATGGCAAGCAATTTTTATATGCCCATCCTTTAGCACCTTCTTTTTCCCATCTGTCATAATCATATGGATGACCCCGAACGTAAGCCATGGCATTCAACGACGAGGAACCGCCCCAGACCCGTCCTCGAGGCCAGTAAATCACTCGATTATCCAGATTTTTCTGAGCAGCAGTATGGTAAAACCTGTAATTTCATATATTAAAGTTTTTAATAAATGTAAAATTCATACCAATTGTACTTATCATCACATAAATTGTACATCAACGCCGCGGGCATGTGAATTTTCCAATTCCACCAATGATCTTTCGGTCCAGCTTCTACCAAAAGTACTTTATTATTTGGATTTTCCGTCAATCTATTAGCCTAAAAGTAGTAAATTGACAGTTTTCATATAAAACTCCCTAAACAAACTAAAACACATCCTGCAGAACCAGCTCCGACAACTATATGGGTCGGTTTCACGCCGTCGGGAAGCTCGGGAGAAAAGTGACCCGGTTTGAAGCTGTCCTGATAGCTAGTAGTACGGACTCTAAGTGTCGATGGAGTGGTCGAGAAGAAACGGGTAGGATATAGCCGGATCATCTCGATGGAATGGAGCTAAATGAAAAACTGAAACTGAATAACTAGAGAACAGTCAAAAAAACTCAGAGTGTTCTCCAAGGAAATACGAGTTGATATAACTCTCCGATTTAATTTTACGTTTTTGAATTCCCAATTTTCAGTGTTTAACACTTTACTTCAAACAATTACTCGATGTAAACATTATTATAGGCACAAATATATAGATAGATATATGACTTCCTCATAGAGCAAGCTAAGATCGGTGGAATGGTTGAAACGGGGAGAAAGTTGCACTTGGCCGTCCATAAGCTCGACTTTAGCCCGCTCGCCTTCCCGAAACGGATACCGTCTTCATTGAGAGGCTCTAATATGTAGATCCGGAGTCCTACTCGTTTTACTAGCTATCGCAATATGCGACAATCGAGTTTACTACTTCTTTGTTACTTTATTCCTCTGCTTGTGTTTTGTGATCAAGAACGATCGGTAACAAATGCCCAACGTGTTCGACCTGCAAGTTATTTTTGTTTTGTCGTTCTCATTACGTCATAAAACTAACCAAGTGATCTGCATGGGGGTGGAGTTCGTGATGTTCGCCGATTCCAGAGAGGACTCCGACCGTCGCCCCGAGTTTCGCTGACTTCCCCATTCCCATGTCAGCCAGTGTGTCACCAACCATCAAAGCATCCTGAAAACCCGACAGTTCAAGTTTCGACAGATATTGTTTGTTTTGTTTTTGCAAGTACTTGAAGTATATTTTGAATGAAGTTTTAGGAGACAGAACACAAAAAATTCTAGTTATTTAGAAAAATTTGGTTCCTCGTGATTAGGTTAATTAAGTCGTACTCACCTCAGGATCGACATTCAGAGCACGGCAGATCGAGAGAGCGTTATGCGGGTTCGGCTTGGGCAAAGCACCGTGGTCGTCCCCACACACGACGATGTCGATGAATTTCTCCAACTCTAGGCTTTTCAATGTTGTTATCGTTCCTTCTCTGAAACAGCTGTTAAAGATAAAACATATGCTTAAAAATTAACCTGCTGTCAGCGGTACAAATGGCAATTTTAACATTGTGTTTTTTCAAATTCCGGAACAAAGCTCGTAAATCGTGAATTTGCTTCAAAGTTTCAGGAGAACTTGTGTTGCAATCGACGACACTGGATTTCACGATTTTTTCGGCTGATTTTTTGTCGACATTATGATCAACGAGAAGATTAACGATATTTTGTCTGATTTGGTCCATAGTTCCTTCGGCAAGAAGACCAGTTTTGACTTTTTTCTCAACTGGACAAAATCCGAGGAGTTTGTACACCTTTGTGGAAATGTCCAAGTTGGTTGCCTCCGTTAACTTCCTAGTGACATTCAGCGTCCATGGAACCCACATACTATGGAAGCAGATAAGGGTCCCATCCTTATCAAAGATGACGAGAGATGCTTTCTTCCCCGGACGCCCGGAGTTCCTGGAACTATCAACAGCGGGCTTTGTTCCAATTCTCTCAGATGGCTTTGGTTGATTCGCCTCCAAACGAGCCATGACACGAGGACTATCATCTTTAACACTTCTCGTGATGTAAAGTTTCTGATTGAAGGAAGTATCTGAAAAACACATTTCATTAAAAATAAAAAATTACAAAACAAACCAGAGATAACGAGGAGCTTAGGGATCTGTCTGTTGAGTCCTTGAAGACTTCTAAAAAGAGCCATGGCAGCACAATTGTTCATCCAAAGACCTGAAATTTGTAAATTTATATAAAAATTTCAAAATTGATCACGATTTAGAAATTTCAAAAGTTTCTAATTTATATAAAAATTTCAAAATTTTTTACAATTTAGAAATTTCAAAAGTTTCTAATTTATATAAAAATTTCAAAATTGATCACGATTTAGAAATTTTAAAAGTTTCTAATTTACATTAATCACGATTTAAAATTTATTAGTAAATCGAAAATTTTAAATTTAATCATAATTTAAATTTTAAAAAATCCATTTTATCATAATTTGAATTTTTAGAGACTTTTAATTTTACTAATGATGAATCAGAAGCTTGGGAGTTGTTAATTTATACTAATCAAAAAATCTGGTGACGTGATAAAAGGGGCGGGTACGAGCACTCGACGAAGGACGGAGATTTGTCAATGAAAAATGTGCAAATGGAAGAGCGATCAGAGATTCTTTTTTTTTATGAAATCAGAGTTCACATTCAAAACAACATGGGAGCAGGTGTACTTGATTGCCAATTTGTTACAAAAAACTTGATTTCTTGTGACAATAAGGACTTTTGAACCGGAATTTATCTCAAAAACGAAATTAGAGAAAAACAATTTTTTTTTATAAAATACTTCCAAGGGCATATCAGGTCGATGGGGGGACTGTAGAACAGAATTCGCGCAAGATTCAGATGATTAAAGCAAACTGGCGAATAAATACGGCCGCTGTGACGGTGGAAATTTCCTTCACGGAGCAAAAAAATAATCCTAAACTACACCGATTCCTAGCCAAATTTGACAAAACAATTTGATAAATTTCTTAATTACAAAATAAACAATTTTTTAATTTTTTCAATATCAACAATTCGAAAATTCAGGTAATTTTAAATAAAAATTATTTTTAAATAAAATTTTAAATTTTTTTAATTTTAAAAATTAAAAATAAAAATTTTATAAATTTTTGAATAAGAACTATTTTAAAAATTAAAAATTATTTTTAAATAAAATTTAATAAAAATAAATTTTTTAGAAATATTTGAAATTAAATAAATTTTTAATAATTTAAAAAAAATTAATTATACTTTAGAAATTTTTGAATAAAGACAATTTTAGAAAATTATATGCATTTTAAATTAAAATTTTTTAGAATTAAATAAACTGCAAATTTTCTAAAAATTGTTTTAAAAATATTTTTCAGCAGAATTCGGTAAAAATAAATTTTTGCAAATTTATTAGTTATAAAATTTAAATAAAATTTAAAATAAAATTTCAAAAAATTAAAATAAATTTTAAAAAAAATTTAAATAAAATTTTAAAAAATTAAATTTAAAATTAAAATAAAAGTGACTAAAAAATCAACTTTAAGTCAACATTGAAAAAGCAATTTTGTAAAGTCTTCATTTTTAGGCCAGAGTATTCTATGAATAATTCGAAACAAAGATGATTGAAAAAAAACGACTTCGAAGTCAAACTTAACAATTATGAAATCCGTCAATTTTAAGAAAAGTAACTCTTGGATTTCAAGGATAACCTTAGATATGATTTAGAAGGTCATTGAAATCCAATATTTAAAACTAAAAATGCAGTGCAATGGAAAAATCGTACGTTCAAACGAATTTCCTCAGCGACTGAGCTAAACTAAGAGGGAACCAGACAGCAAGAGCTTTGGAAAACCCCTTTTTTTTAGCTTCTCTCAGATGCGTCAATAGGGTGGGTTAGCTCCAAAACCCCGCCCATCTACAGACAAACAAAATATGCAGCTTTTTTGCCATCGAAAAAGTACGAATTTAGGAAATGGTTACGAAATAAGCAAAATACTATGAAGATTTTTATTTTCATTAAATTAAAAAATTATTAAAAATACTGTATTTTAAATCTCTCAAGATAAAGATTAATTTTCTTTATGAATTTTTAAATCTTTTTTGATTATTTAATCCAGTTTATCTCGAAAATCCAAAAATCAGAATTTTTCCACAGGTTTCCGTTTTTTTCGCTGTAAAAAAGTTTGTCTTTTAAAAATCATCGTATACGAAAACATTAAAAAAAAAATAAAATCTTCTTTTCGGTTTCGTTTTTAAAGATATTTATGAAAAAAATGGCATTTCTCACGCAAAAATGAAAAATATCAACTTAACCTTATTCGACGAAATTCGCAAAAATTTTATTTAAAAACAAGAAATTTTTACTTTAATTATAATTTAAAACTTTATTTTCATTAAAATCTAAATTTTTTTATTTAAATTATAATTTTAAATTTTTACACTTTAATCATAATCTGAATTTTTTAATTTTTTTCTAATTGAAATTTAATTTTTCTACTTTAATTTTAATTTTTTATTTAAATTTTTACCAGAATTTTAAAAAAATTTTAATTTTTTATTTAAATTTTTACCAGAATTTTAAAAAATTTTTTAATGAAAATGAAAGAAAAGCCATTTAGGTGCTTTTGAACGGAAATTTTGCTGGAGTCGCTCAATAAGGTAATGCTGTTATTTTTTCTCTAATGAAAAACGACAAGAATTACATCGATTTTGAATTCCACGACTTTCAAAAACAATTTTAAAAATACACTACTGTAAAAGTTAAAAGTAAACAATTATTTCAAAATTTTCATCGAATTTCGAAATAATCCGCAAAATACCGTATGCTATGGATGTTCTTTAAAAATTCGACATTCAGTTGAATTTTAAAAAACATTTTTTTCATCGATAAAATTGCCCGGAATTTATCTTCGATAAACGACGAGAAAACAAACAATCTGATGTTGATTAAAGCATGTTAGAAACCATTATTTACACATACCGTAATCATTGCATATACCAAAAAGACGATTTCTGAAAATATCAATCGAGCAGGTGCTTGACCACCAAACCGTCATCGATGGAGTCCTCGTCGTTCATCCAGAAATAAATTATTTGTTTTTTCTCCAGTGGTTCCCAGTGTATTTCACAAATCCGAATGCCATCGGCAATAACTTCTTCTTCGAGTTTGTACGGTAAGCCGGATAAATACAGTTCCCCAATGAAGTCGTATACACTCATGGATTGTTCGGATTTTTCTGCATCGGGAGAACGATGGGATCCATGAGTGGTTTTCTTGAGCAAAATGACCACATTTACCGGCACCATGGGTTCAGGAGCTGTGCATTCTTCAGAAAGGACAACCGCATCCGTCCTAGTCCTCTCAGCAAGGGTCTTTTGCAACTTCTCCAGGCATTTTTTATGAATAACATCTTCGAATTCGTCAAAATTAAGTCCGATGTTGTCTTGGATCTGAAATATTCATTGAAAAATTATTAGTTTCATATATAAAAAGCACTTTTTCGTTGACATAATTGATACAGAAATTTTTGATAACCTTGCTGAATCCAGCAGCCTTGGCGTTCTGCTTGAAGTCCTCCATAAATCCGTCCAGTCGACCAGATACGAGACACTGATGCTCGGCTACGGCCAGATTTCTAGCACCACCAACAACGTACACTTCAGATTCCACGATTGTTTCTTCTTCGCTTTCTGAAAGATGTTCTTCTATATAATCCATAACATCGAAATCCCCAAGTAAAGGATCATCGATAAAGTGAAATTCTGAATCCTCATCAACTGGAAAACTCTTTGATGTCGTTCCCGAAGCATCATCGATTAGTTGACGGAATTGAGCCATCGTCATTGGATCGTCTGGAAGGAGAACTTCAGTAACGACAGAAGCAATCCAATTGCAAATGAGCCAGTTTTTCCATTCGAGAGCCCTATATTGTTTCGCGCTCTCAACTGATGTCAACTCCTTATTTTCCAGAGCTCAGCGACCTTCATTGTTTTCTTTTTTGCAATTTTGTCATTCTAAAATAAGATTTTTTAAATTTTAATTGAAAATTATTAAAATTACTGTATTTTGTTTGGTTTTCTTTGGGTTTTACGGGTGATTCATATATCAACTCGCTTCAGTAGGTAAGTCCGAAATAATGTAATTTTAATTTTTATTCTTCGTTTCGGATGTTTTTTCACATTCACTAGGTTAATAATGGACTCAATATTGATATTCATATGGCGGATATTTTTATAACATTAAATATTTGTACATAATTGAAAATTGGTTTTTCGGGTTTAGACTAATCAACTTAGACCGGTGTATGACGCTGGATTCTTATATCCTTCAAGGATTTTATATAATTTCCTGATTTTCTATCATCATTGTCAAAGTTGCTTTGATATTTTTCAAAATTTCTTGATCTTAAGAAATTTCTAGTTTTTTTAGATATTTTAGATTTCGTAATCAACTCGTTCCCGGAAATTTTTTTGTTTTTAGATGTAGTTGAAACAGAACTTTAATGTGATCACAATTAATGAAAAATTAATATTTATTGATCACACAGAATTCTGTCTATGGATGAGTTTTCAGAAAACCTAGAGTAGATAATTTTCGTTCTCAAGAATATAGAACCTTTATAGCCAACTCGGAAATTTCACTAAATTCTTATTTAAATACAAAATACAACAATTTGGATATGTTAAATTTAAAGAATTAAGAGTCATCCAAAATTTCGACTTTCCAATTTTTGATTTTATAATTTTTCGACTTTTTCAATTTTTGATTTTTATAATTTTTCGACTTTTTCAAAGGAATTTTTTAGTAGATCAATCCTCATGATTTGCTTCTCTTGACGACCATAAACTGATCCCGGCTATTGTGAATTATTTTTTTGTTATTTTTAAACTAATTGATCTCGAAAAATGGAAGATACATTTTCCGCTGAAGAAAAGCCTCTGGCAATGCCCTTGAGTCCTTCAAAAAAGGTCGTCAAAAGAATTAGAGGAAGAAGGGACATCAAAAAGGCTACGATGGATACCGGAGATCACGTTCGTAGACCTTTTTCTCCAAAATCGGAAAAATACATCCGCAAAATGGACAGACTTGTGAAAATTTACGAAAGAGTTGCCGAGGTTTGTTTTTGGATTTTTCTATGAAAATGAATATTTTTGATTTAGAAAAACGCAAAATTACGGTATCATCTCCTTCGAGTAAAAAAAGAAACGGAACATTTGACTCAAATAAAACGGAATCTTTGCAATCGACTTTCGTTTTTCAACGATCCTTACATGGACCAAAACTTGGAAATCCCGGATAACAATTTCCGCGAAGTCGATGTTGACAAACTCATCGGTGACGTCATCACAAGTACAGAACCCCTAGTGGCCCCGCCAAACAAAAAACGACGTATCGACAGTAAAAAATGCGCAAATGTAATTTTTAAAATTTTAAAATTTGATTAAATTAATTTTTTTAGAAATCAAAAGATGATTCGAAAGAACATGATTCAAAAAAAGAAGTGATTAACCGTATTTTGAGTGCTGCTAGTTCTGTCATGAAACAAGAAGAACAAAAAGTTAAAAAATTCGAAAATGGAAAATCAGAATGTTCTTCACCATCAAAACGACAGTCTACCAGTGCTTACGGTAACTGCACACCATCGACTTCGAACTCAGTTTTCCAGAGTATGGGGGTTCCTACTCTAGGGTCCATGAATCCGACTTTGACACAAAATTCCTCGAATGTGTACTTCGTAACGACCTCACTGCCCCAAGTGAAGGACTCTGTAACGTCCGGGAATGCTCCAGTTAAAAAAGCTTTGTCTCCTCGGATTCCGACTCAGGTTTCCCACAATATCGAGTCTTCTCCGTTACCTGGAGCGACAGACGACCAACTGAAACCCGCGTTTACTCAGTCTCAGACAAGTACTGTAGCTTCTACATCTGTGAAACCAGTTACAACGAAAACAACAACATCTTTCGCCGTCGTGACTCATCACGATTTACCCAGGAAGAATACAGTAAATTTTGGTTTTATTAATTTTGTAAACTCAAGTTTTCAGTCCGTTCCTGATCCTTTGAATGAAAACAAGGAAATAATGTCTGATTCGAAATCTCCAGTTTCAAAAAGTCAACCTTCAGGAAGACCTCCAAGTCCACTCCACGCCCAGATCACGACCACCCCGCTTCCTCCGAAATCGAAACCAGATGTACCTGTTGACGTCACAAGACCTCAACAAGGATCCACAAGGTCGTTCTACACTCAACCAGTCAACGTCTATCAAGATCCAACGACGATTAATCCTCAACTTTTGCCTCATAGACAATTGAACTTTCGAAAAGTTCAAGAAGAACAAATAAAAGAAGAAAAATCCAGACAACTACAAATTCAACAAGGAAGAATAAATCAAAACACGACAACAATGATTATTGCACCACAACAGCAGATGATTGTTGGACCTCAAGGTCAGATGCAGCAGATAGTTATTCCGTCTTCTACTTTTCAACAAGTTCCGTTGATCCAATCTCAACCGAAACTACGGGAAGCTCTTCAAAACGCGGGTAACGAAGCCAAAAGACAATCTACAATTTCTCAGCCAATACAGTTGGTTCAGACTGTGGTTCCTAATCAACCGAGACTTGTCGGGCCTTCTGGAGGACAAATCACTTCTGATGGATCCAATTCCCAGATGGTCATAGATGACAACAGAGAAATCATCTACATTGACCAATCCGGGATCACTTTTGGTTCTCGAGGAGAAATGAAAATGATAGTTCCGATAGCTGGCTCCCAGACAGTACGGTATTTGGTGCCACAGACGTCGATTCCCCCCACGATCGCCATTTCATCTCAGAAACCTCAAACTACAGTAGGCGATAGATTACTTCGGGCTTCGTCCATCGATCATTTATTGCCTCAGAATCCTGATTCGAGTAACTTAAACGACGACAACATTGATTGGTCAAAGTACGATGAACCGAAGCCAAAGACGAAGAAGAATTCGACTCCGAAGAAACGTGGAGCGAACGTCAAAGTAGATGCCAACAGCGATGCCATGGCCAGGATCTCCCCAATTCTCGCCAAGTTCCAACAAGAAATGGCTCAATCTACAGTAGCCCAAGAACAACAACAACAACAACAATTAGCTATGGCCGCTAGAAATGCCACAAAAACGACTCCGGTTAGAGCAAGGAAACGACCTACGAAGACGGAGAAGACTTCTACTTCTCCTGAGAAACTAAACACGGAATCTTCACAACCTTCGACGGAGAATGTTGAAGAACAACCACCTTCAACAGCACCTACAGAAGTTGCTGAGGAACCAGTGTCTGCTGACCCAATCCCGACATCAACTGCAAGCAATCCACCAATTCAGAACTCAATTTCTCCTTCGAAGGAATCAAATCCAGACATTCCGACAATTATCGTCACTGCCGCTACTCCAGAACCAGGATCAAAGTCTCCTCAGAAATCACAATCTGATCAGAAGTCGGAAACTCCACAATCTTAGTCCGATGTTTTTTAAATATTAATAAAATAAAATAAAATAATTGAAATTGTCACAAAATTACCTCAAGATTAACTTACGAAATTTTTTAAGAAACTTTAGAATTTGAAGTTTTCCAGGTCAAAATTATCTATTTAGAGACTTTAGTTAATTTTCATTATATTTGTGGTTTTATTTCCATCTATACGAAAATCGTGGTACTGAACAGTTTTAATTTTATTTTTAATACAAACTATTTTACTATTTTACTACTTTACTACTTTTATTCCTATATCGCACAATCAAATTTTACAACAAATTACAATTTAAATTTAAATAATTTAATTCTAATTGTCGTTTCCTTTGATGCAGCTTTCCAGTTGGATTCGTGCGTAGGGGGCAGCACGGGTTGGAGAGAAATTGTGCTGCGTGACATCGAACTCGGCCTTCTTGCATTCTAGACGTGCAAAGTTTCACGTCACGTTTCAAATTTCTGATCCTATTCCGTTCTACAGAATCGCTACAATCTACTCCCGCGACGGATTCTGTAGATCGGTGTTCCCGCGCTTCCCCCCCGGCACGTCCCCACTAGTCGATGACGTGTAGGTTGCGTTTTGGTAGAGCGTGTAAAAAACGCAACCGCTCACCAAGCCGCAGGAAGTGAGAACTAAATACAAACTATTTCTAAAATATAATTTTAAAAATGTTGTTTATATATCTTTGATGATCTGTATTTTATACTCTATATAGAGTGCAAATTTCATAATTGAGAAGATGAGTTTTATGAGACAGGGAGATAGATTTGATATATGAACTATATTGAAAGTACCAAGGATCAAGCCCTGACCTTGCTCCCAAGATGGTCATGTGACATTCGCTCTCCATCGACTCGCGCTGGTTCGTAGTTGTTGATCTTTTAATCTGTCAAATGATCAAAAAATTGACAGCTCAGATATCATTTTAAAATTATTTTTTTGTAAACATAAAATTAATATTTTTTCTTTCTTTATAAAATTAGAGTACTTTTATTTTTATTTCCAAAATCTAGTTTTTTGTTAATTATATTTAAAAATGTTTTTGATTTTCTAACGGAAATTGAAATGATAAAATATTTTGATTTTCAGTAAATTAGGGACTTTAGCAAAGTAGAACATGCAAAAATTTGAACAAACTTAATCATTGTTATTACATTGTTAAAAAATAATAAATTGGCATGTTTACCTACAAAAATATGAAAATATTCTTTTGTTTATAAATATAGTTTTCAACTACACAAATGGAGAGGACAGAGAAGCAATAATCGTACTGTATGTTTCATTTTATGGGAAAGTCGGCACTACTTGATTCTTTATATCAGTTCTTATAGAAAAAAAAATCGACTAAATAATCTCTGAAGGTGATGGAAGAACTCTAAGTTTCTCCTTGCATATTGAATATTATCTGTTGGTAGATTTTTAACCTTATTAAAAAATAAACAAAGATTTTTAAATGCTCAAGAATATTCTAGATTGTTAGTTTTATTACGATTAAAATTCTCATTCAAAATGCAATCTCAATAAAAAATCGAATAATGTTTATTTTTAATTGAAGTTTCCATTTTTCTATTACTTTAAGGATAACATTAATAAAAAATAAATCAGTGACTAAAAATGAATAATATTATTGCTAATTAAGAAAAATTTTCATTTGAATCCCAACCAATATTTTATTAACTTCGTAGTGTGAACTTTTAATGATTATATTTCATTTCTATATCTATGAAGACAGTAAAACACCACTAATTGATCATATAATATTATGACACCATGTAATTTCTCTCCCTGTTTATTACTGTTTCGTCCCTATATTTCAGTTGACTGCTTAATTACAAAACCTTTCAGATGTCTTCCTTAATTTCACTAAGAGTATTTCAGCTTGAAGTTTTGCACTTTATGACGAATTTTTATTTTCTTCAGCTCCTATTCTTGTTATTTTTATATCCTGTGTTTTTCTAAACCAGCTAATCATAACATTTAATTTCCTCTATCCTACATGTTCAAAGTGTAAGTAACAACTTGGTGAGTTTTTTAATTATAAAAATTTCATTTTTGTTTGACTATAAATATTTTTATTTTCTAATCAAAAGTGGTCCACGTTTTTATTTACAGACGAATGATTACATTTAATAACAAGGATATAAATTTAAAAAATACTACTTTATATCTTATAAATCTCTTCATTATAGTAACAGATGTTTCTTCTTTAAAATAACCTCTTTCTAAGACTGTTCTGGAAAAACTCTATGACACCAGTTTCTTTCAGAGTCGTCTATTTTTAATGTGAAAGGTTCTGTTGCTTGATCATCTTTAATCATAACTTTTTTGTTTAAGCTCAAGTAATCACTAGAATTATCATCTTTCTTCTCAAGTATTTGAGTACTGGATTTGCTTTCTAATTGTGAATTTAAATCACCTTCTTGACTATGTTCAACAACAACGTGAACTTGGTTCATTTTAAGACCTAACATTCTTTCGATATACTTGAAATCAATACGCTTATTGAATCTATATTCCCTTTCATCCAACTGTTTCCATGTCACTCTCCCTTCGACAGCTGTTGTGCACTAATATAAAGTAGTCCATATATCGCAAAACTTAATAATCAACTCTCCAACAGAATATTCATCTTTTTTTCAAATAAAAGTCAAAATCCAGTTCTTCCTTCTTAAGGAAATGGACTAGATTGCCGTATTTCTGGAAATCTTCTTTTTTGACATAACACTATATTATTTATAGTAATAATCCCAATATCATCTCCATACTTTGTAACTAGCCCATCAATATTGTCAATGAAAGATTTGGCCTTCTGTTGGGAATACTCTACCTCCTGTTTTGCTTCTATATTATAAGGTCTGATTATAAGTGTAAAATTGTAAAAAATAGTAATACTACAGGGAATGGACATTTTATTGCAATAAAAAACAATAATCAATGATTTTCTTCTTGAATATCAATGAAAACTATTTATTAATGACATTAATCACTCAATTCTACGAGATGCTTTTCCTTTTTTCATCTCTTATCATCCTATTTGATTTTGTCTGTCCGTTATTGCTCTACCCAAAACTTAAAGATTATGCTCTAAAAATCATTTATTGGTTATTATTTTCGAGATTAAATTTTGAAGAATCGAGCTGCTAAAATCAAAGTCCATAAAATATCTGGAAAAGGTGAAAAGGGAAATTGAAGGAAAGAAAATCAAATTCAAACTACCAATTTAGTAAAGACAAAATGTGATTCTTTAAAACAGAAAAATCCTCGAGTCATGTTCTGGGATGAAAACCAAAATATCAAAAGTTGTGTTTTAGGACAGAAAGTATAAATCTCGATTTTGACCTCTCGCCGTCAACTTTGATAAATTAAATTTAAAGTTCTACTTTTGTGTGTTTTCCAAAGATGTCTTTACAATACTGAAATATTTATTTCAGCGTATGTACAAAACCCATTCGAATGATTCACTGGTTGTTAGTGAAAATAGATGAAGGGGATTGTTTCGGAGCTTCTGGAGCGCCTTCACCCTTGTTAGATCCCCAAACGAAGCCCCAGTAGGGGTTGTAGTAGTAAGAGGGCCATCCGTAGACGAGCTGTGCATTTGTGTTGATAGCCATTACGGCAGCCAAGATGAGGACAACAAGGAGGCTAAAACAGTTATATTACTATAAAGATTAGGTTTTATGAAAGTGTTTTTAGACGAATTTCCAGAATTTTTATTTTCAGATTGTTCTAAAAGTATGAATTCTGGAAAACTTCAGACACTTTCATAAGATTCTCGATAGTTCTGTGAACTTCAGAGGACCCTAAATATTATTGAATGTAATTATTAATGAACTTACGACTTGAAAGAAGCCATTTCAGACGATTGATGTCTTTCACGTCTTCCTTTCGATT
>SWDT01000056.1:0-32406 GCA_009193035.1 Halicephalobus mephisto
AACGAAAAAGGAGAACCTTTGTACCTAACTGAAGAAACCTCTGTCCAGGCCTTGGGACCACTTCAGAAAAAATTAATCAATGTGTCGGATGAGATGACAAAAACCTACTCTCCCGGACAGGTAAACGAAATGGAATTATCCGGATATACTGTGATGACCAAGGCCCAGATGAGGCTCATCTACGGACCCGGATCCCCCCACGCCAATCCCGAACTTCTGAAGCGGTTGCTAGCTATGAACGACACCGAAATCCACCGACAGATAGAGAAGGATATTGTAGCTTTAGCTGAAAGAAGAAGCATAAGAAAAAAGAGGGATATTGTTTTGTCTCCCTTCGTTGGGGCTACTGTCCTTTTCAATCCTGCACTTGTTTCTCAACCAATTGTAAGTTTTCTACTTTTTTTCTGAAGACAATAACACGTAGTAATGATGAAGATAAGAGAGTAGTAGAACTTTTCACAATTCAAAGATATAAGCAAAGATAAAAATAAGGTTCGAGTAGCTGTGAGGTAAAAGTTTTATATTTTTTCGGACGAGTTCTGCCATAAGTTTTTCAGAAAAGATCTTATTCAGTCATGTTTAATAAGACCTGAACTGAAGACATATTCATAAGCTAGAATTACAGAATACTTTGGAAATTATCAATTTTTAGATGTTAGGATCGTCTATTAAATTTTGTTCGGTAGAAATACAGTAATTAATTTCAGATTCTATCACCTATCGTTTTAACAGTCAGTGTCGGATCGCCTGCGGTATTAGGCCCTATCGTAAGTGTTTATTTTTCCAATTAATTTAAATTTAAAATTTCTAGATCCTGGGTCCTTGGCTGTTCCTGCCCCTGATCCTTTCTCCTCGTCTCCTGTCCCCGGCCATTCTGAATCCATTCATGTTCGTTCCGATCGTTCTCTCTCCACTCACTTTCCATCCGATCATTCTTTGTCCTGGAGTTTTCAACACCTTCATTTTGACCCCTCTGGCATTCTCGCCGGTTATCCTCTCTCCTCAAGTCTTCACTCCTGTAATCCTCTCGCCTTTGGTTCTTTCTCCTTTCATATTGAATCCTACAGTAGGAAGTCCTGTTATTTTGAGTCCTTTCGTACTTACGCCCGTCATATACTCGCCTCTGGCCCTCTTCGCCCTGGTGCTCTCCCCCAACGCCCTCTCTCCCCTCATCGAAAGCAAGCTCTTCTTGGCAGAAGTCATTCTTTCTCCCAGTTGGCTCAGTTGATCATTTTCAGAGGTACAAAATCATTAATAACTTATAATTATTTTTATTACAATAGTTTAATCATAATTTGCCCTTCAAAATTAAGAAATATTTATTTTTCTGCTTCAAAGGTACAAAATTGTTAATAATTGATAAAATAAATATTGTTTTAATTACTGTACTTTAAACTTTCCAAATTGAAGAGTTTTTTGAACAATATCAAAGTCAAATTTGCAGGTTGCTTGCAACATTGGACCAAGTTAGTTGGTGTAAAAATCCGCAGTTTGTTCGGGATGTTTGAATTAATCAGAAATTTGTAATTTCTTCGTAACGTTAGGTCAGTGTTTCATATTATCAAAGTTGACAGTCAGGGTTCGAAGTTAAAATTAGAATTTTTTAAGATACAACTTATGAATCACATTTGAATTAGAGTAATCTAATTTATGTCCAACTATCAATTTAGATAAAACTGATTTTTAAAATTAAAGAAATTTATACATGTTTCTTAATACAAAAATCCAAATTTCGATCTCGAACTCTGATCTCGGACTTTGACAATATGGAACGCAGATTGGTCTATTCTGTTATTGTGTCAAATACGAATTTAATTTTGATGTCGATCCTTTCGTAAACCTTGGTACTGATTGATTGTATGATCTAACGGTCGACATTTAGAAAGATGGAACCGTTAATCGGAGAACCTCCACAAAAACGTGCATTTTCTTATCCGAAGGAAAATTGTAAAGGTCACGTATACTTTGATCCCGCTGAACCGAAATTTCTTCCTTTTCTGTTTATCTTTATACAACTTCCGTAATTTATTCATTTTCCAAACTTTCTCTCACATAATTAAAAATATATTAAAATTAAGCGTTTAAATTTGAAATTTAAAGTTTAAGATAAACATTTAATTTTTTGATTTAAAACATCTTTTTAGTTTTTAGAATTTTAAAAATTCATTAAAAAATTAATTTAAATTTTGATTTCTTCACTTTAAAATTTCTTAATTTTTAAAATTCGTTTTTCTCCAGAGAATTAAACACAATAAGATATAATAATAGAATGATATTGATTATATAAGCGCAACACTTCTTGACGTGACATGTCTTCTTTTACACTCCTCAGTTGGGAGAGGACTGATTAGCCTCGAGTGTTCTGAATATCCTTGGTTGTGAGGACGACATGCCCCCAACACCTTTTCTGGAAAGGAGAGACATTGCGAATAAGAAAAACTCAACAATATAACTAATATTGGGAGCGTAGGATTTTCCTACTTTGAGGGAAGTAATGAGGCGAAACAGGATATTCCGGATTTCTTGAGATCTTCATATGCGTGACGAGTCTAACTTCTGACTGTTGATTCGGAAGACACCACAAGCTTCAGAGTGACTGCTTTAGAGCAGGAGAAAGGAGTCGTCCGTGAGGTTCCAAGTGATCACCTGAGATTCAGGCTGTGACGAGAGTCTTTCCAGCCAGGACTTCATGTAAGCATTTTCCAAAACTTCTTTTAATAGATCTTTTTCCCGGAAGACCTTTGGAATGATCTTTGATCCAGAGATGGCCATCAAGTTCGAGGTCTTGGATTCTTGTCAGGATGATCTTCTGATTCCTTGTCGTGAATTTACAACATATTTTTCTCCTTCATTGGCTTTAAGAGTTCTGAAGAGCATCTTATTCTTCTTCTTAATAAAAATTGAAGCCTGAGACTTGCTGGCTTTGATTGACGGCATATAGCGATGAGAATACAGAAATTCTACAAAAGCATTTTCCTTGTCTCCAGCAATATCTTCCAAGTTACATCATACATTGTTAGTAGTAGTATATATATACTATTTCTGGCACACCCACCCTCCCCCACTTTCCCCCACTTTTTTGTGCTAGGAATATTGTTATGTGTTACAGGAGATAATCCCAAATTCTAATGGAAAGGATTTCTGGCACACCCACTTCCCCCTGGAGATTTCTGAGACACAAAATTCCCCACTATTTGATTCACAATTTTCATGATTATAAATGTTTATTCAAAAGTTGAAACCATTAACAAATTACGACATTACAAATATAGTAAAAGAATTGAAAATAAAAAATTTTAGAGGGGTATTCATGAGGGATACACTTCCAGGTAGTCCTTGGCATATAGAATATGGAATTTTAAATCTTGATGTAAGTAGCAATAAGGGCACTCATTGGGTCTGTTATTACCGCAAGAATAAAGATAAGTGTTATTATTTTGATTCTTTTGGATTGGATCCTCCGCTTGAATTACAGAATTACTTAAATTCACATATTGAATTATCAACCTTCCAAGTTCAAAAATTTAATACACATCACTGTGGTTATTATTGTTTACTTTTTCTAAAATTATTGGGGAAATACGATTTTAAAGAAATTATGCTAGATTTGACAATGACCATGAGCTAATGTATCAATTTTATTTTCTAAAATATACCTTTTAAACTCTTCCCTACTATTATCATCACCACTCAATGCAACTTTATTTTGTTTTATAGTATAAATTGTATGCTTTTTAGCTTTGTAGTAAAATAAGGTAGTTGGATATGGAGTAAAGGGGTAAGATGGAGGGATGTCGATGATGTGACATCTTGGACGGAAAACTGTTGGTTCCTACCATTAGCAATTAAAGCCTGTTTATCTTAAAATAAGCATAGAACAAAGAGAGAAAAGGTCCTCATTTGACCGAAGTCAAACTCGAACCAGGTTAGAGTTGGATTTTCTCAAAGACTGACTCTCTAACACTTTAGTCTCACTTCACAGGCGTCGGCTGACTGGGCGGAGCTTTGGGCATTATATCTAGGCCGTTCCAGTTTAACTCCGATCTTTATGCCTACAGTACTGAAAATTCTCCAAAACAATATTTTAATTTTCCACAATTACCAAAATGTAACTTTAACTACAAAGACAAAATAAAAGTAAAGAGATTTGACATCTTTAAACCTAATACTATAGAATATATTTCAAACGCTCATTTATGCAAAAAAGTTGTCACTGAAGTTTCTTTATATACTGATTTATCTGGATATCAACATTTAGTTGAAAAAGAAATTAATAATAAGGACATTACGATAAAAGAATGTAAAAAAATGATAAAAAGTAAAGTCTGTAAATTTAAAAATTTGAAAAAAGGGGAACATTCATATCGCACTAATAACAAAGTTTCTATCGAATATCCAAACAGGTTTACTAGTTTATTCAAAGCTAAGCATTATTTGAAAGAGAATTGTGTTTTAATTGAGACTAAAGTTTTTTCTCACTATAACCAAAGACGTCCTACTAACGTTCTAGTTGATATGAATAAGTGTGAATATTCAAAAGGCAGATGTAAAATTAAACCCAATGAATTCATGGTTTGGGAAGTGAATGATAAACAAAACTGTAAAGTCATTTCTATTGGAGTTCTTAAGGGCTACTTTAATGCTAATTTTTGGATCAATAATGATTATCAAATAGCTTTAAATTTAATAGATAACTTCACGACTGATTGTGGAAATAATTTACAATTAACCTCAGAAGGTTATGCGTTAAAATCTGTTAGAGAAAAAAGATCAGATCAGAATTCTGTTAAAACTTTTCAAGAAGCAGGAGAACTATAATATCTAGAAAATAATATCAAGAATCAATTAAGACATTTAACGGAAACTTTTTGTCAAATGTTCAATGATCATAATGAAATTTTAGAAATATTATTGAAGGAGAATCCAAAGAAATTTATTCGAAAAGTTTTAAATTACACAACAGTTGATGTTAAAGTAATTAACGATGATAAATCGGATCATAAATCTAATCCAGCACAAAGTGCTGTTATCGAAGTTAAATTCTGTAAAGAAATTGATAATAACCTGATTGAATTTACTGACTTAAATGATATTAAAGGTTATGTTCCTATCAAAATTAAGAAATATAATGATAAAATTTGGTATATGAAAGACGGTGTCATTACTAATAATCTTAGTTTCCACACCAGTAATTTCTCTAATTTAAAAAATATTGAGATAAAGAATAACTATGATTTGCGGTTTTTAAATACTAAATTAATTTTCAAAGAACACTTCTTCAATTATGCGAAAACTGATATCGAAGAAGAATTACTAAATGAGATGAGGGGAATGTCCAATGCTGAAGTGGAATTAAAAGAAAATGAGCAGAACTCAGCGATTCCTCACGAAATAATAAATGACTTGGATAACCTCTTTGAATCGTATTGGTTGAAGTACTGGAGAATTTATGCAACAATTGCTTCGACACTAATTTATGTATTTATTGCTAGATCTTTGATTTACATTGTATCACCACAGTTTTTTTAAGTAAAAGGAAACAAAATAGAAGAAAATTAGTTTCTTTTGAGGATAAATCAATTCCAACTGGGAAAATAGAAATGAAACCTCTTAAAGTTGAAAGAAAGGCAAGTTTAACTAACTTCCCATCTGTTCTCTCATTAAATAAGAGTTAAAATTTTAAAATAATAAATGGTGTTCGTATTTTCGGTGACCGAAAAAAATAATAAATATAAACTGTTAGATAAAAGTAGCGCTAATAAAATCGAGCTGATCAAAGTCCATGATGATAAGAATCATGAGATGAGTGAACCATCGATTAATGATGATGAAAGAATTGGAAAATCGAATATTGATCATGAAACAATTGATAAACAAAATAAAGATGAAAATAAAGTCCCTTCAAAAAAGCGCAGAAAAAAGAAATTAACACAGAAAAATAAAGCATTTGTCGATTATTTAGTAGGAAAAAATGTAACAGGTCCTGGATTTAAGACAATTCCTCTTATTCAAAAATAATAATTATATTATTCTTTTAATTAACAAGCAACGTAACCCACCTTTGACGATGAACTCCATAGGTTTCCGAAATTTTCAACTTATTTTGAACCCCAATATTTTATAAAAATTATCACAATCACCCTGAAACATTCTGGAATTTCTTAGAAACTCCTGAAAATCAGTTACAAAATATCTTCGTAATATATTGATCTTCACTTTTTATTATAGTAATCAAGTATGATCATTAAATTGTCATGAAGTTTTTTAAGTAGATAAAAATAATTACTAAATTCTCATTCATTATATATGAATTATCTATTTGCTGATAAAAAGTTAGTGATATAATTTTATTGAATATGTGCTTTTCTTTGTCTCCTTTCTCCCCATGATAGAGATCATATTATCACTTCATTTATTTGAAATAAAAATCATTAAACTAATTTGAAGGAAATTTTTTTGAAATAAAAATTATGAAATTAATTTGAAAGGAATTTATTCGAAACAAAAATCATGAAATTCATTTGAAAGGAATTTATTCGAAACAAAAAAACGGAATAAAAATCATGAAATTATTCGGAAGGAAATTAGTTTAAAGTAAATTTCTTTGAAATAAAAATCATGAAATTATTTGAAAGGAAAAATTAAAATTCAATAAAATTTATTACAACTTGCAAATACTTTTTCATTACAGATTCCACTTTTCATTATAGCATGAATTTAGCTTATGATACTTCTTTCAAATCCAATTCAATAAAAATATTAATGTTCTTGAAATCAATCAAGTGATTATTGATATCTACCAATTTTAAATTTATTTTATTTTGTCTATTAGTTACTTCATGATAAACATTAGGTTGAAGCGTTGAAATTTGGCAATTTTCCTTTTTAAAAAACTTGTAAATTTATTTTTCTTTGAGCTGATGGACACTAAAATTCCTCTCCTAGCTCAAACGAAGTAAGACACGGGTCCTCTCCAATTCGGTTCAGTAAGCGAGCATTATCGGTCTTGGATTCGGCACTTAAATGGGTTTTGTTATCGAGGTCATAATCACCAGAATCGAGCTTTTGAAACCAAAGTGTTGCGGTATGGTAAGACAACGTACCTTCACCCATCGACTGATTGATATTCTCACAGGATTCCTTGGATTTCCGGTTCAGACGGTATTCGTGAAGTAGAAGCAGTCATACATCCTGACGGTTCAAGGTCAATATTTCGACAAGAGTAACAGTAATTGCAAATGTTACAGGCTTAATTTGTTGAGCGAACCTCCACCTTAATATACTGAAAAGATTGGTTTCCAGGAGTTCCTGGAAACGTCCTAAATTTTGCTGGAAAAAAATTGCCAAATTTCAACGCTTCAACCTAATAATATTTTTTGGTTCTATTTCTACTTCATCATTAGGTCTAAATCTATAAATTGAATTGAACATCTTTTTGTTAACATAGCAATCTTCAATTAAGTTACATGTGATAAAAATATTATCAATTTCATTGGTATTACCTGAGTAAGAATTCGAGGAAGTCGAATTATCTTTAGGAATTTCTATAATATAATCTTCGTTCTTTTCATTATTATTTTGATCATTTTTATTTATTTTACTTTTTATTTCTAAATAATCATCCAATTTTATAACTCCTATTTTGTACTTCTTGCGTAAAAACTCTTGTGGAAATGAATACTCAAAAGTTGAATTGTTGGATGATAATTGCAATGTAATGTAGATAATTTATAATCGAAAAAATTGTTATAGAATTGATATCAACTGTTGTACTTATTTTTGTTCAGCTCTGTGTTCGAAAAGTTCGATCGTTTACTGAGTTAGGAATGATAAACGTTCAGTGAATCAGAGAAAAATATTTTTTTACTCAAAAGTTACCTTTGATTAATTACTTTGTGAACCATATGACACATTGTTAGTCTCCTCCCACTTCACGAACATTCGAGCGGGTTTGTCAAACGGCTCTTATAAATTAAAAGCGCTATTACTTCTCCTTTTTAATCTCAATTCTACTTTTGTTTCTGTATTGATGTTTTCTCTATAGTTGTGTCGAATTTTCGCAAATGACCCTCTAATGCCCCTGTACATCTCCTCCACCCTATACAGTGCTGAACATAAATATAGGCGATTGTGAGTTCTCATATGCTGATTGTAGATTCAACTAAGTTGGTTTTATAATAAGATAGGGCACTATTAGTTATTAACAAAAGGAAAGAAAGTTTGGCAATTATTGCGCAAACACACTGAAAAATCTTTAAAATTCTAGAATTTGGCCCCAGTAGGTGTGACATAAATATAGGCTGATTCTGTTTTTTTTGCGTGGAGCTAATTGATTCTGTGTATTACTGGTATTCTATTATGCCCCGTGATCAGCAGTTCACGAAATACGAGAAAGAATACATCGAAAGTGCCAAACGGGCTGGAAGGACATTCGAATCTATTGCTCAAGAGCTTGGTCGTTCAGAACACGGAGTTAGGCAGTTTTTCTATCGAGAGGAATACAAAAAAAGCCTGGACGTCCACAGAAGCTAAATTCAAGGGAACAACGCCTAATTCTATGAAATCTGTAAGGGAAATTCAAGAGGAATACAATGTCAACGTATCTGTCAGAACTGTTCATCGGATTATTTCCAAAGCTCCTCACCTCATCCTCTCAAAATAGAAGAAGACCCCGAGGCTCCTACGAATTTGTAGGCATAAAGATCGGAGTTAAACTGGAACGGCCTAGACACAATGCCCAAAGTTCCGCGCAGTCAGCCGACGCCTGTGAAGTGAGACTAAAGTGTTAGAGAGTCAGTCTTTGAGAAAATCCAACTCTAACCTGGTTCGAGTTTGACTTCGGTCAAATGAGGACCTTTCCTCTCTTTGTTCTATGCTTATTTTAAGATAAACAGGCTTTAATTGCTAATGGTAGGAACCAACAGTTTTCCGTCTAACCACCAACACCTTTTACCTTTATTTTACTACAAATTCATGAAAAGAATAGACTTGAATTCTCAAGAATTCAGATCAACAGAGACTGGCGAAATGTAAGTTGAAACTGTGTTTATATATCATTTAATTTTCTGATTTTTAGGTGAATTTCTCAGATGAGAAGAAGTTCAATTTGGACGGCCCGATGGCTATAGGTACTATTGGCACGATTTAAGAAAATATACTCAGTATTTTTCCAAACGGAATTTTGGCGGTGATTCAGTCATGGTTTGGACGACTTTTTGTAAAACTGGAACAGTGAGCCTTGCCTTCACTTCATCCAGAATAAACAATCAAGATTACCAGGAGGTTCTTGAGAAACATTTGATACCATTTGTGAGCAAGAATAGACGGAGGAAGTTTATCTTTCAACAAGATAATGCCGGGATCCATGTCAGTGCAGACACCCAGAACTGGTTCAAGAAAAACAAAATCGATCTTCTCTCATGGCCAGCGTGTTCTCCGGACCTAAACCTCATAGAAAATCTATGGGGGATTATGGTCCGGCAATTATTTGACGGTGGAAAGCAGTACATCAACGTCCAAGAATTCAAAAAGGCAATTATCAATTGCTGGAACAATTTGCCTTCAGAAACCTTCGAGAATCTAGTTAACTCAATGAACAACAGGTTATTCGAGGTAAGCACTAAGCATGGGTGTAAAACCCATTATTAGTTGTTTTTTTGTTGTTATAAATTTAAAAAAATACAATAATAGTCTATATTTATGTCACACCTACTGGGGCCAAATTCTAGAATTTTTAAGATTTTTCAGTGTTTGCGCAATAATTGCCAAACTTTCTTTCTTTTTGTTAATAACTAATAGTGCCCTATCTTATTATAAAACCAACTTAGTTGAATCTACAATCAGCATATGATAACTCACAATCGCCTATATTTATCTCCAGCACTGTATATCTGGTGATATCAAAATTTTTTAAGTCCTATACGTTCAATGAATAAAGCCAAACCAAATTATTCATTTTCGAGTGTTTTTCAAGATCTGAGGCATTTTTTTTCTGAAAACCAACCGGATTAGATATCTATGGATCTAACTGTATTCTAGGCATTTATTTTTTCAAATTTGAATGTTCGCTATTTGTGCTCTTTATCGCACTGAAAATAAAAAATATTACATGATCAAAATTTCAAAAATGCGATTTTTATGTTCCAGAACATTCGAGCCGTTCTTTTCCTAAGCAATGCATTTCGCCTTTGATCTCCCTTAGTTTTGATTTCAATCTTTCTCCTGTATTGTTATTTCTCTAGAGCTCCTGTGTTTCGTAGTGAATTTCATTGTTTTAAATTTTCAGATTATATAATGGATCAACACGTCACTGTACCATGTCTCGAACGACTAATGAGTTTGGGTATGCTCTATGATCGTCGGAATGATACGCCAGTACCAGCAATGACACTATGGGACGGGAAAACTCTTGACAATAACAGAAGAACTGAGTTTTGTGAATCTAGTGACTTTCAGATCAATATGGATGATAACATAGAGGCGAAAATGAAGTTCTTGAACATTGATTGAGATGTCAAGATGAGTTTCATTAGTGGTTTTATCAATGCAGAAGGTGCTGCTAAATATTTATACAACAACTGCAGTTCTGTCCGCCAAGTTCGTGGGGTACTCAAGTACAGTTGCAAAACTGGTAAAGAAGAATTAACCATGGATCATCTGGCTAAGGAAAACATCCAATATCCTGATGCATTCGATAGTAATATGGCCACTCATATTGTTACATGTATTGAATATGGCGCCGATATAATTTTCATTTTCGATCAACAAGAAAGTAGTTCTCTGAGTCGTCATGAAGCAAACGCTAAATTGACAGCTAAATTATCAGAATTTTCCAAATTATTAGAAGTTCTTAAATCAATGAAATTTTCTAATATAAAGTTATTTGATGCTGGAGGACATGTATCTGGAGAATATAATGGGAAAGATGAAGTGCTAACAAGTGACTTTACATGCACTTTTCATGGAGATATTATCTTAAACGAAAATCCTACTACTTTTGACGATTTTCTAGCGATCTACAAAAAGTTGCCAGAATTAATTCGACAATTAACTAATCAGAGAAGAATTTATGGTGTCCCAAAAAGAGCTTATTTATATCCATTATCTAAACTGGATAACCGGGCTGTCATGTTGGTGCGTTCAATCAGCAATAATATTGTATATGAAACGCAATCTACTTTAGAAAACATAACTCGTATTTTAGCTGATGCTAATGACTTGGAGAACTCTGACGTCTGTCAAACATTTTCAAGAGTGAAACGACAAGTTCACAAATTTAAGCAGCTATTAAATGAATTTCGATCTTGTTTTCAAAGAATACTTCACAACATGTTGCCTAAGATTCGAGGTGGTGAAATGGAAGAGAGTGAACTAATAGAAAAGTTACCGAAAATAAAAAGCTCACCTTATGATATTGCTAAACTAGATTCCTGGGTAAAGATGAAAAAATGCGAATTTGCTTGTCTTCACAATTATCTAGAAGCTCTAAAAGATTTTCCTTTCGTCTTCGAAGATGGTGAATTAGAACATTTCACTCAAGATATTAACTTGGACTGTGTTCTTTGTTTTTCATTTAAGAACATAACAAGCAGAGAAGATACCTTTCTTGACCTGATGGAAAAGTTCTTATCGTTAGACAATAACGAGTATCCAAGTGATAACTTACAGACATGCAGTGAAAGCTGGTATAAAGATTATGCAGTTTCAGGGCATATAAAAAAATTGATTAATGAATTTATAAATTTTGCAACAGCCAATAGTAATCAAGAAAAGATTAAATTTGTTGTCGGTAACGCCAGTAGCAATAATGATGAAGAAACAAATTACTTTAATATGATTCTCTTCAGTAAAGAGAGTCCTCCAGAAGTATTCCAACCTCCAAGCAGTCCTGGGAGGCCTGAAATGGTATCGAGCGCTGAAAATGAAATAACAATTACGTGGACACCACCTACTTCGGGAGTGGAAAATGTTTTGTATTACAATATCCTGTATCAACCGGTTAGTTCTACAAATGACAATTGGTCGCATATAGAAACAGAAAACTTAGATTCGATATTTACTGTAAACCAATTGACTTCTGGAATTGAATACTTATTCAAAATTGAAGCTATATCTAAACCTGGCAAAAGCCAAACAGGACCTGAAAGTTCGTCAATGAGGACAAAATCTACTCCATCTTCTGTAACTGAAGATGCTGAAACAAGCACCCGAAAGTACGTTCTTTATCAAACCTTTCTTCCTCTTTACTGATTCTACATTATACTATATTAATTTTATTGAAATTGGGGTTGAAAGCCGTGAATATTCCCTGTTTTTTACTATTCCCACAAATCATACAACGGAATAGTTAAACTCATCAAGCAAAGTCGTTAAAAAGTTTCAATTTAGTTTTAGTATCTGACTATTCTCATTATTCGCGCTTTTTTGATAATTCCCGTGAATTATGCAACCCTAATTGATATATTAATTTACTTAAATTTTCAGCATGGAAAATCCAAAAAAACGTATTCTCGTTTTTGGATGCTCAAAAGCTGGCAAGACTTCTATGTTGAATACAATTACTGGCCAAAACTTCAAAGTTAGCGATGCCGCAATCGGTACTACCTTTGAAACACAAAATTATAACCCCATTACATATAATGGAAAAATATACCAGTTTTTTGATACAGCTGGTTTAGATGAAGGCAGTAAAGGAACTGTATCAACCAAGAATGCCGTACGAAATTTAGTGAAATTTATCACAAATGAGGGCAAAGAAGGTTTCAATCTTTTTATTATGGTAATGCAGAAAGGCGTTATTTCGAAAACAATTGAAGATAATTATAAGCTTTTCATCAATTATATGAAACAAAAAGAAGTTCCCACTCTCTGTGTTGTGACACGATGTGAAGAGGATAATTCATTTGACGAATGGGTCAATAATAATAAGCAGCTTTTTGAAGAAAAATACAATATGAAATTCGACGGCATGATTGGCTCTTGTTTTGCACAAAAACGAGATGGACGACTTAGAGATCTGTACGAGGAATTATGTAGTAAATCGAAAGAGGATGTTATGAAAAAGATCGAAAAGATGTGCTCTGAGAAATCTCTTGGCATTGCTGCAGGGGGATTCAAGGTGATACTCAAAAAGATTTTAAATCTTTTTATTCTCCCCCGTTATGGAGTTCCATTATGGGTTAGTAAGAGTTTCTACTACTTTTTAAAGACAATAGGTTTTGATCATCAAGAAGCAATGGATATAGTAGCAGAAATTGAGGTACCATCGAAAGAGTCAAATGCGCAATGTGACTCATAAAAGTAATTGTTTTTATTGTTCGTTTTCAATCATCTAATTTAAATATTTCTACGTTAGTATTTTGAATATTATATATTTAACTATTTTATAACAATAGTTTTAGGGTTTTAGTAAGCATTTACCCATTAGATAATAAAGTTATTTATAATCAAGAAAAAATTGACCGGATTGCATAAAATACCTGACTGTGTTAGTCTATTCCAGCGGGATTCTAGAAGGACACTGGAAGGCTCATATCCTTTTAGTAAAAATATATATATTTGCCAGAATCATGCATAATGCCCCGTATACCCTTCGGGAGGGAAGGGGCGGGGAGATGACGTCAAACGTACCCATATACTACTTCATTGCTTGCTAAAAGTTAACCAGTCAGTGATGGCTCTCGTCTTCTCTCCTGCATACATGCCCTACCTATGAGTGCTTTTTTCCTCAGTTAATTTTCTGCTTCATTTACTCCAGGTGTAGTTCACAACTCTTTATTTGTCACTTTATCGCGTTTTGTGATTTTTAACGCTTGTCTTTTGATGGCGCGTTGTGTGACGGAGATTTCGTTCGCTTCTGTCATTGTTACTGACCAAGTTTCACATCCGTACATCAATGCCGAAAGAACCGTAGTGTTGATGAGCTTAGCAAACATCATCTTTAACTTTGTTTCTTTGAGAACTTTCTTGATGCTATTATAACTCATCCATGCAGCTCTTTTTCTTTTAAAGAGTTCGCCAGTGAGGTCTTGATCCATCTTCACTTGTTGACCGAGGTATACGTACTGCTTGATTTCTTCGATAGCTTCTTGGCAGAATAGATGACTGCGTTTGACATAATCATTCGCCATAAATTTGGTTTTATCAAAGTTCATATTTAGTCCTATTCTTCGGCTAGCTTCATCTAGATCATTCAGCATTGCATGTGCTTCTGCTAGATTTGTCGTGATTGTTACTGCTTACTGTACAAAAAGCGTAAATATTTAATATTTGTGACGAAAACTAACGCAATAGTAACGATTTGCATTTGTTATTACGCCAAAATTTATGCTTTTTTGTGTGTTGAAACGGGAAGCCTCTGTGTCTCAAGGAACTGTCATACTGTAACTTAAACTGTATCGGTTATACTTTAGTGTGTAGTGTTGTTATCAATTGTAATGGTCCTATTATTATTTATTAAAGATTTTTCTGTCTTTACATACAAAAAATGCGTAATTCTTAGCCTAGTAACAGATAGAAATCGTCACTATTACGTTACAATCTTCGTCACATGCCAAGGAATCACAAAAAATGTGATGATTCTGTTACATTTCGTAATTGTTACTGAACCGAAAGTCACGGTTTTTTGTTTTTATTTCACAATACCACAAAAACCAAAAATGAATGTTGTTACAAAATTGTCTCGATGCAGATTGTTAGAAACTAGTCTACAGAACAATTTCGGTTTTGTGATGTTACGCAACTTTCTACTTATCGATTTGGAAGTATATTTTACTTGAATAAATCTGGAAACACGTTTTACAATAACTTCAAGCACCTGATCCTCAATACAAACTACTGTATTTGTCGAAACTTTTTGAAGAATCTAATCACTGAATTAAAAAAATTTTAAGTTCTTTGATTTTCTCGAATTGGTGACTGTTTTTAGACACATCTGGTTAGAATGCCAAACATCTTCTATATGAATAAAACCAGGAAAGTACACTGACTAATCTAGAAGTTGGACATTGTGGTTTTGAAACCGAAGTGCTCGAAATTCTGTTTCTTCTTGGATTTACTCCGAACACATCTCAAACTTGAGTAATTAAACATTATTATAAACACACTAAGACATACAAATGCAACACAATCGATAAATCTTCGTTAAGACTGCTAACAGTTTTTCTGGATCGGTGACGTTATCGCCGTTCCGATCACGAAGCCATCTCCACCAACACGAACCCAAGCATTACCCTGCTAGAATGTGAATCAACTCCTTTTTTTCCAGTTGTAAAAAAAGAAATAAAATAAAAAATACCAATACAGTAGGAACTCAGTCCTCTCACAAGTCATACAAGAAACCTTTACTGTAATGGTGTACTGTAAAACAAATTTGAAATTTTTATTTCAGTAGTTCACCCGTAAACAACTGAGCTGTTCAAAACGAGTATCGATCAAGTTGAGCAAGATATCCAAGAAATAAACTTAGAACCCGTGGATTTGTCCTGGATCCGATGTCTGGATAACGATACACAATCATCAAATTTTGGTTGTTTCTTAAGTCCAACATGACGAAAATGGGGACAATTCGAACAATTTTGATTTTCGTTAATTGACAAAAAAGTCACTCTATGAGGTAACTTGGAAGATAACAAAAATCCATTTTTCATCACTTGATCATCCAGAATCGAAGACGGAAAATCAGAATTAATAACGAATAAAAAGCATTGAGATTCATAATTCTGAATGAATCCATAATATTCCGACACTGACAAAATTTCGATAATTCTTATAGGCAAGGACTTCCCTGGGGCTATGAAATCTAAAATACTTCTTTAAACATATCACATATACTGTAACTTGCCTGAAAAAACAGTGTCTAATTTCTTTTCCGTAAAAATCAAAGCCATCGAAGCGTTAGTTTCGGCGTAGAGGAAGTACCTCAGAATCCACTGAAGTCTGCCTTCAGGGACTCCGAATCTGTGGAGTATTACCGGAATGAAGTAATCACACGTGATCAAGTATTCATCTAATATTTCAAAATCTTCGAAAATTTCTCTTTTTGGACTCGTTTTAGACGGAACCAACTTCAGCTCTAGAATTCCAAGGGTCTTGAGGACAATTTTCTCAATAGAATCAAAGTGGTTATCGTAAATCTGTTTGCTTTTTGATTTCATTTCCGTTATTCTACTAGGATCCAAAGATTTGAGTCTCTCGATTCCGATTTCCAAAGTTGAAGAAACAAAAGTGAATGAAAAAGCGGACCAGTCAATGATGTCATCATAAGGCAAGACAACAAGATCAGAAAATATCACTGGAATAGCTCCTACTTTAAGGGCATCAATCAGGAGATGCTCGAATCCAACAAGATCTTCTGAGATGATGACAAAGTCCGCATTCTGAAATACATAAAATTACTACAATTAGTATTTTTGGAAATTTTTGAATTCCCACGAAAGTCAGCAAAAAACGGTAATTTGCAGATAAAATTATTTGCATTGTCTTCATCGTTGATCTCTTCACAAATCTTCTAAAATCACATCTAATTGAATAGAATCAACACATAAGAGCCCCTGATCACAGTTTTTACGTTATTTGATTCTAACCGAATGCAATCGATGGCAGGATTGTAATCCAACGGAGGATTGATTGTAACTAAGTGTAATCAACGTACTAATATCTATTTAGCTGGAAACAAACATGGTCCAAACACGTTGATTACATTCAGTTATGATCAATCTTTCGTTGGATTACAATCCTGCCATCGATTGTGCTCAGTTACAACCAAATAATGTGAAAACCGTAATCAGAAGCTCTTACGTGTTGATCCCATCCAGTTAGATGTGATTTCAGAAAACTTGTGTTATTTTCTATCAAAAATTCCGTTCCAAAGTGGTTGTATGGCATTTGCTTTCCTTATTTCGTAAGCTTTATAGAATTTCTTTCGTTTCTATATTGGTTTTTTAGTAGTTAAATGAACTTAATATTTCAATTTAAAAAGAATTTCAAAACCAGCGCGAATTAAAGAAAAACAACTATTGTACAGATGCCGAAATAATTTCATAAATTTTCATAATAAAATTACTCCAATAAAAAACTTACAGATATTGCTTCATGAAGATTGAACTCATCTCTTTTGGAAATTTTCGATGAAACCGACAAATCATCCCCGAAAATCCCCGTCAATTTACTAATTAACGTTGATCCCTCCACAACGCCAAAGATATCAGGAAGTAAGAATTTTGTTTTGGAAGTTCTTTGAGAATTTTTCGAATTATCCGAAAAACTAAGAGCAGGAATAGCAATGTCAAAATACCGTCGAAAAGTAGATTCCAAATGCCTCGGACTGGCGACGATGGCATCCCCAAAAGCCATGACGAGCCGAAAAAATTAAAAACCAGGAAGTTTGATTTCTCGGGAAAGTGCTCAGATGCCGATTGTAGTGATAACCCCAAGTCATTTAGACTCATATATCGGCTAGTTGACAAAGTATCAATCCCGGAATCACGAGACAAGCAGCTGAAGGATTAGAAGTGAAATACCGACTTGATTGGATTATCTTCCTAATACTGAGGAACTGAGTCGAGGGTTCTGGATTCAGTTGACGTCCATCCTGGAAAATTATCGTTGAAAAGTAAAATATTAAAAACGAAACAAACATTATCGATGACTTTCAACAAAGGCTGAAGGTAGATTCGTAAATTTTCGATGTCGAGGACGCAATTCCGAAGTTCCAGACAAGTGGAAATTGTGCAATTTCTTCCGTTCGAAAAACCGTTTCTCCCCTTTGTAGAAGTGGCAATAATAAAATTGTTATCCTCTTGATCTAGAATAGAACTCAGGAGATACAGTACAGTAAAAACTGTAAGAATAATAAAACCGGCAGAGGTCCCGGAACTCATCCACGCATCTGAAATTTCTCAAAAATAAAAAACACAAAACTGAAAAATAACTATGAGATGGAAAACACGTGGATTCCAGAGAATCAGTTATATATTCTTTTCCTATAAACCAAATCTATACAAGTTACAGAAATAGATCTAATGAACTTCGGCCAGAACTTGATCGCGGAAGTTGGCAATACAAGCATCGTATGGAGCCTTCAGAGTCTTGCAATTCAGTACTTTATCCTTGTTCTTGGCAAGACAATTAAGAATCTCCTTCTCGTTGTCGGCACAAGCGTTCTCCCGACGGTAATTGAAGAACTGCTTCTCGACGCGTTCGACGGTCTCCTCGAAGACTCGTTTCTTCTCCTCGACGTCTTCTAAGGGCTCAAATCCTCCGGAAATAACACTTGGAGCTACTAGACCGGCGGCATTTCTTCGTTGGAGAGCTGTCAACTGCTGCATCCTCCTTCAATTTGGCGTTTTCCTGACGTTGGGCAGCAAGTTCGCTTCTGAAAATCCATATATCGAAAACTTTTGAAAATCACTTAAAATTGATAAAACTTACGAAAGAGCCTCAACTCGTCCGTCGTTGGCCGGAGCTGAAGCAGAATTCTGATTTACTCGCTGGACAACTTCTTCCGAAACCCCGACGGCCTTGTAAGCATCTGGAATTTCAGATCGATCAATTTTTAACGACCTTTGGCTTGTCGTCAGCTGGAACACTCTGACCGGCACCCATCTGAAACGAAAAAATTAATAAAATTAAAAAAAACAAAATCAACAACGATTGAAATTTCTCGATCAATTTCGAAGCAAAAAAATTCACCTCTTTCCGGGGACCACTGTGTCGGAACACGGTCGTCCCCGTCGGTGGTGATATAATCCGATTACAATTTCGAAATTTTATAATTTATCTAAATTTATATATAATTTCAACAATGTCGAATAATAGTGTCGTTCCTGTACCTCAAGAGAACTCTTCTAATGTAAGTTTTTATATTAAAAAATTGCCAAATTTGGGACTTTAGGAAGAAGTTTTGGCGCAACTTCATCGACTGACGGCCGGGTTTTCTCAACAACAAGCCATCGCCTCTGGCGTCAACAGACTCTGCACGAGAGTGAAGGAACTCATCGAAGATGTGGAGAACGTCGAGAACCAACTCGAGGACGCGGAAGCGGAACTGATGGAATTGGCCGAAACCGTTCTGGAATTTTCTGACGCCGGACATTCCTTGGCTTTTTGTAAACTAGGAGGATTGGAATCGATCAAAAGTTGTCTTGTAAGTTTGTTCATCATTAATTCTGAAATAACAACGTTATCCACTCCAGGGCTATCCTTCGTACGCTGTGAAAGCGACCTACCTCGATGTTCTGGCAAATCTGGCCCAGAACAACGAAGAAGTTCAGAATTTCGTGTACGCTAATAGTGACTTTACCGAGGACTTTATAAAAGCAGTCGTTGACGAGAATTTGGCGAGTGTGAGTCGACTAATTTTCGGATTTTTATAAATTTCACTTTTATCTGCAGATTTACCGAGCCAAACTGCTGCTAGCCATTTCTTCCCTTGTCAGAGGAAACCCCGAAGGACGAAAGAAGTTCTACGATCACGACGGTGTGAAAGCCCTGGAACAGACCTTTTCTAATTCTTTCTCATCTGGAGACACCCGAGTAACCTCTAAAGCAGCCATTGTAGCGTTCCACATTTACAGCGATTCCCTTGATACTGGAGAGTCCAGCAAAGTGTCTTCATTCCTGTCCGTCTTGAAGCAGATGAAGCAGCAACTGGCTTCGAAGTCGGACAAGTACAAAGAACCCTCGAGTACCTGCACGATATCTGAACTTCCCGGAGTTCCGTCGCCGTCTTTCAATTTCCTACTTTCCATCTTTTTCGGTGTTTTTCCACAATTTTCCCCGGGATATTTGTTTTTTCAATGAATTAGTTTTTTAGATATTTGAATAAATTTTGAAAAGATTTTTGTAAAAAATTCAAAAGAACCTTTATTTGAGGAATTTTTACGATTTTTCGAGAACCGTAAATTTTCGGATTTTTGGGTTAACGGCGATTTTTGGTCATTTTGAACAAATTCAACGATGAAAATCGTCGTTTTTGTAATTTTTTTATTTTTCATAATCGAAATAGAAGCTATCAGAAATGCCAACCAAAAACTAAAAATCTGCTGTGCTAGAGCCAAATCCGCGGATAAAGGATGTAAAAGAAAATTTTGTGATTTTAATCATTTTTCTCAAGACCACGTGTTGACTTTTTTGAATACCTGCACCCCGAAAGGAAATACAGTAAGAGATATGTGGGATTGTGCTTCATCAAAAAAAGATCACACTGAATGTTGTAAAAAAAAGTAAGTTTATTTTTGTAAAAATCATAATTTTCAATTAAAAAATTAATTTTTTTAGTTAAATCATAATTTTTAATTAAAAAAACATTTTTTAGTTAAATCGTAATTTTCAATAAAAAATTAATTTTTTTAGTTAAATCATAATTTTCAATTAAAAAAACATTTTTTTAGTTAAATCATATAATTTTCAATAAAAAAAAATTAATTTTTTTCAGTTAAATCATAATTTTCAATTAAAAATTAATTTTTTTCCAAATCATAATTTTCAATTTAAAAAACATTTTTTAGTTAAATCATGATTTTCGATAAAAAATTAATTTTTTTCAGTAGAGTGATTAAAACCTGCATGCCCTACTGCAAAGCCGACGAACCTCCACCGACGGACTACCTGAAGCACCTGTTCTGTCTGCAAGCCTTCAACCCAATCAGGAACTGCTTCAAGGATTATCTGGAGAAAAATCCGAATATTTACGGAGATACTTGAATTTTAATCTTTATCTAATCGAGTCGTTAATCCATGAATGAGTCTTATTTCCTGAGGCTTTAAATGATGAAATGAGATCAAATCTTTGTGATATACGTCGAAACCAGAAAACTCTAGTTTGTCGAAGAGCCATTGATCCGGGATCGTCCCGAAGAAATGCTCATCTGGCAAAAACGGCAAAAATCGCTGTTTGTTGTTCGGCGTCCTTGTGTCTTCTGGAGATATCCCAAGGTTCGAGAGACATCTAAAAAATTAAAATATTACATTATTCAAAAAAATGAAAATCTTATTTTATTCAAAAAAATTAAAATCTTATTTTATTCAAAAAAATTAAATATTACATTTTTCAAAAAAATTTAAATATTATATTATTAAAAAAAATTAAATATTACATTATTTAAAAAAAATTAAATATTATTTTATTCGAAAAAATTAAAATTAAAAATTTTATGAATTTTAAAAATGTTTTATTTTTTCGAAATTTTATAGAATTTTGAATGGCTTTTGAAGATACTTCGATCTCGGTTAGATGATGTTTTTTCACTCAAACTTAGGTAATTAAATCAAATTTTTAAAGATTATGTGGTGTTTCTGTCCCAACCGCCTATGTTCCAATTCTGAACCTAAAATTGAAAAAAGTCCTTACAATGACGTCATGAAATCCTAAATCCTGAATCTGAAGTCAGAATTAAAAGTTGATTTTTAGAATTCAGGATTCTGAGTTATGCAATACCTGTATCTGAAGCATTTACATCCGAATTTTTTGTTTTAATTCCAGAGTTCGAATTTTATAAAAAAAACAGTCATAATACTGTAATAAAACTTCTAAATTCTGAATCTAGAATCAGAATCAAAAATTGACTTTTAGAATCCAGGATTCTGGATTATATAACACTTACATATCAGAGATGTATATCATAAAATTTTATGTTTCAATTCTAGACCTAAAACTGAAAAAAGTACTTACAATGACGTCATGAAACTCATAGATTCTGAATCTAGAGTCAAAATTAGAAATTAACCTTCAGAACCCAGGATTCTAGAAGCTAACTTTGGATTTTAAGGATATTTCAAATTTTATATAAAAACTATTAAAAAATAAAAACTTATCTAATTTTAAAAATAATATGTAACATATATAAATTTATTTAAAGCAATTTTTCGTTTTTAATTTTTAAAATTGTGCAAATTGGAAAGTAAAAATTTGGAACAAAAACGTTCATCGCGATTTTAAAAAACGTGATATATGAATTTTCTGAACTAAAAAAACCAATATACGGTAGTCTGTCTTGGGGAGAACAAAAAATGTTTTTTCTATCTGCCCAACACCGTGATGAAAGTTCCCTAATCGGACAGTTACCGTATGCTTTATAGAAGGTTTTAAAAATCATACAAAATCTCAAAAATTTCATAAAGATTTAAATTCCGGAATTTTCAAAGATTTTACTGGATTATGAAATCTACAGAATCCTAAATTTTGAAGATTTTATTTGAGGAATTTTCAGAAGTTTTTACAAGATTCCGAAAGGCTTCAGAATCTTCCATGTGGTTCGGGGAAATGTAGAAGATTCTACAGAATTCTAAAAAGTTTAGAAAATTCCAATTGGATTCTGAAAACTTCCAGAATCTTCTCTAGGATTCTAGAAATTTCCAGAATCTTTTATAGGATTCTGAAAATTTCCAGAATTTTCTCTAGGATTCTAGAAACTTCCAGAATCTTTTATAATATTCTGAAAACTTCCAGAATCTTTTATAATATTCTAAAAATTTCCAGAATCTTTTATAATATTCTGAAAATTTTCAGAATCTTTTATAATATTCTAGAAAATTTCGCAAATTTCTAGAGCTTTCTGTAAGATTCCAGAAAATTTGCAATTTCGAAAAACTTTGAAAAGCTTTAATTTGATTTTAAAAGTTTCCTTGAAATTTCACAAATTTTAAAAACTTCAATGAAATATTTTAAGAATTTTATATTTCTCGGAAAAGATTCTAAAATTTTTTTAGAAAACTTTAGAAAATTCAAAAACATTTTCAAAGATTTTTTAAACTTTAGGCAAGTTTAAAATCGAAATATTTTTTTTCTTTTTCTATCTATATATTTCCGACTAAAGTCAGGATTGGGTCCCTGTTTGATTTGGCTGTCGTCCTATCCTGGTTCTGAATCCCAGTGGACCGCTACTGTAGGCATTCTATGAGAATGCGGCTCGTAGTTGGGGGAGGTCGTGGTTCGTTACGTCACTACCCTGAATTCCTCAACTCCCTGGGTTCGGGTGGATCTGCTAGTACCGGGAGTCGAACTTGGGACCCTTTGTGTTTCCTGGGCCACAATCACCACCTTACAGTGCTTTTAAAATCGAAATATTAATAATTTAAAAAAAACCTGGATATCCCGAGATCTTCCCATTCGTGAAAAGGACAAAGTTCTGAATTGTTGAAGGCTCTGACCGCGAATTGCCTGATGGCCTCCCGGGAGAGGACGTAACCCCCGCCCCCGCTGACGTAGCCCTTCGACTGAAGTTAAATTGATTAATTTTTAAATCCGAACCAGATCTCACAAATCTCCTCTTTAATCTGAAGCCAATGAGGTGAGGTTTATCCGGATTGAATTTTTTCAGAAATTTCTTTAATTTTTCGACGAAAAAATAAGACATCGTCGGATTTCAAGTACCAATCGAAATCGGAAGAGACATTGGAGAAGGAATAATGCAGAGCTAATCTGGATTTCCAAAAAAGTCTCGAGTAACTTTTGGGCAAATTCCGCAAAATAATTCATGACCCGGCAAATCTGGCAAGTCCTCGACAGAGTTACTGTAGATGTGGTAAGCATCACAGCCAGGCAGCCAGGTCTGGGTCAAGGCCGGGATTCTGGATCTGTGGAATTTCCGATCCGTCAAGACAAAGCAAAAAAGTGATCCTGTACTCGGCTGGGATTTCGTCTCTTTCGTTTTTTCCACATTTAACAAAGCTTCTTCTCCATAGTTTCTATTTTAAAAAAATTAATAATCATAATATTTAAAAATTTTTTAAATTTTAGAAAAATTCAAAAGTTTCTGTAAAATTTTTTGAAATTTCAAAAGCCTCTAGTGAATTCTAGAAGGTTTCTGAAAAATGTTCATGGAATTCTGGGGGATTTTAGAAGTTTATTTAAGATTTTCGAAGATTTCAGAAGTTTCCAGTGGGTTCTGGAAAACTTCTAAAAACTTTCTAGTAGATTCTAGAAGACTTCAGAAGTTCCCATAAGATTTTCGAGAATTTCAGAAGTCTCCAGTGGATTCTGGAAGACTTCAGAAGTCTCCAGTGGATTCTGGAGGACTTCGGAAGCCTTCAGTGGATTCTGGAAGACTTTTAAAAACTTTCTAGCATATTCCGGAAGACTTCGGAAGTTCTCATGAAATTTTCGAAGATTTCAGAAGCCTCCAGTGGATTCTGGAAGACTTTTGAAAACTTTCTAGTAGATTCCGGAAGACTTCAGAAGTTCCCATAAAATTTCCCAAGATTTCAAAAGCCTCCAGTGGATTTTGAAATTTCTTAAAAACCCTCAAAATTTTAGAATCTAGATTTTAGAGAATTTCTAGATTTTTATATAATTTTATAATTTACGAAATTAGATAACTCAACTTACAGGTACAGGCCAGCCCAGTGGAAGTCCAACACTAGCTTCCAGAAGGTAAAAACACAGACAACAACGAAAACAGCGACGATCCAAACATGGATGGGGTCCTGACGCGAAAATACTTTTCTGACTGGTATGTGTATCAACATTCAGGAGAGATTTACCCGAAAAGTCAATTTCAAGATCAAGTCCGAGGAAAATCCGGTCCTGGGAATTTTCATAACCGGAAAAACGAATTAGATTTTTCAGATAACAAAATTTAAATATTTCTTTTTCATTTCAAATTTTTCAAATTTATTAAAATTAAAATTTTAAAAAAATAAAAAAATTTAAAAATTATACTATTGTAAAAATATAAATTTTATAGAATTATTTTGATTTTCTGAAGATTTTAGAATTTAAAAAAAAATATGAAAAAAGTGAACGAAAACAGAGTTAAATAAGTTAAAAATCGCCAGTTTTTCAGTTTTTATTTTTGGTAAAATTGGTAAAAGAGAGCGAGTGAGGACAGGAAGATTTGATTTCTGCACAAGTTGCCAGATTTGCCATTTTCGTTTCGAAAAACTTGGTAAAATTGATAAAAGAGAGCGAGTGAGGACAGGAAGATTTGGTTTTTTTACCGGTTACCATTTTTCATTTTTGGTAAAATTGATAAAAGAGAGCGAGTGAGGACAGAAAAATTTGATTTTTTTTACCGGTTACCATTTTTCATTTTTGGTAAAATTAGTAAAAGAGAGCGAGTGAGGACAGTGAGAGCTGATTAGGCATCAATTGCCAGATTTTCCTTTCTTTACTTTCACTCACTCTCGCGCGCGAATTCAAAAATTAAAAAACAATTTTTTCAACACGAATTTTTAGGATCATTCTAAAAACGAATAACTTGAAAAATTTTTTTCTGCTTAACAAAGGAATTCGGAAATTTTTAAAAATAAAAATTTTATGGAATTTTTTAACATGAATTTTTGGAATTTTAAAATTATTTTAAAAACAAATAATTTGCAAAATTTTTGTGAAATTTTTAAAAATGAATTTTTAGAATTATTTAAAACAAATAATTTGCAAAATTTTTATGAACTTTTCTAACATGAATTTTTAGGATTATTTAAAAAAAAAATAATTTGCAAAATTTTTTAAAATAAATTTTTACAATTTTTAGAATTATTTAAAACAAATAATTTGCAAAATTTTTATGAACTTTTCTAACATGAATTTTTAGGATCATCCTAAAAAACGAGTTGTCTGATTTTCCTTTTTTCGTTTTTCTTCTTCAAAGCAGGACTTCAAAAACCCTTAAAAAATATCGTTTTTACGTAATTATAATCTTTATGAAAAAGTTGCGCAATAAGTTTTTTCTTTTATCTATAGTCCAAAGCAGTCGGGGATTTGCCAGTCAAAATCACGGTTAATTTGGCCAAACAAGTTTGCGCAATTGACCAGAACCCGTTTTTGCCTTGATCGATGACGGCTTGTGCGGTCACCGGTCCGAGTTTCGTCATTTTCACTTTGAAGAATGGCTTGGATTCTGGGACTTTTCGGATTATTAATCCTTTATCCTGTTGATGATCTCTCAAAAACGCCAAAATTCATCCAGAATTGCCGTTGGTGGAGCTGAAACAACATCGACATGAAATGGACCAACTCGAGCCCGATCTGGCCCAGACCATTTTCGACGGAGTCCAGAGAAATCCCCTCGAGAGAACGACCACCATAAGACCCCCCAAAGCAGTCAGATCTTCCCAGCATCCGAGGTCTGGGATTTAGTTCACAAAAATATTCGAAATTGGTTTTTTTGGAAAATTGACCCGATGTAAATTTCCTGAACTTTCTGGAGTTTTTAAAATCCGAGATTAAACATATTGATTTTAGTTTTTTATTGGATTTTAAAGCTTCAGAAGTCTTTGTAGAATTCCAAAAGTCTTCAGAAATCCTGAAAGATTTTAGAAGTTTTCATTGAAATTTAGAAATTTTTAGAAGTCTTCATGAGATTCTGTAAGGTTTCAGAAGTCTTCATAAGATTCTGGAAATTTTCAAAAGTCTTCACAAGATTCTGGAAGGTTTCAGGAATTTTCATAGAAATTTAGAAATTTTTAGAAATCTTCATGAGATTCTGAAATTTTTCAGAAGTTTTCACAAGATTCTAAAAAATCTTAGAAGCTTTCATAGATGACTTCAGAAGTCCATAAAATCCTGGAAAATCTCAAAAGTTTCCATAAAATGTTTTAAAATTACAGAAACTTTCACGAGATTCTGGAAGATTTTAAGTTTTCATAGGATTCTGGAAAGCTTCCAGAAGATTTTGGAAATTAACATGAGATTCTGGAGAACTTCAGAAGTTTACGTAAAATCTCCGCTAACTTTCAGAAAATTCCGAAGAATTTCCATCGAATTTTAGAATATTCTAAAAATTTCCAAAATTACGAAATTTCAAAAATCTTCATGGATTTCCAAAAATTTCAATTTTCTGCAGAATCCTGAAAATTAATTTCCGCATTTTAGGAAAAAGGGATTCTGAACCTTTCTCGGTCGTCAAACCGGCAGAAGTCCATATTCTTGATTTTTCGGAATCCGATCCGTTTTCTGAACCGGCCGAGGATTCTGTCGTGGAAAGTCAGCAAGAATACGACAACTTGAATGCAGACTTCGAAGAGGACCAAAAAGTCGAGCAGGCTCTGAACCAAACTTTCATCATTGACGAATCCTTGAACCTCGGAAATCCATCTAACGAGACTGTCATCGACGAAACCGAAGCTACAGTAACCTCAGGTCCAGTCGATGCAGCCGTCATTGGGACTACTGTAGTCCAGGAACAAACTACAGCATCCCCTGAATCAGGTACTTCTAAGATTATAGTAACCTCCAAATTAAGTACTTCTAAGATCACAGTAATCCCCGAATTAAGTACTTCTGAATTACAGTAATCCCTAAATTAGATACTTCTAAGATTACAGTAATCCCTGAATTAGGTACTTCTAAGATCACAGTAACCCCTGAATTAGGTACTTCTGAAACTACAGTAATCCCCAAATTAAGTACTTCTAAGATTACAGTATCCTCTAAGTCTGGAATATCTTCTGAAATTATAGTAACCCCTAAATCGGAAACCCTCTTCAAAACCACAGTACTCCAAGAAGTTCCGACAACCACTCCAAAGTACAATTTCTCTCACAACAATAACTCTGCCACTGCTAATCTCGACAGGAAAATTCTGGCCTTCGAAATAGATTCTCACAACAAAAAAATTCTCCATCAGAAGATCCAACAATCTTCTACTGCATCCCCAAAGACAGATATTGTTTTCGAAGAAGATCCCGGAGTTTCGAAAGCCCAAGAAGACGAGAAAAAACAACTTGTTCCACCAGGTCCGGCCCCGACCCCTCAGCCAGGTTTTCCTGCAGCGAAAGAAGTCAAAACTGTCCAAGAAAAATTGAGAGATTTCCAAAACGCAGAGATTTTCCCTCAAAACTCCGAACGAAGTTTGTTGGACTCCTCCGTCGCGAAAAGGAGACATATCGTCTCCAACTATGTCTCGACTGGAAATCAGGTGGGTGGAATTTTATTTTTCCAAAAAATTTCAAAAAATGCTAGGAGCACTCGAGATTCCCAGGACGTCTCCGATCCAAGTACTAATCGAGCCCTACTATGCTTAACTTGCCAGATCGGACGGGATGGCGTGTGCTCACAGTGGTATGACCCCTAGCGAGAGTGGAAAAACTCCTCCGGCTGATATAGCGACTGGTCTTTTTCGACGCTTCTCTCTGTTTGTTCTCTGCAGCGCACGCACGGGCATGAAAGACGAACGCTATTGAACGAAGCAATTCTTAATAATTTCGTTTTATTGCGAAATTTCAGAGATTAAGCCGGAGACAAAGGGACAACGCGTTCAAAACAGTGGTTTTCGGCAGAGCGAAAAGAGCTTCGGAAATGGATTCGATGGAAGATGTCTCGGATCCTGCAATTTTGGAAGACGATTCAGTTGAAAAAAATCAAAAAATCGAAAATCTGAAATTCAACGAAACTGCTCCCACAGAATCTCCTGAGCCTTCTCAGATTTCCGAAGGATCAACAAGGAACAGTTCTCCTCCCGAGGACGTCCCCGAGAGAAGAAAAATAATTTCAAACAGCCTCAAAAAAAATAGACATGTTATATCTAACAACATTGAATCGAAAGACGTCACAACTGCTCCAAAAGAAGATCTTACACTAACAACGACGGAAGCCACAGTATCCTCTACTACTACTACAGTACCTTCTACAACATCTACTGCTACTACTGTATCTTCTACTATATCTACTGCTGCTACAGTACCTTCTACAACATCTACTGCTGCTACAGTACCCTCTACAACATCTGCTGCTGCTTCGAAACCGACTATTACTCTCCCTGAGTCTCGAGCGGAAAGACTTAAACTTCTGGATTCTGTTCCGCCCAGAAGAGGAAGAGTTCTAGGGTTGGTGAAGGTAACTCGTCCTCCTCACAATGAAGTCGACGCGGAATCCGCTGTGGATGAGAGACATGCTCATAATCCTTGGAAAACCCACATCCAGCTGCATTTGTCTGACGAAAGTCGAGAGGTCGTTCATAGATCGATCTTGAAGGTCTTGCCTAAGCTGGTTCCTGTCAAGAAACCCTCCCAGCCCGCGGAGGAGTTGGACGAAGAATACAAGGACTACAAAAAGAAGGAAAAACCAGAATCTATGGAATTCCGGGATTTGCCTGACGCGTCGGACAAAGATGCCGTCAGACAACCCGACGTAGTCAAGCCAAAGAAGATCGCAGGAGGAAGGAAACTTGTCCAGAATCAGATCCCAGCTAACAACCCCCGGCCTCAGGCTCCTACCTCCGCTCCAGTCCCGCAGACCTCCCAACCTCCTCCACAACCCCAACTTGTCCTCCAACCCCCACTCGTACTCCAGCCTCAGTTCCTCCCACCCCCCGTGACCTTGAACCACTTCATCGTCGATGGACAGAGGTACATCATCAGAAGCTACCCGGCAGGATGGCCTCAACCCCCTCCAACTCCTGTCCAGCAAGTCTTCCCAGCCCCCGTTCAACAAGTCTCTCCTCCCCCAATGAACCCTCCCATGCTGACTCCTCCTCCTCCTACTACTACTACTACTACTATTCCTACTACTACTGCTACTACTACTATTCCTTCGCCCCAATTTGACCCCTTGCAAGACCTCCCTGTGCCCGTCCAAGAGAAACAACTTCAAACCCAGAAAATCGTCCGCAATGGAAATTCCAGACCTAATTCTCCTCCGGTCAAACAGGGCCACAGGGTCAGACAGGACGAAATCAGAATTGTCAGGATTTTCCAACATTATGGAACGACGAAACAAACCTTCGTCAGACCAATGAGCACCCAGCCATTCACCACGACGGAAAAACCGACTCCTTCGACTACTAGAAAAGGGAAAACTGTCCCGGTTACTGTCACTACCCAACGAACTCCCACGACTCCGTTAACCCCAGTCGTGATCACGTGAGTTTCAACGAAAATCAAACACTAATCAATTTTTTAAAATCTGATTTTCTCTGTTCGCCAAACCAAGTGGTAATTTTGCAGTAATCTTTTCGTTTTTTACAATCTACTGAAATAGATGATTTTTATCAATTAAATTAGTTACAATATTTGTCCATTTTATCTTCATTGAAAATTATCGCTTATTTTTCTAGAAGAAAACAGAATTCCAATATAAACCTATGGTCATCAAACATGGGTTCAGGTTCAAGAACTAAGCCTATGAGTATCAAACAAGTCTAAGATATAAACCTATGGATATAAAACATAGGTTCAGGTCAAAAATATGTCTAAATGTATAGTTATCAAGCAAGTTTAAGAACTAAGCCTATGAATATCAAACGTAGGTTCATGTTTAAACATAAGCCTAAGCCTATGGTTATCAAACAAGTCTAAGAAATAAACCTAAGCTTAGATACAACGAATTTTGATCCACTTTTAAAGGGACTCCAATACCTGCAAGTTCAAAAATTAAATCTCATTTTTAGTAAATTTCCAAAAATAACGAAAAATTAAAATTCTATTGTGAAATTATTCAATTTATCATTTTCGGGTAATTTCGGCGCAATGAAAATTGATGTTTATTTTTATTAAAATAAGTAAAGCTTGAAAATTATCAAATTTATTGTTGAACATTTTAGAACTAAGAAACCGATCCCGAAAAATCACGTAAAACACGGGGATTTCGACCTTTACGATGAAGTCAATCCAGTTACCACTTCAACGAGTCCTTCAACAACGACTTCAACGACGACTTCAACGACTACTGTGGCTAAATCTGTCTCGATAGAAATCATGGGGAACTTGAAAGATTCTGATAAGTTCATGGAGAGGGATAGTCCTATTTCAGACTCCTTGGATTACGTCACTGATGAAGAACTCACAGAAGAGAAGTTTGCTGTCGTCGGCCAAGAACCCCGACCACTCCCTCAGACTCGTCAAAATCCGGAATTTCGTCGATGCCGATGCAGCGAAGAGGGAGCCGGCGAGGGACTTCACCGGTGATGCCCCAGCGCGAAACCAGATCTTCGAGGATTTGGAGTGAGTTTTTCGTTACCGTATTCCAAAAAGTAAATTTTCCAGGAGAGAATAGTCAAAGTCCAGTTGAGTTCCCAGAAAGCTTCAGTAAATTGTTTGTAAATACTTGATAGTCCAATATTATTCCATTTGGGAAATTCGAATATCAAACATAAAATTTTTAAAAACAAAATTTTTCACCAAATAGTCCGACACGAATTTCCAAAACTTTTACAATTGCATATTTAGAAATTATAAATATAAAAATTTGGGTTTTATGAAATAGTCCTGATGCGAATTTTTAGAATTTCTTATTTCTGTTTTGAAAGTTGTTTTTTTACGAAATGGTCCTGAAGCGAATTTTTAGAATTTTTTATTTCTGATTTAAAAATTGTTTTTTTTACAAAATGGTCCTGAAGCGAATTTCTTATTTTTGTTTCGAAAATTGTTTTTCTTACGAAACGGTCTTGAAGCGAATTTTTAGAATTTCTTATTTCTGATTTAAAAATTGTTTTTTTTACAAAACGGTCCTGAAGCGAATTTCTTATTTTTGTTTCGAAAATTGTTTTTTTACAAAATGGTCCTGAAGCGAATTTTTAGAATTTCTTACTTCTGATTTAAAAATTGTTTTTTTTTACGAAACGGTCCTGAAGCGAATTTCTAAAACCTTCTAAAGTCAAAGATTCTCGATATTAATTTCAAAATTATACTATTATAAAAATAAAAAATCAATTTTTTAAATTGTTCTGACGCGAATTTTTAGGATTTTTAAAAATTAAAATTTGTTTCTGAATTCAAAAATTTCTTGAAATTTATAAATTTTATTGTTCATGATAATCAATGCTTGAGATATCTGGTGATCGGAAAATAAGTAAGTTATATAATTTTAAGTATTTAAAGAATTACTATAAATTGACGAAGATCCTAGCACAGAGTCCTTCTCTGTCCTCATGCCCTGGGGGACAAGACGGAACTGAAAAAAGTAATTTTTAAAATAATAAAAAATTTTTTGATATAAAAAAAGTAATTTTAAAAATAATAAAAAATTTTTTGATATAAAAAAAATAATTTTAAAAATAATAAAAAAATTTTTTGATATAAAAAAAGTAATTTTAAAAATAATAAAAAATTTTTTGATATAAAAAAAATAATTTTAAAAATAATAAAAAATTTTTTTAATATAAAAAAAATAAATTTTAAAATAATAAAAAAATTTTTTGATATAAAAAAAGTAATTTTAAAAATAATAAAAAAATTTTTTGATATAAAAAAAAATAATTTTTAAAATAATAAAAAATTTTAAAATAAAAAAAAATACTTTTAAAAATAACAAAAAAAAATACTTTTAAAATAATAGAAAAAAATTTTTTAATATAAAAAAAAATAAATTTTAAATGTTAAAAAAATAAACTTTAAATATAAAAATAATTTTAAAAATAATAAAAAAAATTTTTAATATAAAAAAAATAATTTTTTAAATATTTTTGAATAAAAAATTGTTTGAAAATATTTGAAAAAATTATTTTGGAAGAAAAAGTTTTTTTTTGTTTT
>SWDT01000534.1:0-37704 GCA_009193035.1 Halicephalobus mephisto
TATTCTACGGTGACTGTAACTTACGACATTGAGGAGCTTGAGGTTCTTCTGGAGTTGCCGGAGGGGCTGCAGGGAACTTGAACACAGGCGGGATTCCCGGTTGTCCTTCTGTCGTCAACGGCGGTTCTGTTCTCTCAGTCCAAGAAGGAGGAACAGTCTCCGCAGGTGGTGGAGTCGGTCTCAACTGCTTCGGTCTGAATGGCACAGAGGGTTGTTGGTAAATACCGTAACCATTTGTCATATAACTCGTATGAATATCCACGTATCCTCCTAAGTCTGTCTTCTGTCTCAGAATCTTAGGATCGACATTGATAGAACGTAATTGACTCCAGATGTCTGCAGTCAAGACATCAAAGTTCACAACTTCAGAATCTAACTCGTGGTTGATCAGAAGACATTCGCTTCTGATGGCGATAATAGCTCCGACGCAGAAAACTACGGTGAATACGCTGATGACGGTCCCGATGACAGCCACATTGTAAACAGACTGGACTACTGTAGTTATGTCTGCAAATCAGATTTGATCCCATCGTCGGATGCAGGAATGATGGAATTTTGATTCTCTTGGGTTTTAATCGGCTGGGAAGGTCAGGAGTGACCGACTGACCGATAAAGGAATCTCGGGTCTTTTGGCACAGAAGGATAAGTCGGTCAAATCATAATCGGGTCCGTTTCGAGGTATATTTAAATTATTATTATCAAGAAAAAGATTCCGGATGACCTGGATTTAGGTTTAAAGGAACAGATAAAATTGTTCAATTTTGGTCCTGAGGCGAAAAAAACTCCCATTGGTTCTAACGTCATTTTAAGTGATTTTAAAGTTATTTTTGAAAATTCTCTACATCCATTAGATAGATGACGATGTCAGCTTTTATTCAAAAAAAAGTTTATCAAAAAATAATAACTTTCAACAAACTTACACTTTTTTGAAATTCAAAAAATTAATTTTCGCGTCGGGACCAAAATCAAACAATTCGATTTTTAAGTAAAAAATATATTTTAGAATTTTCTTTACGAAACAAATTATGAAATTTCTTTTTCTCTAGATCAATTTTTGAAATTCAAAAAAAAATTAATTTTCGCGTCGGGACCAAAATCAAATAATTCGATTTTTAAGTAAAAAATATATTTTAGAATTTTCTTTTTCTCTAGATCAATTTTTGAAATTTTGCGAAATTTTCAAGAATGTAAAAGAAAGTTATTTTTGCAGAAAATTTTATGTTTAAATATCCTTGTTTTTGATTCTAAAAATCAACTTTGTTGCCAAAATTCCTCCGATCCCACTTGACAGGTTAATGATTTTCAACGACAAAACTGCAATTTTTGTAAGCAAACTAAATCGAGAAAAACTGATAAAAACACAAAGGATATTCGAGTTAGACCACGTAGACTAAGAGCACCGGGAATGAAGAAACCGAATACTCGATGGATCTTGAGTGGAAAATATTAATTATTGTTTTTTTTGTTAGTTTCGTCGTAATTAAGGTATTTGTGCCTCTGGCGAAATCAGACTCATTATCGTTTATGGATTTCTGTGGTTATGTCGATTTTTGCGTTTTTATCGGACATACTGAAAGATCCCAGAAAAAAAACGAAAATTTCGAAGAAGATGAAGGAAAAAAAGTGACGAAAAGTGTGATTGTCGATGATAGAGACGACATTGAAATTATTTATTGAAAGCTATATTTACTTTTGTTGATTTTAAAAATAAATAATTTATATAAAAGATAACAGAACAAAGATCACGTAACGACTTAATTTTAACAGGAATTTGAGACATTCATTGCCGTCATTCCAAAAAAAGAACGGATTATTTTTTTGTTCAGGTTGATAATTATACATTCCACTAACAGCAACGATCAGCCAATTTTGGTTAAAAACAAATTCTGTTTAATTTTGGTCCCGACGCGAAAATTACTTTTTTTTGAATTTCAAAAAAGTGTAAGTTTGTTGAAAGTTATTATTTTTCGATAAACTTTTTTTTGAATAAAAGCTGATATCGTCATCTATCTAATGGATGTAGAGAATTTTCAAAAATAGCTTTAAAATCACTTAAAATGACGTTAGAACCAATGGGAGTTTTTTTCGTGTCAGGACCAAAATTGAATAACATTATCTACTTCTTCGAGTGGGTTTTTACATTTTTGTAACTTTTTACAAAGTAGTAATAACTTTTTCTTTTAATTTTCGATCATGAAATATACCTTTGAAATTACATATTTTTGTCCACAAAAACTAAAATTATAAAAGTTACAACTAAAATATGTCCAATGTAGGTCTCTCACCACGAATTTGTAAATGTAATCCTAATGAAGTTGAATATTAATTTTACTAAAATAGTTTCCGAATACTGTTTTATCAACACAAATTACAGGATTTTTTGCAATTCTGTTGCATCCAGGCTTTTTGTCCTGCGGCTGTGCAATATCCCCCGAGGGCCCAAGTTCCACAGTAGACGTTCTTGTCGTCGCACCCGGGGACACAGTACATTTTGTTGATGATTTCAATATCTCTAGCGCTCAATCCATTCCTCTGGCCCATGAGGGCGTTGTTCTGAGCAGGAGAGATCTTCGCCGTCATTGAAGGTCTGGTAGGGTACTGGGAAGCAATGTACTGGTTGTAGTGCATGATGGACCCGTAATCGTACTTGACCCCGTAAGAAGTAAACTGTTTGCTGTCAGCAATAGCGAAGAAGTCGTAATTTTGAGGATTTACGTTTTCCCAGTTGATCTTGATGAAGTTATCTCTATCGCCTCGGAGCTGTTCGTGGTTGAGTCCGAGGGCATGGAGAGTTTCATGAATCGCTACTCCAGTTGGCTGGAAAGAAATATCAGATAATGTGACAACTCCACAAAATCGATGTCAAATATCTCAAAAATCACGTTTTCTAACTATTCATGTAAAACTTGCGCTTAAACTTATGCATCCATATACCAAAACTAAATTGTTTCTCATACTCTATCTTGCTATTAGAAAGTTCATATATAGAATCTCGTTTTGGATGCACAAAAATGCTGATATATCAAGTTTAAAGTCTCATATATCGGTCTTCTAACAGAATGCAGGTCTAGCAATCATAAGTGAATTCGATATATAAAGAACTTTTGAAACCTACATTTCCACAGGCAAAAGTCAAATAAATCGGGTTCACTGGCTCCACTCTTCCGATGTAACTCAATCCACAGATACTAGAAGCCGCTGCTTTGACGTAATATATGTGGGAATTTGAGGGTTTTCTAGTTTCGAATTTGAATCTGACACAAGTCTTCGTTTCAATCTCCCTGATCGCGGCTCTGACAGCGCCTTTATCCGTTTCCGTGAGACTTTGATCGAACATGTATTGGATCGGACGATCGTTTGGCCAACGTTGAGTTGGAGTGCTTTCCAGGAAGAGAGCTGATCTCCCGAATCTCCTGAAGCCTCCTGGAGCACTGCTGGGGACACTAGCCGGACCGGCTTCGATTTCGTTAATCATCCTGTTGGCCTGTTCTTCTGTGAGAAGAATGTCTTTTTGGAAAGTCCCATCATTTTCAGGTTCGATCTAAAACGGCTATTGTAATAAAATAAAATAATAATTAAAAATAATGATTTTCGGTTTACAGACGCTATCCTAGTTTATTACTGGAGTATTATTTGTAAGTATTAACAATAGGTCCAAAATCGTTAAAATAATAACTAAGGAAACTGATTTAGGAACTTTTCAGCCATTATTCAAGATTGTTATTAGAGCTGCTGTTGATAATTAGAAAGTCATTTTCATTAATTGTTGAGGTAGTGATAATTGTGAAGAACTACTTTCTAGTCACTATCCAAAGTAGGGGAGTTTAGAGGCCCTGAGGGCATGTGGGTAGCGGTCAAACCATTGTGAGCACACGCCATCCCGTTCGATCTGGCCAGTTAAACACGATAGGGCTGGGTTAGTACTTGGATCGGAGACGTCCTCGGAATCCCCAGTGCTGCTACCTTTTTAAATTTCAATAACCGAAACGACCGTTCTCAAAGTTTCTTTACCGTTCAAAACTCCTGCAGAACGGGTTTTCAAGTTTTAACCAGTTGAAAATTGGCGGGAAAAGGACTAAAAGCTTTTAAATGTAATCATGATCCAAAATTACTTTCTAAAGTGGCTTTCAGCGATCAGTAAATCAGCACTAGAAGTCTTGTTGGTAGTGACTGAAAGGAGATTTCCCACAATCTACAGACACTATCCAATGTTAAAATTAGAGTAATTTTTCTGAACTTATAAAATCAACACAAAAATTGTCTGGATAGTGATTGACAAGAACGATTTTCGACAATCAACGGACACTATCCAATGCTAAAATTAGAGTAATTTTTCTGAACTTATAAAATCAATACCAAAATTGTCTGGATAGTGACTGACAAGAACGATTTCCCACAATCAACGGACACTATTCAACTTACATCCTTGTCCAGGCCTGCTTTTTTCAACAGGGCCTTTTTGACCTGCTGTGTTCTGGCCAGTCTTGTTTCGATAATTCTGTCAAGTTCGCTTTCGCTCTTTCCTCTGTTGAACAACTTCATGATTTGACTCTCGTGTTCTGCTATTGATGCTCTTCGGTTCAGAATTTCTGGGCGCTGTTTTCTACAGGTCCCGGTTGATCTACATGTCGTCTGAAAAAATCATGATTGACGTTATCAAGATCAATGTTCGACCGAAAATAAACTTGATTTTATGTCAAGACTAATCGAATTTTCTCTTCAAAACAAAAATGACGTTAGAAAAAATATTGTTTGACAAATATGCAAATTCAGTTTTGTGTACTTTCCACTCAGGACCGTGAAAAAAGTCTTTTTAAAACCTTACTAGGTCTTTGGAAATTACATGAGGTGATTTTTTGTTTTCCATTCAGGACCGTGAGAACACTTTTTTGAAAATTTTTAACTTGACCCTAAGTGGAAAATATAATTTTACATTTTTTCCACTTAGAACCAAATAAAAGTGATTTTTTGAAGATTTTACATTTGGTCTTGAGTGGAAAATTATGTATATAATTTTACATTTTTTCCACTTAGGACCAAATAAAATTAGTTTTTTTTAAACTTTTTGCTTGATCTTGAGTGGAAAATTATGTATATATTTTTGTATATTTTCCACTTAGGACCAAATAAAAATGATTTTTTTGAAAATTTTTAACTTGGTCTTGAGTGGAAAATATAACTTTATATTTTTTCCACTTAGAACCAAATAAAAGTGATTTTTTGAAGATTTTACATTTGGTCTTGAGTGGAAAATTATGTATGTAGTTTTGTATATTTTCCACTTAGGACCAAATAAAAATGATTTTTTTGAAAATTTCTAACTTGGTCTTGAGTGGAAATCATACGAAATTATATACATAATATCCATTCGAGAACACAAAAAATACTTTTAAAGTTTTCCACTTAGTCTTGTGTTGGGATTATATACGTTATTTTCCACTCAAGACCTCCAAAATGGTCTTTTTAGAAACCTTTAACTCGACTTTGAGTAAAAATGATCAAATTTTGGCCATTTGTCCTTTAAAAAGATTTCTTTAAAAATTCGAAAAATATTTTCGTTCTAAAACTACCAAATTTAAAACTTTCCTTTCGAGACTAAAGTGACTTTTGAGTTTTCTTTTCAAGACCACAACGAACTTACTTTTATGGCGTTTTTGGCGAATTCCGTAATTTGTCCCAAAATCGGAGCAGGAACGACGTTTTTCAAAACTTCTGGGACATTTCTCAAGACATCTGGCAAGTTCAGTTTCGGGATAGGGGGCAGTTTGAAATTGATCAAATCCGGAAACATTTCGTTCAAATCCAAACCTCCTCCTCCCACCATGGGTCCCTGGGGGATGTTACTCTGAACCCATTCAGGATGGTTCCTACATTTATGATGATGTGGATGTCTCGAGCAGAATCTGACGATTCTTCTGTAAACATGAGGAGGGATACGGGACTGCGGAGGTGGTGCAATGAACTGATTCAGTATCCCACCTAGATTCATTCCTTGGCCTCCTTGACCTCCAAAACCACTTTGACCTCCTTGACCTCCGAAGCCTCCAAAACCTCCTTGACCTCCTTGACCCATGTTGAGGCCTAAATGTCTTCCAAGGTCCCCCAGGAAGCCCTGGCCCTCAATTTGAGGAAGAATAAAAAGTAAAAACAAAAATTTAAAATCAGACTTCATTGAGAAAAATACAAAAGTCGTCCCGGTTGCTTGGCCAGTCAAAGGACGTGATGGATGATGGTTGTTATTGAGCGAATGATGTCGTTCCAAATTGAAAAGGTCGATGAGAAGAACTGGTTCCAAATAGTCATCTAAGTTAACAAAGGACATTATAAAAGTCATACCTTATAAAACAACATGATTCAGAGGAATTTCAAGGACCATTAAATCCCCTCAGGACATATTGTTAATTTTAAATCTTTATAATTTTTTTAAAAATTGTTAATTTTGAATTTTTATAATTATTTTAAAAATTATTAATTTTGAATTTTTATAATTATTTTAAAAATTGTTAATTTTAAATCTTTATAATTTTTTTAAAAATTATAAATTTTAAATCTTTATAATTATTTTAAAAATTGTTAATTTTAAATAAAAATGTATTTTCAAAGTTGTTAATTATGAAAAAAATAAATTTTAGAAAATATTTTTTTTGGAATTTTAAATTCTGAAATGTTTAGTGAATTCCTTTCGGATACTGTATTTCCACAAGGTTGGCTAAATTAAAAAAATACGTTTTGGTTTTTTGGTTATTATTGAGACAGAAACCATACTAGAAAAATAACACCCGAAGAGATGGCCTGAATATCAGGGATTGTAGAATACTATAGGGTATGAATGAAACTATCGGTGGTAGTTGTGGAAGAGATATATAATAATTGCTATCTGAGTCTTATTTGTTTTAATGAAGATTATTAATATACTTCTGCTTCCTATCTGTTAGGACAGAAACTATACTAGAAAAATAACATCCGAAGAGATAGCCTAAATATCAGGGACCTTAATATACTGTAGGGCATGAATGAGATCCTTAGTTATCTTTTGTGTGAGTGGAAATATAATAATTGTCAGTGTCTTATTGCTGAGTGAAGATTACTATTATGCTTCTGTTTTCTATCTTAACAGTTAATTTTCAATCATTGTAACCCTATCTATTAATAAATTACTTTTATGATAGAAACAATACTAGAAAAATAACATCCGAAGAGATAGCCTAAATATCAGGGACCTTAATATACTGTAGGGCATGAATGAGACCATAGGTTATCTTTTGTGTGAATGGAAATATATAATAATTGTCAGTGTCTTATTGCTGAGTGAAGATTAACGAAATTTTTCTTGTTTCTATCCTGAGAGTTGCTTTAAAACCTGTCAGAATGGTGGATTTTGCTATGATTAACGTAAATACAGAAATATGTTAATCACGCGAAAAAGCATCAGCTAGCTACTCTGCTTTAATCCCACCTGGGACTGATAGCGAGCCCCCGCCTTAATTCTTTATAATAACAATTGTTAGTTTCCGACCGGTTGATTCTGTCGGTATTTGTCCTAAAATGTCGAAAATAATCAAATTGAGAATCTTCATTATCGTGATTCTGGGCATCGGATGTCTCAGAGGATCTTCAGCGACGCCGTTGTTGATCAGAGATCTGGCTAATGTCCAGAAGACTCAGCCACTCGCTGGATATACTGTCGGATCCGTCGAAAATCGAGGAAACAGCCAGACGATACAAATACAATCATCAGGTTTGTTTTCAAAAAAAAAATAATTTTTACAAGTTTAAAAAAAATTAAATTTATAAAATTTAAAAAATTTAGATTTAAAAAATTTAAAAGAAAATTAAATTTAAAAAATAATAAAAATTTAGATTTATAAAATTTAAAAATAATTTTTACAAGTTTAAAAAAAATTAAATTTATAAAATTTTAAAAAATAATTTTCACAAGTTTAAAAAAAATAAAATTTATAAAATTTAAAGAAAAATTGAATTAAATTTTTTTGATTTTGATGACATTAGGATTTTTATATTATAATCAATTTTTTACAACTTTGTTTTTAAAAATTTAAATTAAATTTTTTTATTTAATTTATTTAAAAAATTAATTGATTTTTAAAAATTTGGTTTATTTATTTAATTAATTTTTTAAATTATATTTTTTAATATTAATTAATTTTCAAAATTTTTCAAATTAATTTATTTTTGAAAATTTAAAATTTTATTTTTTAAAATTAATTGATTTTTGAAAATTTAAATTTTATTTTTTAAAATTAATTAATTTTCTAAATTTTCAAATTAATTTATTTTCGAAAATTTAAAATTTCATTTTTTTAAATTAATTAATTTTCAAAATTTTCAAATTAATTTATATTTGAAAATTTAAAATTTCATTTTTTTAAATTAATTGATTTTTGAGTTTTAATATTATTATTATTAAGACTAGACTTTAAACTTTTTTTATTTCATCAAAACAATGAGCTTCTTCTTCGTCATCAGAAAAAGGATCATTTCCTGATCACGGGGATTGTTCGTTAAGCCTCTTTTCTGCTATCATCGTCCGTGAAATAATCGACAATCGATCGAAAATGATTTTTTTGCGAGAATTTAAAGAATGTCAATAGTTCGAATTCCTTAGTTTTTAAAAATTAAAAAATTTCAGAAAAATTACACTTTTTAGAATTTTTCGAAAATCAGAAATTTCGGAATTTTCGAGAAGTTTTCGAATGTCTCAGAATCCAGTCAAAAATTCTGAAATTCTAAAAAATTTTCAGGCTTCTGGAATTTTTTAAAATTTCAAGAATTTTTCAGAATCCTTCGGAAATTTGGAATTTTATGGAAGATTCTGAGAACTTTCAGAATTTTGTAAACATTTTCAACACTTTTCAAAATCCAGTGAAAAATTCTGAAAGTTTCTAAAATCTTCTAGAATGGAAAAGAAAATTCCGGAATTTTCTAGAATTTTATAAAAATTTCTATTTTTTTTAAATCGAATAGAAGATTCCGAAATTTTTTAGAATTTTATAAAAATCTATTTTTTCTAAATCGAATAGGATTCCGAAATTTTTTAGAATTTTATAAAAATTTCTATTTTTTCCAAAATCGAATAGAAGATTCCGAAATTTTTTAGAATTTTATAAAAATTTCTATTTTTTTCGAAAGTGAATAGAAGATTCCGAAATTTTTTAGAATTTTATAAAAAACTCCAACTTTTTCTAGAATGCATTAGAAACTTATAAAATTTTCTAGAATCTTCCAGAATTCAATGAACATTTAAAACTGAAATCTGGAGCTAAAACTAGAACTTTCTAAAATTTTTAAATTCAAGATGATTTCGAAATTATTTGGAATTTAATTTTTCACGGTTTTTGTTTTCAGAACTCCAGGAACTTTATTCCTTGGTGCTGGATTTGCTGGTGGAGAACAGAAGACTCTCGAGACGGGACGTGACCGAAGACCAGTCGAACGTCCTTCTGAACCTGGCCAACGCCAACGGATTCGGACCTCAGATCAGACCTGGCTAAGTACTGTAATAAAAAATAAAACTCAATTTATGAAAAATTAAAGTGATTAATAAAAATATTATTTCTAACGAACACGTGAAGCGGATTCCGTCGAGTCGTCGCTGAATCCCTCGTTGATCTGGCCCGTCTCCTCGAGCTCCTGAAGTCGATTTTGCCATTCTTCCTGATGTTCTTCCTTGAGCTTACTGTGGAGTTCAGTCTGCATCACCCGATGTATCGTAGCTAGTCTAAAACGAAAAAATTAATCCAGATCCATATCAGTCACTATCATGTACGTCATTAAGGGTTTCCAAAGAGAACAAAGTCCTTCAAATTTCTCCAAATATTCCAAAATTAAAAAATTATTCATTTTTAATATTTCGAAAATTTAAAAAAAATGAAAAAAATTTAAATTTCTCCAAATATTCCAAAATTAAAAAATTATTCATTTTTAATATTTCGAAAATTTAAAAAAAATGAAAAAAATTTAAATTTCTCCAAATATTCCAAAATTAAAAAATTATTCATTTTTAATATTTTGAAAATTAAAAAATTATTCATTTTTGATATTTCGAAAATTTAAAAAAAAATGAAAAATCTACTGTAAATTTTTCGGATTCTTAAGTTTTGAACATTAAAAATATAAAAATTCACTTTTATAATTTCTATAATTTTAGAAAAAAAAATTTAAATTTCTCCAGATGTTCCAAAATTAAAAAATTATTCATTTTTAATATTTTGAAAATTTAAAAAAATCTCTTTTAATTGATTTTATAAAATTTCTAAAATCCTAAATTTAAAAATATAAAGATCCTTATTTTGTGTTTTTTCGACTTTTCGGTACAGACAAAAAAGCGAAACTTTTGGTGCAGTAACAGATGAAAATCGTCACTATTAAGTTATATTTTCGTAAACAAAGTCAAATATTCACGGAAAATGTGATAATTATGTTACATTTTTGTCAAATTTTGCAATTGTTACCAGGTTAAAAATTACGCTTTTTGTGAATTTAATGCAAAAATATTAAATCTAATGTATCTGATATATGAGAATTGTTTTAATATATCTATATATCATATAAAATCCACCTATATCAACACATAAAAAACACAACTTTTGATTCAGTAACAAATGTAAATCGTCACTATTATATTTTAATTTTCTTCAAAAATGTCGAATATTTACGAAAAATGTGATAATTATGTTACATTTTTGTCAAATTTCGCAATTGTTACCAAGTTGAAAATTGTACTTTTTTGTATGTATGTCAGGGATAAATGTTCTTGGATATTTTCAAAAACTTACTTCATCAAAGCGCTGGGCAAAGCGGATTCGATTCTTCCGAAGTTCTGGTCGTCGATTTTGTCCAACAACGACTTGCCTTTAGTGTCGGGTTGGATGAAGAATCCGATGCTCAAGGTCAACAGGATCAAAGCTGTCGGGATAATGAAAGCGTAAATTTTCTTGTTTGAATCTTCGAGCAATCCATCATCGACCCAGAAACTGAACAACAAAACTCCGACGATGGTCCCGACGTGCTTCACACTGTGCAAAGAACCGAAAGCAATACATCTGATTACTGTAGGATAACGTTGGGTGGTGACTTGAACAATGTTCATCCAGAAAGCAGAGTCGTTGATCATCGCCCCAAGGATCAGCGGCACGGCGATGGCGTAGGAGTTGTACTCGTGGTCCGTAGCCACGAGAGCAATCAGGGCTCCGAAACAGCAAGCCATCACAACTACAAAAATGTTCATTAAAAAATAACAAAGATCTACACACAAAAAAGTGCAACTTTCGGATCAGTAACAAATACAAATCGTCACTATTAAGTTACAGTTTCCATCACTATTAAGTTACAGTTTTCGTCACTATTAAGTTTCAATTTCTGTCACTATTAAGTTTCAATTTTGTCACTATTAAGTTTCAATTTCTGTCACTATTAAGTTTCAATTTCGTCACTATTAAGTTACAGTTTTCGTCACTATTAAATTTCAATTAAGTTTCAATTTTCGTCACAAATTTTAAACATTAATAAAAAATGTGACGGTTGTGTCACATTTTTGTCAAATTTCTAAATTCTTACAGAACCAAAAACTACAATTTTTTGTGTGTATATAAAATCGATTTTCGTGTTTAGATCAAAAAATATTTAAAATCTGTTTTTTAAATTTAATAAAAACCGATTTTCGTGTTAGGACTAAAATTAAAAATTTTTTAAATTCTATAAAAATAGATTTTCGCGTTGAGATCAATGTCGTAAAATTGCAAAATTCCAGAACGAAAATTTATAACTTTCAGAAAATAAACCTACTCAAAGATCCTAGAAACTGTGTTCTTCTGGTGAATGACTTGATTTTTATATCCAAAACAATGATGATGACCGGGATGATCGATCTGAAGGCTCCATCCAGAAACAGAAGCAGAATTGAAGACAAATCTGAAATTCATATTTTAGTTTCATAATTTTTAAATAATTTTAGTTTCGTAATTTTTAAATAATTTTAATTTTATAATTTTTAGACAATTTTAATTTTATAATTTTTAGATAATTTTAATTTTATAATTTTTAAATAATTTTAGTTTCATAATTTTTAGGTAATTTTAATTTTATAATTTTTAAATAATTTTAATTTTATAATTTTTAAATAATCTTAATTTTATAATTTTTAAATAATTTTAGTTTCATAATTTTTAAATAATTTTAATTTTATAATTTTTAAATAATTTTAATTTCATAATTTTTAAATAATTTTAATTTCATAATTTTTAAATAATCTTAATTTTATAATTTTTAGATAATTTTATTTCTGAAATTTTAAAATCAGGATTTCTGATTACTTTTAATCATAAATTTTTGATATATTTAAAAAATTCCAAATTGAAGTCTTAGCAAGGAAGCTACAGTAAGATAATTAAGAACATTTTTGTAGATTTTAATGTAATTTATAAGTTAAATAAGAAAAATTGAATAAATTGTATTCTTCAAAGACAAGACCAAGTTGATGAATTTTGGTCCCGACGCGAAAATTACTTTTTTTTTTGAATTTCAAAAATTGATCTAGAGAAAAAGAAATTTCATAATTTGTTTCGTAAAGAAAATTCTAAAATATATTTTTTACTTAAAAATCGAATTGTTTGATTTTGGTCCCGACACGAAAATTAATTTTTTTTTTAATTTCAAAAAAGTGTAAGTTTGTTGAAAGTTATTATTTTTCGATAAAATTTTTTTTGAATAAAAGCTGATATCGTCATCTATCTAATGGATGTAGAGAATTTTCAAAAATAACTTTAAAATCACTTAAAATGACGTTAGAACCAATGGGAGTTTTTTTCGCCTCAGGACCAAAATTGAACAATTTTATCTGTTCTATCGACTTTAAAACTTGCCGGTGAAGTACTTGATGACGTATAAATAGCAGATGTTGACCAATGAATATGTGAACATGGACAATATCTGCATCATGGACTGTTTGAAGAACCTCTTCGAACTGAACAGATGATAAAAAGTGTATTTAGTCCGTTTGGTCTCGTGCGGAATACTCTCCAACTGCTTCGGCATGAAAGTGGCTTCTGTGCCGTTCCATCTTCTGTGGGCAATTTCGTTCAAAGTCTGGAATTTAGGTTTAAACAAATCAAACTACAGTAATTTCACTAACATTACAAGCTTTCGACATTCTGCCTGTGGCCATCAGCCATCGGGGGCTTTCGTGGAAAAGCATAAACATCATAATGACCGGCGAAGTCACCAGATTTAAGAAAATAAAGAAAAGTTGCCAGTCTTTTGTCAAGTAAGCGATCAACGAGATGACCATGTTCGCAATGTTCCATTGGTAGCAGGCGTTGGGAATCATACGGTACCTAAAAACATCTTCAGTCACTATCCCAGAATCCCATTGACCAAAGCAACTTTCATAAAGATCTTGGACAGTAACTTAATTATTAATAAAATCACAATTTCAGTCACTATTCAATTTTAGTTTCTGCAATCTCGGATAGTGTCCATTATCCAAAAAAGTGCTTAGTATTAGTCACTATCCAGACAATTTTATAAGTTCAGAAAAATTACTCTAATTTTAACATTGGATAGTGTCTGTAGATTGTGGGAAATCTCCTTTCAGTCACTACCAACAAGGCTTCTCCCGCCAATTTTCAACTGGTTAAAACTTGAAAACCCGTTCTGCAGGAGTTTTGAACGGTAAATAAACTTTGAGAACGGTCGTTTCGGTTATTGAAATTTAAAAAGATAGCAGCACTGGGGATTCCGAGGACGTCTCCGATCCAAGTACTAACCCAGCCCTATCATGTTTAACTGGCCAGAGCAAACGGGATGGCGTGTGTTCACAATGGTTTGACCGCTACCCACATGCCCTCAGGGGATCTAAACTCCCCTACTTCGGATAGTGACTGCAATGCATAGAAAATTCTAGCATTAATTACTGTTCTAGGGAGTCTTGGAACGAATATTATTGGCGCTTAAAATATAAATGCTTTGGTAATTGCTAAAAAGTTAGTTTTGAGAAAAAAGTAGCAGCACTGGGGATTCCGAGGACGTCTCCGATCCAAGTACTAACCCAGCCCTATCGTGTTTAACTGGCCAGATCGAACGGGATGGCGTGTGCTCACAATGGTTTGACCGCTACCCACATGCCCTCAGGGTCTCTAAACTCCGCTATATTGGTAGTGACTAGAAAGTAGTTTTTCACAATTATCACTACCTCAACAATTAATGAAAATGACTTTCTAATTATCAACAACAGATTTAATAAGATATTTGGATTATGATCCAGAAAGAGAGAAGTAATTCAAAGTAGTCATTATTTACGTAACTAGTATAATTGATTCTTTGGTTGCCGAAAAGCAAGTTAAATATTAATTTTAGATAATACCCTATCCACAAAAAAAAATAACTTTTGGCTTGGTAACAATTGCAAAATTTGACAAAAATGTAACATAATTGTCACATTTTTCGTAAATATTCGACATTTTTGAAGAAAATTAAAATATAATAGTGACGATTTACATTTGTTACTGAACCAAAAGTTGTGCTTTTTGTGTACAAGAATACAGTATTTTTTATAAATGCACTTACTGATTATTGGTGTACTCCATCAGCAACGTGAGTGACTCCACTTCAATTATACCGTACATTACCCCGGTCAAGGACTGGGTAATCAAGTAGTCGGACCACTTCTTCGAAGCCGTCGTCATGCAACTGGTGATGACGATCCCCAATTGACACATGTAGAACAAGTACTGTCTACCGTACCAGTCTCCCAGATGTCCTCCGATGATGGACCCGATCAACATCGAACAAGCCAAGGCTATCTGGATGTACTCCGGCTTCTTTTTGTCGTCACAGATCATTCTGAAACTAGCCACGATGGAGTTGAAATCCGTACTGTTCTTCAATGGAACTACTGTAGAGCAGTTTTTCAGAATTTTGCACTTGTCAATACGATCACGAGAAACAATAATAGTGTTGTTGCAGATCCAATCCGGTTCCGTAGTCCCCACGATGTTCGTGAAGCCAAAGTTCCCGGCCCACTCGATCTGGGCGAAGATGATACAGAAACAAGCGAACATTTGATACACCCCGAAGGGTTTGATTTTGAGAAGAACCTCACCGAACTGAGAATAAGTCTCCATATATTGTTGTTTTTCTTGCACTCGGTTTTTATATTGGGAACTAGAAGGATTAAGGTCATTTTTAATAAAACTTGAATTTAAAAATGTTATGTTGTCAAAAGTTAAAAGTTATTAGAAATTGTCCTGACATAAAGTTTAAATTTTCTTAGTTTTGAAAGTGATTTTTATAAGATTTTAGAACCCTCAAAACTAACATTAATTTTAATGTTTTTAAAAAGAAATTTTACTAAAATTAAGTTTCTCAAAAAAAAAATTAATTATTTTCAGAACACAATTTCATTGTAAATTTCTTAACATGAAAATTAATATTAATATTTTTAAAAGTAAATTTAACTAAATATTTAAATTCTCAAAACTGACATTAATTTTAATGTTTTTAAAAAAATTTTTTTTAAATTAAGTTTATCAAAAAAAAAAAATTAATTATTTTCAGAACACAATTTCATTGTAAATTTCTTAACACGAAAATTAATATTAATATTTTTAAAAGTAAATATTATTAGATATTTAAATTTTTGAAACGAAAATCAATCCCAACGCGAAAAAATCAAAAATAAAAAAATTTTCTTTTTGGAAAAACACCTTACCTGACCATCCTTTTCCTTGGTTCTCTTACAGTAACCACAGGACCAGTATCGAAAGTATTCTGATTCATCGGTGGATATTCTTACCAAAATAACAGTCAATAAATCAACTTCTTAACGAGATAATTTAACATCAAATTTCAACGGCTAGAAATAACCCAATTTGTGTGTATCAAAATCAATTAGCGTTATTTTCCATCTTGACTCAAAAAATCGGCCTTTATCAGTTGATAAGAACCGGAATAATGGGCTTCTTTGGAGGAATCAGAAGGCGTCACTTACATTAGGCTTAAAGTAAATTGGACTTGTCTTTAAAATTGAACTATATTGATGCGATTCATATAATCAGGGAATTAAGCTTAATTTATGGAATTAAAGACAGTGGTCGAAAATTATCAAGATAGTGACTGCAAAGATTTCCCTACTTTTTCAGTCACTATCCAATTTTATCACTGGGACTGTTTTGTCTGCTTTCCAAAAAACTCTAAAAATTGTCTGGATAGTGATTAAAAATAACGATTTCTCAGCAGTCCTGGACGCTATCTAATTTCTTCATTAAAACATTAATTTTAAAAAACAGCTCTACAAATTGTCTGGATAGTGACTCAAAATAACCATTTTTCAGCAGTTTTGGACACTATCTTCTGCACTAAATCAATTTTTCGATATCTAAAAACAGCTCTACAAATCGTTGGGATAGTGCTGCTTTTCAAACAACTATAGACACTATCCGGAACTGGTAATGCACTTTTCCCAATTTTCAACAATCGTTCTAGAAATCGTCGAAATAGTGACTTAAAAACAACGATTTTTGGTGATTGTAGACACTATTTGCATTTGTTATTAGTGCTGAATTTCTGTGATAACAAAAATTTAATCGTTGAAGTTCTGGAAATTTGCACAAAGATTTTTATAATAATATGGAAATCCTATAAAAACTTTACTTTTAAATATTTTTCAGGGAAATCCGGCGTTTTGGTGGAATTCGAAGATGGACATCTTGGGACTACTATTTAGGATTTTTAAAAATCAAAGTTGATATATGAAATCTGGAGATACATCACTATTTTCATTTGTGCAATTTACAACGTGAAATTTAACGCATTTCATATATAAAACATGCACTACAAATTTTTAAAAGTAATTTTCGTCAAAATCACATTGTTTTTATTTGTCAAAAAACAACACTAATAATAATTTTTTGTTTTTAAAAATATCTTTTATCTTTCGACTTATGTCTGAAAAACAGCTGCGGGCAATTTGCGTGGATCGCCCTCGACCCATGTTTCACTTTTGAAACTTGGATAAACTGAGATATCTCGAGATTGACTCACTCGCTGTTCCCTCTTCTGCTGGGATTAAACAAGCAACTGTCCCAGCACTTTTCAAAATTTGCTTCCCGTTCATTCAAGAATTTTTTAAAACTTAATCCATGTTATACGATTGTAAGTTTTTAATTTTCATATATCGATTTTTAGTTTAATCGTATTTTAGAACAAAAAAGAACGTAAATAAACCTCGGTCGGACTGAATTCGAGTCGGATCTCCTGGTTCAACTTGTTTTTGCTCAAAGTGGTCACGTTGTCGTCCTCGTCCAGCTGTTCACGTACCAGCTGATCTTTAGACAATATGGGATCCGCGACGAGTAAATCAGGTGATTATTTTTCTAGATCACTTGCTCAAGATGACACCGAATATTTTTACTCTGTATCCTTTAGGAGCTGCACATTCGCGTTACACAGGGTTGGAAGTCGAAGAAACCGGCATAAACAGAGGAACCACGAGGAATCCGAGGCCGATGCTAAAGTACCACACCGTCCATGGAGCCAATGTTCATTTGAATGCCGATAAGACAATTGCAAAAAGACGAGCAACTTTTTTTTGCAAAGGACTGGCATTCAGCGATCGGTAAGTCGTGTTCATATATCAAATTTCATTTTTTGCATGTTTTGTTTTTCTTTCTAGTCCTGTTGAAGTCGACGAAGTTATCTGCATCAGAATCGCCGAAACTTCTGGCCAATGGTCGGGTGTTATGAGGTTTGGTTTGACTAACGTTGATCCCGCGAGCTTTAGAGATTTGGAACTTCCAAAGTGAGTTTTTTGGATTTTTATTTTTTAAATTTACTAATAAATATACTTTCCCAGATATGCTTGTCCCGATCTCACTCAGAAAACTGGTTACTGGGCCAAGGCTTTGTCAGAAAGGTACTGTGTAGAAGGTTCGATTCTCCACTTCTTTGTGAATCGTCAAGGCATGGTTTTGTATGGGTGTAATGGAATTAACAAGGGTGTTTTTCTCTCCGATGTCGATATAACAAAACCTTTGTGGGCAATTGTTGATATATATGGTAATACTGTTGGAGTCGAGTTCTTAGGTAAGTAGTTGTTTAAATAATTTCGATATATTTAATCCTGAAAATCCAGGACGAATAGATGGAGCAACGAGAGCGGCAGTTGCAGCATTAGATGTTGGAGATGAAGAGGTTTCTATTCCAGAAGTTTCAACGCCAGAGGCATCTACGTCGAACACCAGTCCGGCACCTCCACCAAGACCGGCGGCTCCGACCGTTTTGCCATATTGTTTCCATTCAAAAATGGGAGTCAATGCTGTCAGAATCAACGAATGGGAAATCACGAGAAAAGACAACGAATTTGACAGAGCTTATTGTTTCCTAAACAGACCAATCAGAATTGACGAAGTTTTAGCTATTCAAATCCAAGCTACTGAACCACTTTTCGGAGGAGCTCTGGGTTTCGGAATGACAAGTTGCAATCCAGATACTGTAAATCCTTCTTCTCTGCCTGTGGATGCAGATTTGTTACTTGAACGATCGGAATACTGGGTGGTCATTAAAGACGTCGCTGTTAAGCCTAATCTGGGGGATATTATTCAATTTCAATTGAGATCTGATGGAAGAGTAATGTTCTCAAAAAATGACGCATTTCCGAGACCGATAATGCACATGGATACTTCGATAGATCTGTGGCCATTTTTTGATTTATTTGGAAAAACAAAAGGAATTAGACTTTGTAGACCGAGAGAAAGATTATTCAGAAGAGCAAGTACGGATTCAGAAAATATAAATGACAGAGAAATTATTTCGATGATTCCTCCTAGACCACCACCACCAATTGTGATGTCGAATGATTCTGGTTTTGATTTTTCAAATCCTAGGGAAGCGGTAGAATCATCACAGAGACAAATAGAATCAGTTGATGTTGAAGCTATTTTGGCTGCACATAGAAGAAATCGAGAAAGGATATTGGAAGAAGCAGGATCAAATGCGTCAAATACGATAAATAGAGTTAGAGAAGAAAATAGTTCAGAACCAGATCCAATAATTCCACGAAGAAGTCCGAGATTATCTACAGAAGATGTTATTCAAAGAACAGAAGATTTTTTAAGTTCGTTAAATAGTGGAACATCTTTTACTTCTTCAAGAGGATCAAGTACTGTAAGAACTCCACCGTTGCCGCCTGTTCTTGGACATCAAAGTCATTCTGCTAATAGTGTTTTGAATTGTAATGAAAGAGAGTTTTTATCTCCTGTTTCGTCATCGAGATCCCTCGGAACGTCGTTGATGAGACAAACTCCATCTCCTGTGGCTTTGACGGCAAATTCAAGACCGATTATTCCTCCGAGATCAAGAGAATCAACGCCTTCAAGTAGTACTGGTAATTGTAAACCTCAATCTACTCAAGAATCTCAAAAAAATCAATCTAAATCAGTACTGGATTTGGAATGTTCAATATGTCTATCTGAAAAAGCAAATGCCTGTATTTATCGATGTGGTCATATTTGCATGTGCATGGGATGTGCCAGAACGTTAATGACGAGAAGCGACAATTGTCCGATGTGTAGACAACCGATTACAGATGTTCTTCAAGTATTTTTTTCGTGATATGAAGGAAATTAATCATTTTTTAAATTTGTTTTGAAAATTGTTGGAATTTTGAAAATTAATATAAAAGTTGTTTTTTTTGTTGATAGGAAAATTTGGAAATTTTTTGTGGAAAATAATGTCAGATATGTAAAAAGAGAGAATTTTGAAATTGTTTGGTTTTTTTAAGAAAGTTTGGATTTGGAAGTTTTTTAAGAATTTTTGATTAAATGCGTTTTTAAATTTTTTGAGTTTTTAGATTCAATGTTTTCCGAGGAATGTTTTAACAAGGAAAGTGGATTTATTCGAAATGATTTTTGAAATGAATTTTATATGGTTTTTGTTATGTCTTTACTTAACAATAAGACACAAATATAAGAATAGGAACAAATATTATTAATATCAGGGTTACACCCGGGGAGAACTCCCGATACATCGAAGTGTTCCCTTTTATACTCCTCAGTGGAGAGAAGGGACTGTTAAGACTTCGGTGTTCTGGATATCCCTGATCATGGGGACTATGCGTCCACAACATATCTAAATCCAAAGTGTTCTCAATAATTACTTTAGAATTAAATATTTATTTTTCCGCAATATTTGCTAAATTACAATTCATCTCTAGCTACTTCTGCAATCCATTTGCCACTAGGAGTATCAAATTTGAATTCCTTTGCTAAATTATCCCAGAAGTCTATTTTCTCTTTCCAGAGATCTTCTCCGATCCATGGTTTCTGATTTACGTGAATGAAGGGGATTTTTCCTTTTTCCACTTTTGGAACCTTCAAATTTGCAGCACTAGGGACTCCGGTTTTTGCAAAGTTGATGAGTAACTCTGCAAAGATGTCTACTGTAGTTTTGAAATCTCCTTGAAAAGGGATATTTGGTAATAAATTATTTCCTCCAAAAAGAGCTATGATATCTGCAGCATGAGAAGCTCCGTCGACTAGTGGATTCGGAAACGGAGGAAAATCATAAACATAAAAGTATACAGTATACCCGAGTTTTGTTTTCAACAAGGCCTCTCTCATGCTCGCGATGTTGAAGTGGATGTCGCTGAATAACTCAACGTAGCTTTGAAAGACTTGATGATGAGAGTATTTGGAAGAATGCCCAAGATAAAAATCGCAAATTTTGTCGATGGCTTCTTTGTTTCGTTTGCCGTAGGCATTGTCTTGAGAAAGAAGAATATGAACATTGTGTCTGAATCGTGTTTCATTGAGTGTAGCTGCATCTTCTGGATCGAGAGGAAAGTACTTGGCTTTCGACTTGAAGGTCGGACTCTTGATAGCTGAAAACTAACAAGAATTAAAAACCTATGATTAAGTTTGATTATGATTGGATATGACCGTATACAAGATATGAGAAGCTCTAGGCTTTAAAAAAGGTCGAGGACGCCCCAGAATGCGCTGGACGGATCCGATGAAGAAGACGACAGATGAACATAACACGAAAAATTCAGACGCAAAAACAGCTTGGCCACGTCTAGCCCAGGATCGAGCACAATGGAAGACGTTGGCACCTGCAATCAGTACCCAAGCTGCCCTTATATAGCGAGGGAGAGAAAGGATCAAAAAGCCTCCACGTACGTTAAATATATGTGGTAAGAGTGCTTAGTACTTGACAATTTTTTGCTTTGATATACAAGTGGAATAAAGGAAAATACACCCTGAACTGGATTAGATTGAAGTTTTTCAACAAAATCTGTATTAAATTTGATTGGAAATTTTTAAAATGATCTATAATGAACTAGATTGGGACTTTCGAGAATGAAACAGGAAATGTAGAACTTTTTTGTCACCCAGGTGACATCATTTCGAATGATATTCCGTCTTGTCTGATTAATTATAAATTATTTCTATTACTTTTCACCTGCTTATTGCTTGATACCATAATCTACCAATTATAAACCCACCGAACAGAATATCTTCCATGCTACAGACTCCGATTAAAGCTGATTTTTTCCCTCTTTTTTTGTAGATAGTTTCGAAATCGACATCTTTTTCGATCAATTCTCCGTCGATCCTGGGATTGAAGGAAGTTACTTTCATGGAATCGCCGGGGATAATCTCGTCAGTAAGACTTATCTGAGCTTTCATCAACTCTTCGGCAGTTTTCGCTTTGAGACATTTTTTCTTTTCGCTTGAGGACCCGACGCAATTTGAAGCTTCTTCGAACTTTTCAGAATTTTGAAGGACTTTGTCGTCCAGTGCCCAAAGACCTAAAGCTGATCCTGACATCGGGATGGATTTGGAAAATAGATTTTCCGTTTCTGGAGTGAGGGATAAAATCGAAGTACTTGCACCACCAGCAGATTCTCCGAAAATCGTAACTTTGGATGGATTTCCTCCGAAATTTTGAATGATTTCTTGAACGAATTTCAAGGCCTGGATTTGATCCCAAATACCGTTATTACCGAGGGATTCAGAGTCTCCAGTAGTGTAAAAACCAAATGGACCTAGACGGTATTGGATAGCAACCAGGACGATTCCCTTCGAGACCATTCTGTCCGCAGCTCTTTCGTAATTGACATCACTGGCAGAACCGATGATAAACGCTCCTGAAAAAAATAAAATAATTTTTAAAGCTTAGAAATTCTAAAAAATAAATAATATTTTCAAATTTTGATGTTGTACATGTTAAAAAACAAAAAATTTCTGTGATGACGGATTTTTTTAGTTGTATGTTCATTTTTATGAAAAAAAACTTAAAAAATCTTAATTTTTAAGTAAAACGAATTCTTGTCTTAAGTTCCAGTGTGAAAAGACAGAAAAAAATAAATTATAAATCTATACGAAAATATTGAATTTATTAAAAAAATTAATCTCAAAACGAAAACTCTAATTTGGATCTAATACAGAAATGTCTCAAAACGAAAACTTTAATTTGAATTTAATACAGAAATGTATCTCATGACGAAAATTTTAGAATTATTCCATCATCAAAGAACAAACCTCCGTGGATAAAGACCATAACTGGGTATCCTTCTGGATCTTCTGAAGGCTGTTTGGGACGGATGATATTGAGGTACAAACAGTCTTCTTGTCCATTAGGGTTCAAAATAGACGGCCAAGCCAAACAAGGAGGTGCTGCTTTCACCGCTTCGAGGGTCTTTGACCACGGATCTGGTGGTTGGGGTTTCTGAAAACATAATTATTCCAAAATTCATTATTTTAAAAACACTTTTGTGAAAAACTCAAGATTTTTAAAGTTATTTTTCGTTTTAAGAACTTTCGAAGAAACATTTTTTTGAAATTTTTAAAGTTAAAATTTTTCGAAATTTGAAAATTAAAATTTATTTGTAATTTGTGATTTTACACCGAAAATTGCATTATTGTAAAAATTAAAAATAAACTTCATTGTGGAATTTTTTAAACATAAATTTGTATATTTTTAATCTTCCAAAAAATGCAAACCTCAAATCTCAATTCTCCGATCGGAGGTTTCGCGAAAGGGATCCCCAAGAAAACTTCGGTTTCATATCCTCTGTCGGCCGTGAACTCAAATCCTTGAATATTTCCATATTTGGTCTTCACAATTGGGTCTCCAACGACTAGTCCAACAAGGACTGCAATGAAAAAAGTAAATTTCTTCATCTCTTCAATAAATGAAGAAACGTTAAATTTGTTTCGCTTCAGAGTGAGCTTAAAAGATAACTATTGGAACACGTGAAAGACCCAGCTCTTTTAACGAGAAATTGGTCTTACTACTTGCGTGAATCAACAACAAAGTGAACACAAAGTGGAGCTGGAATTGTGTCCAACTATGATCATTGTGGTTATTTCTTTTTATTCACTTTCAACTTTCAAATTCGACTCTCAATTTTACTCAACATGTCAATATGATCCTATAAATCTTCAAAGGATAAAAATCAATATTTTTACGTTTAAAATAAATTTTAACTTTTTGTATAATTCTCGATTTAGTAGCATGATTGTGATGTGTGGTCTATAATCGATGTTGCACCTTTGTTAAATCAATTTTTTGTTCTTTGTAGTGTTTGTATTAAAAACGTGGTTAGAATTCAAACCGGCTTATAAGTGAATCGAACCCAAAGCACAGAGTTAAAAATAACCATTATCAGAACTATTGATTTTTGAACCGAATTAATTTTATTTGAACTCTTTGATTTTTAAAATGCAATCGAACTTGGATATAAAATACCTCCTTGGAACCGGTCAAAGCATATGTTATAACAAAGGATATATTATAGTGAGGTAATTTTGAAGGCAGACTGATCAAATTCACTCTCTCACACCGTATGATATAACGTGAGATATGTTATAGCGAAGGTATTTTATATCCAAATTCTACTGTAGTTAGATTCGAAGTCGACAATTGTGATCATGAATAAAGTTTGATATCGTGCCCTTTAAACTAAGTCCAAATTGACATCCATGTCCATATATCCTCCGTTGTAATTTTCAAGATATACTCCCGAATGTTCTTTAATAATTGGCTATATGAAAAGGTCCTCAAATGTAAAAATTCTTACTAAAATGACATTGATTCTCAAAACTAGGTAATTGAGATAAATGGATAAAAATTCACCTGTGACCATTATGCCAGGTGTAATTTTTGACTTGATCTTAAGTTTCTTCTCGATTTCAATGGTCTTTTCTTCAAGCTGGAAGGTAGTGCATGTACAATGCAAAATGAGATCATTCATTCACACTACAATGTAACTTTCATTACAATCAATATGGAAAATTAAATCTTAAGATAGTCGTCAAAGCAATTGTTGTTTTTCTTCATCTTTTGTCTTCATACATGCAGAAAAATATTGCTCCAGTTGATCTAATATTCATGAACCATCAAGTACTGTATAATTTAAAACTATGAGAATACAATATAACTTAAATATAAGATACCTCTGTTATAATATATCTCACGTTATAGCATATGGTGTGAGTTTGGTTAGTCTGACTTCAAATTGACCCCTTCTATAATATATCCTTTGTTATAACATACGCTTTGGCCAGTCCTAAGGAGGTGTCTTATATCTAAGTTCTACTGTAATAGAGGTATCGATTGAAAGTCCTTCCAATACCTCTACTGCACTGTTTATCTCTTCACAGAGACACTATCTGATGTATATCGGAATAGAGGAAATGCTACACAAAGTACTAAGTTATTCATTTTTCTTTTGATTTAATTTCGTGTGCAAAATACCCATGCAAAATTATAAACACATTGAAAAACATTTTCCATAGTAAAAATAGAATAAACATTGTAGTTGGTCGAATAATTCATGAAGTGATTGTTGATATTATGAAAATAAAAAACATGGCTTTTGAACTTTGAATGACATGAACGTGGACACATTCTTTGGTTTAAAGTAATCAAACAGTTGTTCAGAAGAAGAACATTAAAATATAAAATATTTGACAACTACATTATTAAAAAACATCTTGTTTCTTCTGACCAAATTTGGAATAAACAACATTTGAAAGCTTCTTTATTAAATATTTAGTAATCGTTGAAGCAAATAGTCTAAGATTTTCTACAATTTTGCTTTTACTTTCTCATCAATAGACTTTTTCATGTTGTCAATGCTCAGATATCGATATTTTGATTATTACTGTCTCATTGACAGCATTCACAACTTAAGAGACTTTTTTTCCACATAAATTCAACATTGCAGAGCGCTAACCTTTCATACAAGTTAAACAATTTAGCGAACTTTCGTTATAAAAAATTAATCAATTTTAATTATTTTCTAAAGAAAAGTCTCCGAATCAGAATTTGTACTATTAATGAGACATGTGTTATTTCCAATCAGCTTATCATATTTCATTCTTTGTAGTTACCAGTATTTCTAGCTGCTAAGTGTTCTAAAATTAAGTGGAAAACGCTCTCATTTTCACCTGAGGTTAGGAAGAACCAAACTGAACTGCGGTTGTGTTTCTTAAAAACTTGATGGAAGTTAATTCGTCACTTCATCGATATTCAGATCCTCCAATTATCAAAGTTTATTTGATTTTCACCAGAGTGATGGTCGTTATCTCAACATTCTTCTACATTCTTATGTTGTATCTAATATTATTCAGGAGTAATAAACTAGGAGATTACAAATATTACATCTTTCCAACGGTTACATTCATCTACTTGTTCGAACTTATGCTGACTATTTGTCAACCAGTTTTTATCTTCCCCGTTGTGGGAGGTTACGCCAAAGGTCTTATACAAAATACCTCTAGTATTGTGACTTTTGTCTGTCTAATAATGATAATACTCCTTGTTTTATACGGATTAATGGGAATGTTCTCGTCTATGATCTTTAGATACAGGATTATAGCTCCGACATGCATTAAAAAGTGGCTTGAAATCAAATGGATTTATTACGGAATTATTGCTTGTGGATATATCGGTATTACTTTAGCAATTTTCTTTTGTCTAATTTTTGCGAGACCAAATAAGAAGGTAAGGATACCAAATAGTTGATTTATTCAATACTCGATTTTCAGAACCTTGACTCCTTCTTATCGAGTAATCCACAATATATAAATCTTGCAGCAGAACCCACTTTGATAATTTTCAATTCAGACGAGTTCTCGCCTTCCAACATCTTCATCATTGACTACTTCATAATTGTCTTCCTCATCGTTTACAGTATCGTTCTCATCATCCACCTTGAGAAACGGCTTAATAGACAAATGTCTCATATGTCTACTGCAACTTTTAAACTTCAGAAGATGATGAATACTTGTTTCAAGGCCGAGCTTCTATCTACTCATCTATTCCTTCTCTACCCTTTCGCTGCAGCAGTCTTCGTGATACATACCAAGAACCCGTACAGCGCTACTATTTGCCATGGGGTGCTCATGTTCGGATCTCTCTACCCCATCATCCTGTACTCCTCTATGATCTACTTCATCAAGCCCTACAAAGTGTGGTTGGCAGAGTTCCTTCATATCAGAATTAACTCAAGAATTAGTCATATGCGAAGCTCCATATTCACAATATAAAAATAAACAATCATTTGTTGTTATAAAAATAGCAATGGAATGTATGTCATAAAAAGAACAGTAGTACTAGGTAGAAATTAAAATAGTTTGGAAAATATAAATTCGAAGTTGTCAACAGGTTACAGAGTGAAAAATCAAGTGTAAAATTTACTGATACGGGAAATTCATTAGTATTAGAATTTCCAGATCGAGACCTCAGAATAGGAAAGTTAGAAAACAAATATTGAAAATCTTGTTTTGTCTAAATAACATACAAAGTACAAAGTCCCCACCAACCATATAATCCTCAATATTAAAAGCACTTTTTAAATTTCATATTACTCTGACACAGTTCTCCCACTTTCACCACTTCATTTATCGAACACTTTGTTTATATTTAAAATTCTTTATTTGAGATAACTTGTCAAATCGAAAGCTTCTTGACATTCTTTCTTCTGAATATTGATGAAAGTAACCTTGTGGTGTTTTCCTAGGAACAAAGCGTGATAAATGGGCAAGTAGTTAGAATCCGGAGCGTTGAATTGCTCCAAAAAGTCCTTGACGTATTCCTGACTCTCCGGTGGGAATCTATGAAGTTCTGCATCAATTTGACAGAACGCTACTCCTTGGCTATCCAATTTTCCTCCTGGCAAAAGTTCTCTGAGGATACTGAATTCGACACCTTCAATGTCGATAGTCATGTAATGGATGAACCGTTCTCCGATGTAAGTGTCGAGGAGATGAATAAATGGAGAAACTGTGATATTCTTATTGACATAGGTGGTTTTTTGGCGAACTTTGAGAGATAAAGTACCGGATTTCATTCCTGAAATAAAAAAAAAATTGGATCCAGTGATTTCAAAAATAAAAAACTTTCATTCCAGAATTTTGTAAATTTTTAAAGCCAAATTCTAAAAAATAAAAATTTTTACGAACCATTTTCTTATTGATTTTTTCTATCGAAAAACTCACCGACTCCATATGGGATAATTTCACCAAAGTTGCCGAATCCAGCATATTGATCAGAACTAGCTTCGATTCCGAATAACCTACATCCAGGATACTTTACTTTGAACTGCCTCTCCGCCTTATCGTCTCCTCCGATGCCTACAGTAAGCCAAATACATTTTTCTTGATCAAAATCAGGTTTCATCGGTAAGAAAATTTTATTTTCCTCGAAGTAAGCCGTGCTGAAAAAGTCGAATGTCGAAAATGGCAAAATATGCATACAGTTTTCAAAGTTCTCAAAATATACAGCAGCCGTGACAGGTGTCTGAATTTTCTTCCTGGTGCACTCCCGGAAGGTTTGGATGATTTTGTTCCTAGGAATAATGTTATATTTCAATAACGAACTTCTCGAATATTTGAGTGGTTTGATTATAGTGAGCCAAGTGAAGAAACCAATGACGACAGCTCCGATCAAGAAATACATTTTGTTAGTGTTTGTGTACCTCATTTTCTGAAAATAATAATAAATGTTTCAAATTGCAAATTTCCGATTTCTTTTGTAAGAGATCATAGTTCATCTGATAGTAATAGGGTTCCAGATGGATATTTCTGTATCTTAAAAAATTCCAAAGCAAGGAAATGATTTCAAAAAGATTATTTACTACACAAAAGATTATCACTTGCGTGATGCAAGACGTAACAAATACGCAACACTTTTCGTCGTTAAAGGCTTCGTAACTGCTATATAATGATCAGTATAATTTTCGTCAAATGTTATGATTTTTGGAAATAGTGTTATGAATTGTATCACAAATGGAAGACACTAATTATATATATTTATGGCAAATTAATCAATAATCATAATTAAGGATTCAACTGATGCGAATCAGTTTATAGAGCTTTACAAAGTAATAACTTGTAAACACAGAAATCCTCTTAAGAGGTACTGAAAATAGGAAAAATTCATTTCGTAAAAACAAATACTGAAGAGTCGTAATAGCATGATAGACAGATCAGGAACTGTTACATATTAAACGCAATAGATATTTATATAACGATAGAAGAACACACATAGGGCAATAATAGGAAGTGCTGTATTTTACACCCTTAGCGCTTTTATACTGCTCAAATAATGGTTCATCCTGGTTCGTGCTCGCTATACGGTGGAGCCGGGTCTGAGCGTTCCATAACAGAAACCAAATTCCAAAAAAATCGGGAATAGAGAAAACGGTTTTCCCATTCCTCCTTATTGTTTCAAAAAACTCATTCAACGATGGCTATTTATTTGTTTAGAAAGGTGACAGAGGTGACCGACAAATCTAATATTTATTTTCATAAAAATTCTAAAAAATGCGGAGGACGACGAATCAAAAATTGAAAAATGCTGCAGGTTCATCGCCACAAAATAAAAATGTGGTTAAAAAACGAAATGCGATTAAAAATTAAAAAAATGTTTTCAAAATCTCCTTCACTTATAAAGATATATTGAATTAGTATAAACGGCTTTTTAAAAAGCATTTTACTTGATATAGCATAAAAAATACAAATATTTTTAGTTTTGAACAAAAAATACCTAGATGATAGTAATTGATGAAGAAAACTAATCAACTTCAGAATCTATTCTTAAAGCAAAACTACAGGCGGTCTCAGAAATAAAGTTGAAGATTATAAGGAACAGATATCATTCAGGAAGAACGAAATCAATTAAACTTCATTTAGTACAATTGCAATCTTAAAGTTTGCCATCAAAAGATTCGAAGAACGAAATATAATCTATTTCAGAACTAAAAACTAAAGATTCGAGTCCTCTGCTTTAAATAGTTGTTGTTCGAATCTAACAATACTTGAATGATCACAGTGGAATTTGTACTATATTTCAATTAATCCAAAAATATGAGTATTCAAATGCTATTACAGCTATACAACAATATAACTATCTTACATAAAATTATAAGATTTAACAATCGTGGTGAATGATTGCACAGCGCTAAATCTCTATCAAATAGTGAGTAAACTATTGAGATTTTTCAAAAAATTAAATGTAGTTATTTCTTGAGAAATAGCTTATAATAATTTTCTTATGCATTATTAATAAGAAATGTGTTATTTTCAATATACCGCTCACTCACTGCATTGATTAATGGTTCTATCTGTTGGAAATTAAGCAATATTAATTCCTACAATTCCAGGTGAACTGTTAAGCAACTTCAATCCAAGCTACGGCTACCAAATAACAAATGAAATTCAATTCCTCATTTGATCAATATTCAGACCCTCCAATTGTCTCACTGTATTTAGCTTTTACAAACGTAATGATCATTCTGTCATCGGTGCTCTATTTCGTTATGCTATATTTAATTTTGTTTAATAGTAATAAACTAGGAGATTACAAGTACTACATCTTTCCAACAATTACATTCGCCTATTTGTTCGAACTTATGCTGACTATTTGTCAACCAGTTTTTATCTTCCCCGTTGTGGGAGGTTACGCCAAAGGCCTCATACAGAATACCTCTAGTATTGTGACTTTTATTTGTCAAATACTTATTGTACTTTTTGCTGGCTATGGAATGCTGGGGACGTATTATGCCATGCTCTTCAGATACAAAATTATTGCTCCAGACGTCATCAAGAAGTGGATTAATATCAAATGGGTTTACCGTGGGATTATCGCCTATGGCTACATCAGTATTACTGTAGCAATATGCTTTTGGATGTTCTTCATGAGACCGAACAAGGAAGTAGGAAATCAAATGATTGATTTCTATAATACTCGATTTTCAGAACCTTGACTCCTTCTTATCGAGTAATCCACAATATATAAATCTCGCAGCAGATGAACCTACTTTGATTATTTTCAACTCAAACGAGTTTTTGCCTTCTTATATATTTTTTATTGATTATTTCCTAATTATTCTCTTCATTATTTTCACGTTAATCTTCATCATCCACCTCGAGAAGCGGCTCTATGAACGAAAATCTCACATGCCTTCTACGACTTTCAAACTTCAAAAGACGACGAACAGCTATTTTAAAATCCAGGTCCTATCTGCTTACTTGTTCCTCCTTTTCCCGATCACTGTGGCAGTATTCGTAATCCATACCAAGAACCCGTACGGTGCTACTATTTGTCACAGCGCTGCTATGTTCGGGTCTTTCTACCCTATCTTTCTTTATTCCTCTATGATCTACTTCATCAAACCTTACAGAATATGTCTTGCAAAGTTCTTTCACATTGGTACCTAAATCAAGAGTTACCAATATAAGACGCTCCATATTCATGTCATAAAAATAGATAATACATATCTAAATAATAAGAATAATAAAGAGAAACACTAACGTTACAGAAGATACCAACGTCGGGTAGCATTTGCACTAGTTAGAAGCGTAAGAATTTGAAATTAGAATTGATTAATTAAAATGCGAATAGCTTTAAAAATTTCCAAATTTTGAACTGATTTATTTTTTACAAAAATACTTTGGAAGCAAAAAGGTATCTACAATTTAACCATGCATCCAGCTAGATGACAAACTACTTGATCACTGCGAGCTTATTATTATCAAGAATAATGAATGTCAGATGTTAGTAATTATGCTGGTTGTAGTAGCAATATAGAGGTGAAAAGAGAGAATATAATTAATTTCCTGTTTCCAGAATGAACAAACTTGATCGGGGAGTTAGAATTAGTTGTTAGAATTGAGATTGTCTTTCGTTGCACTACGCACAAAGCTGCAACTTCTGTAGCTGAGATAATCTTCTCAATCATGGGTATTACATTTATGTGCACGACCGATCTTAAAGTTGCTCGCAATTTGGATCTTGTTCTGGTTCTATTTACAATTTTGAAACGTTGATTGATAAAAGTTTCTTTGCAAAGACAAATTCACAATTGTGATATATCTTTTAATTTCTTGTTATTATTTTCCGATGTACTATATAGAAATACAATTTTCAATATTTAAACACCAGCATGCGCCACCCAACACTTTTTCAAAGTTATCGAATCAAAATTTATGTCATTACTAAAAAGCATATGGCACCTTCAATTACCTTACTGTACTTTTCGAAATTGTCAGTAATTCTAGCTGTTGAGTGTTCTAAAATTAAGTGGAAACTACTCCAACTTTCACCTGGAAGTAGGGAAATTAAATTGGACTGTGGTTGTGCTTCTTAAAAACTTGATGGAAGTTAATTCGTCGTTTCATGAATATTCAGATCCTCCAATCATTGAAGTTTACTTGATTTTCATCAAAGTAGTGGCTATTATTTCAACGCTCTTCTACATTCTTATGTTGTATCTAATATTATTCAAGAGTAATAAATTAGGAGATTATAAGTACTACATCTTTCCAACGGTTACATTCACCTACTTGGTTGAACTTATGTTAGCCATTTGTCAGCCAGTTTTTCTGTTCCCCGTTCTAGGAGGCTACGCCAAGGGTTTCATACGGAACACCTCTAGTACTGTCGCTTTCATCTGTTTAATATTGCTGATACTCTTTGGTGGATACGGGGTAGTGGGAATACTTTCTGCTATGCTCTTCAGATACAAAATTATTGCTCCAGACGTCATCAAGAAGTGGATTAATATCAAATGGGTTTACCGTGGAATTATCACTTATGGCTATGCTAGCGTAACTATAGGAATTTGCTTTTGGCTTTTCTTTGTGAGACCAAACAAAGAGGTGTAAATTTGAAAGTTGAAATTTCGTAAACATCAATTTTCAGAACCTTGACTCCTTCTTATCAAGTAATCCAGGATATATAAGTCTCGCAGCAGAACCCACTTTGATAATTTTCAATTCAGATGAGTTCTCACCTTCCAACATCTTCATCACTGATTATTTCTTAGTTTTATGTATCATCGTTTATAGTATCGTCCTCATGTTCCATCTTGAGAAACGACTCTACCAACAAAAGGACAAAATGTCTCCTGCAACTTTTAAACTTCAGAAAATGATGAATACCTGCTTTAAAGCCGAACTCCTATCTGGTCATTTATTCTTTTTCGGTCCTCTCATTACGGCCATCTTTGCGATACATACACAGAACCCGTACAGTGCTACTATTTGCCATGGAATGCTTATGTTTGGATCTCTTTACCCTATCATTCTGTACTCCTCTATGATCTACTTCATCAAGTCGTACAGAATATGGGTGATAGAATTCTTTCACATCCGCATTAAGTCAAGAGTAGCTAATATAAGACGCTCCATATTTATATCATAAAAGTAAATAATATCTTGTTTGTTATAAAAGTAGAAATAAAATAGAAACTTAATTTATGACTGATTTATTAAAATGTGGACATCCTTAAGAGGTTCTAAATTCTACATTAACAAATCGTTTTTTACTGAATTTTAAAGGCAAAAAATTAATTAGTTTTGTAAAAATGTCTAGTCTACGCATTACTTGAATACTATTGAATCTGTTTTTATTAGTAATATTAACAGACATCAGGTGTTTAAGGTTCTGCAAATTGTGATAATGAAATGAAAAGTGGATACTCTAACATTTGAAAAAAAAACTTTTATCAACGAAAAAATCTTTGGTTAAGATTGTTACAAAAAATTAAACTTCCTCAATAATAGTGCTATGATTTATTTAATCACTTCTTATTAAAATCTAATAGGTAGTACAGTTCTATAATCTTGGCTGATACGTGGTAAATTGTTGCTAATATTATTATGTTCTTATTTTTGATGATAAAATATGAGAAGCACAACTTTCTTCATAATACTGCAAAATTGTCCCTTGTGAATAGTAAGTGTGCAAACCTATTTAATCAAAATCAAGCTATTATTTTCAACGGTAAAATATATATAGTTACAAAAATGAAATAATGAAAGAGGAAGTCAAGATTTTCAAAGCTCTAAGTGCAATATTAAAGTGTTACCAGAATGAATTTTAATCAACTGTTATAGAATTGATTGGATTGAAGATTCACAAAATTGAATTTATGTAATCTATTGAACACAAACAATTATTTGAACTTTAGAAAAGTAAGAAGAATTCTAGCAATAGCTGTTCGAGTTACGGTGGACATGAACTATGGAAAATTGTACTTTATAAGTGTCGTAAGGTTTTCAAAAATTATAACAATAATTAATGTGACATTTACTTTGAGATTTGATTTCGGGAGTTACGGTAATTTTAATTCATCCACCAATGACTTCTATGGAATTAGAAGACGCTTTGAAGTGTAAATATTGTCCTGGAAGTCATCTTTATTGAGCTGTTGCTTTAATTTTCCCGATTGACTTTGGTAATGTGAATTGTCGATTGGGATGTCGTTGTCTTGATACCTGTGCTAATAAATCACTGATGAAAGAATCATCAAAAAATACAGACTTATTCCTCTAATAAGGTTAATGATAATTATTTTTGTAAAGCTTGAAAATAAAAAAGTTTCTCATTGAATATTGACATTACTTCTCTTGATGGATGATTCTAGTTGGCGTTTTTCTTTTTCTTCCTTTGGACAAATTGAAGTCCACTCACGAAGTACTTCAAAATCCTCAAGATACATGCTCCTGGATAAGGAGAGCACTCCTATGTGCAATCAACTTGTCATTTTTATCAATAGTACCAGAGATACTGCTAGATGTCTTACAGATACCAATAGATGCCCATTTAAAGAGTTCGAGTCTCTATCTATCTTGGACTTGTTGAACTACATAGATAAATCAGACTTTGCAATACAAGTTGATAGATTGCTCTGACCAATGATGAGAAATGCTTTACATCAGAGGTAGTTAATTCTACAGAGTGAATTACCTTTTATATAGTTTTCTTTCAGTCGAAACCCTCAAAAAGAGAAAAATTCTGCAATATCCTTTTCAACAAGAGGATTTAAAAGGCTCGAGCATAAAAGTTCCGATTATATTGAGAAAGTTTATTCTGGAAGACAACTCTAGTGATTTTCATTTTTTTCTCGGTCCCTTAAAAATATGACAAATTCATGTTCCTGCGGGATAACGTTGTTTCACCTGTACTGAATATACAGATTTTCTGAATTTCATTAGAAATGCTTTTTAATTACCGTCCTAACAAAAACACATTTTAAGAAGCTTCGAATCTTTAGACACAGTTATTTTCGAAATTTCTAAAAATCCACATTTCTTCGTTTTCACTAAGAGTTGCATTAATGTATATAAAAATCAAAGTTACTAATTTTACAGAATTCGCTTTTATATCTCTTAATAATTATCAAAAGTAAATCATTATCAGGCCATTCATCGACATCATTATTTGACTCTTAGATATTTTGGATATGAGGTCTTTTCGATAGGAAAAATCGAGTTTTTCTTGATTTCTATAAAAATCATTCTTCTAATAATGAAAACTTACTTTTAAACATTTATGAGGAAGTAAAATTTTATTCTCAGAATGCAATATGCTTGAAAATTATAAAATATAAGCTTCAAGATGGAAATAGCAATTTTCCTCTCCTCAGAAGCGGTGACAAATTAATGATATAAAATACAAATTATTGAAAAGTAGATTATGCCGCTATACACCATAGTGAATTAAATTTCATTTTCGACACGATTGTTGATATGTCTATTGTAGTCGCTTTAGCAACAGAGATTGAATGCTACAACGTTTACATAAACATCTAGGAACATCTCTGTTTGCAACACTAACGATAAATTGTTCCAGACTCTCATGGGGGAAAGCCAAGTCACATTCTAAGAGGAGTTAGCATGACATACAATGATGTTGTTGAATATCTGGTGTTTTTGATGATTCCAGAACTCACAAATTTCTCCTGTAACCAATTACTTGTTACTATAACGACGTCACTTACTAATCAAACTGCTATAACAGTAACATCTACTGGTTACATTCCGTCTCTGATTCGTCCACCGATAAATATTCCTTGTACTTCATTAGAGTTAATCTTCATACTGAACAGGTTACAATTAATAATTCTCTATATCTACAGGACGAAAATCAGTCAATTGATTTTCAATTTTGTCGATAAAATTGTGGCCGGCTTTGGTATCGACTGTTGCGTGATCGATCAGTCTTAATTTGCCGAGCTTTTTAGCCTCTATCCTACATCCACAAAAAACAAGCTTGGATACACCCTTAATGATACTTTTCTCTCTCAAGATAAACTTTTCAACTACTTAAGAGATTGACTGATTCAAACCTTCAATTTTACAACTTCTTCACTATTGAAGAACTAAAGCCGTGCAATCTATTCGTTTTCAAACACATTATATCTCAATACCAAAATACTCAGTTCACTAATAAACATCGTCAGATCGCATACATCTGTTTTTTAGCTTGTTGTTTTCAAAGGAAATAAACTCGGCAATATCTTCAGTAGTATTTTCTCTTTCATGATAAATTGTTTGATTAACTATGAAATTCTTACGACTCAATAACAGTTATGTAATAAAAAAGTTTCTTCCTTGATGAAAGGTTCCATTTCACAAGTATGAAGGTTGTAGATTCCTACTGTATTTGTCAATGCAAACTACTTATCCCTTGTTCATAGCAAGACAAGTGAAAGAACTGTAGTCTACCTAATTTTAAGTACACACACAAAAACATAACTTTTAGTTGAGTAAAAAATGCAAGGAACCATTATTGCGTGGGATTTTCTGAGCAATTGCCAACTTGACAAAAATCATAGCATAATTATGCTGGTTTTCATGAACATTTGATATTCCTGGCAGAAACTCGCAATTCATTCATTATACAAAAAATCATTCGACAAAGTTATGTTGAACACTATACAAAGATCACTTTCTTCCATAACGGAACTGGTGCATATATACCACACAAAAAGTCACAATTTTTGGTGCGTAAGACTGGTACTTTCGTACTTGACACATTAAATGAACTTTCCATATGCTCATAAGGAAAATTTTTAGAATAAGATGAATACGAAAGTATGTCTTAGAATACTTCAGCCATTGAGAATTCTAAAATTAAACAATTGCTTGAGTTTTCACCTGTAAATATACACAAAAAACATAACTTTTGGCCACGTAACAACCATACATAGTCACTATTGCCTTTCAATTTTTTTTCACAAGTGTCAAATACTTATCAAAGTCGTAACCATAACGTTACAGCTCTATACGGGTTATCAGTTGTGACGAAGCTAAAAGTTACGGTTTCATTTATGTGTAAGAACCAAATTGGACTCAAGTTGTGTTTTTCAGAAGAGTAATGGACTTCAATGTATCGTTTTACCGGTATTCAGATCCTCCAATTGTCACAATTTATTTGATTTTCACTAATGTGATGATTATTATCTCATCGGTCTTTTACTTAATCATGCTATACCTCGTCCTCTTTAAGAGCAAGAAACTAGAGGATTTTAGGTACTACATTCTATCAACAATTACATTTGCCTACTTATTTGAACTTATTTTGGCTATTTGTCAGCCAGTTCTTATCTTCCCCGTTCTAGGAGGCTACGCCAAAGGTCTCATACGGAACACCTCTAGTACTGTAGCTTTCATCTGTCTAATATTGCTGATACTCTTTGCTGGATACGGGGTAGTGGGAATACTTTCTGCTATGCTCTTCAGATACAAAATTATTGCTCCAGACGTCATCAAGAAATGGATTAATATCAAATGGGTTTACCATGGAATTATCGCCTATGGCTATATCAGTATTACTGTAGCAATATGCTTTTGGATGTTCTTCCTGAGGCCGAACAAGAATGTAAGAATACCAAGTAGTTGATTTATTTAATACTCAATTTTCAGAACCTTGACTCCTTCTTATCGAGTAATCCACAATATATAAATCTCGCAGCAATTGAACCAACTTTGATAATATTCAACTCAGACGAGTTCTCACCTTCCAATATTTTCATCATCGACTACTTTTTGATTATTTCCATCATTCTTCTAACAATTGCCTTTATCTTTCACCTTGAGAAACGAGTCTATCAACAAAAGGATACAATGTCTACTACAACTTTTAAACTTCTGAAAATGATGAATACTTGTTTCAAAGCCGAACTCCTATCTGCTCATCTGTTTCTCTTCTGCCCTCTCACTGTGACTGCCTTTGTAATACATACCAAGAACCCGTACAGCGCTACTATTTGTCATGGGGTGCTCATGTTCGGATCTCTCTACCCTATCTTCCTTTACCTTTCTATGATGTATTTCATTAAGCCTTACAAAATATGGCTAGCAGAGGTCTTGCATATCAAGGTCAAATCAAGAA